>CAXKVI010000002.1:145788025-145848025 GCA_964058755.1 Campiglossa producta | reverse complement strand
ATGTTTGTGTAGTGCTGCTCAGTTACACAAATGTAAATGTTATGATTACAATCAAAACAAAGCTTAATTCCGACGAAATATAAAAAAAAATTAGGAAACAATAACTGTTAAGCAACCACGCCTCTGCCGCTCAACAACAGTTGAATTAACTTCAAAGACATTGAGGTAATGCTTGCAAACAACAGTTAAAATTTGTAATTCTTTTTGTGATTGGCCCTTTGAATTACAACCCTTTGACTTACTTCACAATCAGAAATTTTTTTAAATTTTCGTTGTGCCAGAAACACGAATGTGTGGTCCAAAATTGTTACGTATACGCCATGGTGTCTGTAGTCGAGTGGGACACATTCATGCTGCTGGCACAACGACAATTTTAAAAAGTTAGGAAATTAAATTTTTGGATATTTTTGTTGTGCCAGAAACATGAATGTGTAGCGAAGTCGTTTTTCTGACACAATTTTCAGATATAAAAATACACATTCGTGAAAATGGCATTCCAAATTTCCGGGGGTCCTTGTACTTAGGAAGGCCAGAGAGGTCTAGAAAGCCAATTATAATAATAAATGAGATAACGTTACTGCCAAATTTTGAAACAGTGTTGCCATTGGGAATTTTTCAAAAATGCAAAACGGAATCTAAGGACAAAAAAACGCAACCCCTATCCATAGCCATGATTATATATAAGTCAGCTGAGAAGTTTGCAAAAAAAGGGTAAAAAATGCAACTTGAGTATCACAACGGCGACACTGGCCATCTTCTAAAAAAAATATTATGCATATGCTCTGAAAAATTTTAATTAAATAATAAATCAGTGTTTCACCAATTAAACTTCAATGAGGCCAATATACGAAGCTCCTTGAATTTAAGTACTATGAAAGTACTGTTTTTAACCCACATGAAGATTTTTGGCGGAAACAAAGGCGCTGGAAAAAAAGAAAAAGAAAACCCCTACAATGAATGCACAGGAAAGTCAATAACAGCGAGAGAAAGCGTAGCAGCAAGAGCAAGAGTAGGCTGGGCGTGGAAGATCAAAGTAAGTGCAGCGCAATTAATAGACTCAACTAGCTGGATGTGCTTGCACACATACATATAACAACGAGAACAAAAAACAAACTGAAGAATAATGCAGTAACAATAAAATGGGCGGTGAAGTGCTCGAGGAACATAGAGGCGAAGCGAAGAGCAAAAAAGTGTGATGATGTAAATAAAAGCAGCAATGTAAAGAATCACAAGAGTGAATGCGAAAAACAATGCATGCGAAGTGGAGAATGAAATAAATCAAAAACAGAAAAAAAGGTGAAAGAGAAATTAAGGGAACGCAAACTATAAAACCAAAGAAAAAAAATAAAGTAAACTAAAATAAAATAATACAAAATATAATAAACAACAAAATAAAAAAAATTAATTAAAATAAAATAATAAACATTTTAATAAATAAAATAAAAACAAATTAAATAAAATAGAACAGAACATTTAATTTAATTAAAATAAAAGAAATTTAAGTGAATAAATGATTGAAAAAATAAAGACAAACTAAATAAATAAAATAAAATAAAATGGAATAAAATAAAAAAAAATAAAATAAAATAAAATAAAATAAAATAAAATAAAATAAAATAAAATAAAATAAAATAAAATAAAATAAAATAAAATAAAATAAAATAAAATAAAATAAAATAAAATAAAATAAAATAAAATAAAATAAAATAAAATAAAATAAAATAAAATAAAATAAAATAAAATAAAATAAAATAAAATAAAATAAAATAAAATAAAATAAAATAAAATAAAATAAAATAAAATAAAATAAAATAAAATAAAATAAAATAAAATAAAATAAAATAAAATAAAATAAAATAAAATAAAATAAAATAAAATAAAATAAAATAAAATAAAATAAAATAAAATAAAATTAAATTAAATTAAATTAAATAGAATAAAATAAAAAAATTTAAATAAAATAAAATATAATAAAATAAAATAAAATAAAATAAAATAAAATAAAATAAAATAAAATAAAATAAAATAAAATAAAATAAAATAAAATAAAATAAAATAAAATAAAATAAAATAAAATAAAATAAAATAAAATAAAATAAAATAAAATAAAATAAAATAAAATAAAATAAAATAAAATAAAATAAAATAAAATAAAATAAAATAAAATAAAATAAAATAAAATAAAATAAAATAAAATAAAATAAAATAAAATAAAATAAAATAAAATAAAATAAAATAAAATAAAATAAAATAAAATAAAATAAAATAAAATAAAATAAAATAAAATAAAATAAAATAAAATAAAATAAAATAAAATAAAATAAAATAAAATAAAATAAAATAAAATAAAATAAAATAAAATAAAATAAAATAATAAAAAATAAAAAAAAAATAAAAAAAAATATTAAAATAAAAAAATATAAAATAATAAAAATTTTAATAAATAAAATAAAAACAAACTAAAATAAAATAGAACAGAATAAATTTAATTAAAATAAAAGAAATTTAAGTGAATAAATGATTGGAAAAATAAAGGCAAACTTAAAAAACTTAAAGTACGATCAAAAAAGTACAATATTGCAAAATAAAAAAAATAAAATAATATACAATAAAATATTTCAAAAAAAGTAAAATAAAATAAAGTAAAACAAAATAAAAAAATAAATGAAATAATATAAAATAAAATAAAATAAAAAATTCATGTAAAATGAAATAAAATAAATAAATAAAATAAAATAAAATAAAAAAAAAAAATAAAATAAATGAAATAAAATAAAAAAATAAAATAAAATAAATGAAATGAAATAAAATAAAAAATTGAAATAAAATAAAATAAAATAAAATAAAATAGAATAAAATAAAATAAAATAAAAAAATGAAAAAAATTAAATAAAATAAAACAAAACAAATTAAGATAAATAAAAATAAAAGCAAATAAAATAAAAAAGGAAATAATGCAAATGCATTAAAAAGAAAATAATAATAAAATAATGACAATGTGCTTTCAATAATTTAAAATAAAAAATACAAAGGAAAAAAAATTAACAAAAAATCAAAACTTGAAAAAAAAAAAATGAAAAAAAATACAAAAATCTGCCATAATTAATGATGATGAAAAGGAATTAAACGTGAAGCAAAAAACGGAAGAGGGCCCAAGTGGGTATAAGAGTCCGATCACACATAAATTGCAAAGCAGTAAAAAACTGTACAATAAGAACGTGCTGTTGTCTCTTCGTTGGTAAAAATGTGTTTGAGCGGATTGTGCACGCCACTACATATAAACTGAATGTAGTGAAGACAACAAGGAGACTTAAAAGCCGCAAGATACATAAGTTTGACGATGAACAGAGATTTACGAATACATGAATGGACGATACTGTAATGGAAAAAAGGAGCCGCACGTAGCACAAGCCAAAAACAAAGGCGCAGTAGCCAAGTGTATGTGCAAGTGAAAGTGGTGTGGGGTCAGCGAGTGAAAGCTAAGTGAAATCTCAACTGCAGTCAGCAAGTGGTAGCACCATTTATAGATATAGATAAAAATATGTATGTGGGTAAGGGTAGATTATGTGCAAGCCGTAACGCAATGCACTTGTGAAAGACTTTAAGAGCTTGAAGAGCAGTTTCCACAGATGTTGCAAGGGAGGGCAGTTGTATTCATGTTGCAACTAGTGCAACGCTGCTGCAAGTCACGAATCCTAAACTTGCAACATACGACTATACTCAAACTTGATACAAGTCAACGGCTGCTTGTTGTCGCAAAGATGAAAGAACGCAAGCTGCTGCGTTTGAGTGCATTTTCCACTTTCAAGTGTATCTATTAGATAGAAATAAAGCAAGAAGGACGAAAGAACGAAGGACGAAGAGAAAGGGTAATTAGAACAAAAATATAAGGCCACTATTGTTTTGAAAAAAAAAAGAAAAAGAGTTATCTATTGCTTTAGAAGGCAAAGTTTTTGTTTATAAAAGTATGTTGTAAATCGGAACAAAGAAATACTAAAAGGGGAAATGCAAATGGGGTAAAAAGGACAATGGTTATTTAACATACATGCGTTATTTATATACTTTTATAACTGCTCCTTACCGATTAGGGTACACAGAAATAATTTTTTTTAAGTGTTATTAAAAATTTTGCGTTTTCTTTCAAAAGAGAGTTTTCCCCGGTGACAAAGTTTCACAATTTCAATCTCCGTTTACACTAGACTAAGATATAAAAGTTTTGATCAAAAATGTCTCATGAAGGACTTACTATAACTAGGCAGTAAGCATTCAAAAAAAAGAGCACCCTTTTGGGCTACCCACCTAAGCACAAGCAAAAGTTTGTTGCCTACTTTGATTGTCACTGTGTTTTTGTATATCTATTTTTTTTTCTCAATTTTCTCACATTTGCTTTTTTGAGTTATTATCAATATGCAAACATTTCCCTGTCGTTTTATTTGCTTTATCTTCCTCTTTCACAAATAAATCCTTTGATTTAGTTGTTTTGAGTGTCCTTGCTTTATTTCCTAACTAAACTAATGACTTCTTAATGGGCCAACCAACCATCATTAAGCCATATGGGAAAAGCTCAAGTGAAAACTTTTGATCTGTCAAAGTGCTACCAAAGGCAAATGACAAAGGTAACATGAATTTGTAGCATATTTTAATTAAACTTTATACCTACATAAACGTATATAAAAGTTCTGAGTTAACTGTGTATATTGACTTGAGATCAAAAGCAGCTATCGCTTTGATTGAGTAACTTAAGTACCTACAAACACTTTTTTCTTGAAAAATTACTTTGATCGGTTTGTTATCTACTGGTCTTTAACAGTGAGATCAGCCTCTTATCGATCGATGAAAATAACTAGCACGCTCAAACTCAACCAAGTAGGTGTGTTGGGTTGCTATCAATAACACTTCAACAAAGCTTGGCATACTTTTAGGCGGATATAAAATATCGCATGCGATAAAAATGATAGTCACCTTGTGTGTTCTATGGATTAGATGGGTGCGTGCATGATTTTTGTTGCATGACACGGCCACGAAATAGAATTTCGAAAGTAGACACTAACACGCACGGGAAAAAATCACTAAAACACGACATGACACGCACGAAAAGATTGCGTAAAAAATTTTTCACACTGACCATTTTTCGGGGTTTTCACTCCCTTACAAATCAACCCCCTCATCATTTCGAGACTATTTCGGGGCAGTTTCATCGGGATCATCTTGGGATTATTTTGGGACTGTTTCGAAGTTATTTTGGGACTTTTTTGGAATTATTTTGCGACTTTTCCGGGATCATTTGCGGACTGTTTCGGCTGGTTTTCATTATGTCAATTTCGTCCCGATTTCGATCCCGAAAATGGTCCGGAGACAGTCCCGAAACGATCCCGAAACAGTCTCGAAATGATCCTGAAAATGGTTCTGAAACAGTCCCGTAATGATCCCGAAAATGGTCCCGAAATGATCCCGAAAATGGTCCCGAAATTATCCCGAAATAGTCCCGAGACAGTTCCGAAAGTATTCCCAAAATGGTCCCGAAACGATCCCGAAACAATCTCGAAATGATCTCGGAACAGTCTTGAAAAGATCCCGAAAATGGTCCCGAAATTATCACAAAAATAGTCCAGAAATGATACCGAAACAGTCCCGAAAAGATCCAGAAAATTTGTCACTTGTCACTCAAAAATAAAATTTTGCCCACGATCCCGAAACGGTCCCGAAATTATTCCCAAAATGATACCGAAACAGTCCCGTAATGATCCCGAAAATGGTCCCGAAATGATCCCGAAATGATCTCCTAATGGTCCCGAGACAGTCCCGAAATTATTCCCAAAATGGTCCCGAAACGATACCGAAACAGTCCCGAAACGATCCAGAAAATTTGTCACTCGTCACTCAAAAATAAAATTTTGCCCACGATCCCAAAACAGTCCAGAAATGATCCCGAAAATGATACCGAAACAGTCCCGTAATGATCCCGAAAATGGTCCCGAAATCATCCCGAAATAGTTCCGAGACAGTCCCGAAACAGTCCCGAAATTATCCCCGAATTGGTCCCGAAACTATCCCGAAACAATCCCGAAATGATCTCGGAACAGTCCCGAAAAGATCCCTAAAATGGTCACGAAATTACAACAAAAATAGTTCCGAAATGATACCGAAACAGTCCCGAAACGATCCAGAAAATTTGTCACTCGTCACTCAAAAATAAAATTTTGCCCATCTCTGGTCTAGACCCCCCCTCTGAATATGCGCCTGCTTTTGGAACTAAAAGCTTTCACCGCCTTGGCGACGATATGTTTTTTTTTTTTTTTTTTAATTTAAAACGATTTTTTTATTAATAACATAAAATCAAAAAAAGGTACCAAAATTAAAATTTTTCGAAATGTGGATTAAAAAAAAATTATATATTTTTTGCTCTACCGACAATTTTTTTTGAAGGGAGTTAGCAACAACATATTAAGATTTTAGCGATATGTTTTAAACCTTTTAAATACGCTTTATTGTAATAATAAAATAGCGGGATTGTCGGGACTCCAGAAAGCACGGGATCACGGGATGTGTAGAACGTCACCCTTTTACAAAATGTTTTTTAAAGAATCCCCTATCACGACATTTGATCCAAAACTTTTCTTTCTTTCGTAAACTTAAAGTGTTGTCTCAGAAGATGTTTGTCAGCTTCGAAGCTTCAGCGCTATATTCTCTATTTGCATGGAGTAAAAAAGTCTAAAGAGAAAATATGAAGAAGCAGATCACTTCACCGTTCAACTGCGTCGTTTATAACTCGTTGATTGCTGAAATTATTTAACTGCATGTACCACTTCTGTTAAGCACACTTTAAGTTTCTTCGCAGCACATAAATAAAATTGTGATGAACCACCGAAAAAGCAAGGCTGCTGTTTACACAATTAAGCCGATGAGCTTGTTGCAACCCCAACATCATTAAAAATTTGACATTTTATGCACTTAATAAGTGTGAGCTCTCATTTGACTCGGGTAAAATTAATATTAAGTGTTGACAATTCAATAAACTTTGTCAACGCCAACACCACAAAATCCTTAAAAAAACGTTAAGCACCATAAATGAGCCAACAACAACAACATATTGCCCAGCTGCAATCATCGCATCCATAGAGATATTCATACTTAACTCAACACTTCACCCAACAGTTGAGTAGTCTTGACGATTCGATTCAATAGTGCTAGATATAGTATTGTTGTTGTCCACTCAAAGCAATTAGTCACACGCGGTGGTGACCAATGAGCCACATAGTTTAACATGAATGAGGAGTGGGTGGTGGTTGGTGATGCTGGTGGAGGAAGTTGGAGGAGCGACAAAAAGCGCAAAGAAAGGGTCATTGATGTCAGTGGGATGCTTCATATCAGTGAAACATTTTTCAATTTTATAGTTGTCACAGCTGTTGGGTAGTGTATGATGAAATAGCTGATAGTGTTAACTTAACATAAATCTTAACTTAACATACATTTAAACACACGTAAATACATTTATTTTAAAATCCGCAAGGTTGAGTATAATATCCCTGCAGCGAAACATCAAACTAGTGAGAAAAATACTAGAATACAACTATAATTTTCTGGCAGAACTCATACTAGTCAGGAAATATCCATTTCATACTAGTATACAACTTTATTTTTCTGGTTGAAATCATACCAGTTATAAAAATCCAAATTCACAGATGCTTTTTCGTGTTTGGGTAAATACAAATAGCCGCTGCTTTCTTAAGGATAAACATGAAAGTGAAGGCAAATGTTAAAATACAGTGCAAGTCTTGAAAATTCCGATTGAAATCAATCTAGTCCAGGTTCAACGCTTTTTGGACTAGTATGGGACTAGTATGGGGACTAGTTAATTTTATGGAAATCATACTAGTCCAAGTTGAACTAGTATGGGACTGGTATTTTATAACTAGTAGATGACTGGAATGTTTTGGTCGAAATCTGAAAATTGACATTTCGTAGGACATCAACACGTAAAAACTACCAGTTGCTTCTATGGAAAAAAGACAAAACACTGATTAGTTGGGCTACGATGCACCAACTACTTGTAGAGTAGTTTTGAACTAGTGGCTTTAGCTGCAAAAAAAACCAAAAATAACGTTTATTGTATATCTCGACTCCAGCGCCACCTATCGGGTCCGTAAATACGGATTTAGTAAATCTAGCGACGCCAGAGCCATCTAGAGGAAAAATATTAAGAGAGGACGTGTCCAAGGAATAAACTGAAAATATTTGGGGAAATCCGTTGAGTATTTTTTGTATATGTAAATTAAGTTTTAAATTTATTCAAATTTATTGAAAATGTACCTTTCAGTTGATACCCATATTGGCCCAGCTTGCTCAATATTTAAAAAAAAATTGAGGACGGTGGCAAACCTGCAAACCGAAAACACTCAAAAAGAAAGTTAAAATGAAGTATACTATCTATATGCCAATTTTTTCAAATCACTTCAGCCGTCCTCGATATTGGCTCAATATTTAGAAACAAATGAGATAGGTGGCAACCCTGTAGTGTCAACACCCAAGTATAAAGTCTTAGAATGAAGTATTCTATCTATATATACGGTGACCATCTTTCTTTCGACAAAATAGGGGACAAAAACTTTTATTGTTGATTTTTTATTTAAACAAATATTTTTCAAACGAATAAGAAATTATAGTATTATATTTAGTCCATAATTAGGTAATCTTCATTGAACATGTCATATTGTATTGCATTTTATGCTTAGGAGTGTTCTTCGTGTTTCAAACTTCAATTGGGACTTTTCGCTTGTCCAAATATTATTCATAAAAAAAATTCGCATTGCGAGTTTGACCCCGGTTCCACTATTATTAAAAAAATTTCGACCCAGTTTTCGCTCACTGTTTTTCGATTTTATAACAAATTTTTGAATTTTTGGTTCATCTAAAAATTGTTCAAGGTATTTTAACTCATCATTCAATATTTATCACTATTGGGTTGATGGATCACAAAGATATGCTACACGTTCAATATTTATGTCGTCAGTATTTTAATGATTTTCATGCTTTGTGCCTAAACATTTTTTCAATAATTGGACTTAAGAAGTACCAAATACAGGACATTGAAAATAATACAAGACATTTTGTGTCCATCAAATTTGATCCATATCGATTTAGCCTTTTCCTTTGCCTTAGGAGTGTTCTTCGTGTTTCAAACTTCAATTGGGACTTTTCGCTTGTCCAAATATTATTATACAAAAAAAAAATCGGCGTGCGACTATGACCCCGGTTCCACTATTATTAAAAAAATTCAACCCAGTTTTCGCTCATTGCTTTTCGATTTTATAAAAAATTTTGAATTTTTGGTTCATCTAAAAATTGTTCAAGGTATTTTAACTCATCATTCAACATTTATCACTATTGGATTGATGGATCACAAAGACATGCTACACGTTCAATATTTATGTCGTCAGTATTTTAATGATTTTCATGCTTTGTGCCTAAACATTTTTTAATAATTGGACTTAAGAAGTACCAAATACAGGACATTGAAAATAATACAAGACATTTTGTGTCCATCAAATTTGATCCATATCGATTTAGCCTTTTCCTTTGCCTTAGGAGTGTTCTTCGTGTTTCAAACTTCAATTGGGACTTTTCGCTTGTCCAAATATTATTATACAAAAAAAAAATCGGCGTGCGACTATGACCCCGGTTCCACTATTATTAAAAAAAATTCAACCCAGTTTTCGCTCATTGCTTTTCGATTTTATAAAAAATTTTGAATTTTTGGTTCATCTAAAAATTGTTCAAGGTATTTTAACTCATCATTCAACATTTATCACTATTGGATTGATGGATCACAAAGACATGCTACACGTTCAATATTTATGTCGTCAGTATTTTAATGATTTTCATGCTTTGTGCCTAAACATTTTTTAATAATTGGAATTAAGAAGTACCAACTACAGGACAAATACAGGACATTAAAAATAATACAAGACATTTTGTGTCACGTATTATTTAAAAAAAAAAACGGGACAGGTGCTCAAAATACAGCATTGTTTCGTATAATATAGGACGGTTGGTCACCGTATCTATATATAAAATTTGATCCATATCGATTTAGCCTTTTCCGAGATAAGACCACTTTTTTCCGTTGCGTATTTCCGTCCCTTTTTTTATTTCCTATTCTAAGCGTATACTTCTTCCTTCTTAGACTAAGTGATCATATTTAAATTTCACCTATGAAACTGATGCGCAGATTACTTTAAAGATCATATTTGTAAATCACCTTAAAACCTATAAAACACGTTCGCACTTTGCTGCTTTTTGCCACCTGTCGGGCTAATATGGGCCAAAGAAAAACAGATATTGTAATTATTGTCGAAACTTACTATGTGAAAAAATGCAACACTCTCTTAGCATGTACTAAATAAAATCAATCGCTGCTGGCTTTCACGTTTAATCGTTTTTTGATTTAAATCATTAGCAATATGTTTTTCATGTTAGCCAATGCATGACGTAAGAAATTCTCACAGCTACAGATTTATTCAATGCTCATTACTGCTCATATCCCGCTTGGATAACCTCCATGATGTGCTATTAAATATCTCATGTTTGAAACAGTTTTGAAAAATTTATGGCGCCAAAACTTCAAAACCAAAACAATTCAATTTAGAATTATATAAAAAACAGATTTTCGCACTGCATGTGGTCAACCTAAGTGGCAACGTGAAAAATGCAGCAAATGCTCAACAGCGAAAATCATAAACCATTTCAGTCTATATATATTTTTCAAAGGTTTATTTGTGCTATGTTGGGAAATCTGTTTGTTTTCATTCAAAATGGCTTTTATTAACCTAATTCGAATTCTAAGATTTCTAAGAAAACAAAAAATGCAAATTAAGAAATGGAAATGAACTAAACATCGGCGCATTTTATTAATTTATCTATTGATGAAACATTTTTGTGAAATATACAAAGTTAATGGATATAGCTAAGTTTTATACTAAGGTGTTTTGGGTACAAGGGCCTTATCTTCTGTGGAATACTTCGGTAGGCTATACGGCCTTGGTACAAAAACGAGTACCATATGTCGACGAATGCTTTCACTCGTCACTGTTTATCGAAAATTTTTCCAAAATCACACTATCTCAAACCTTTTCCAAACAATCAGAAAATGTGATGGAGAGAGGGCATTTTTGAGAAAAATTTTGAAAAAGGCGTTTTTGTAAAATATTCTAAAAGAGGGCATTCCTTAACTAAATTCTGAAATAGGGAATTTTTGAAATAGAGATATCTATGCATATCGGTCGTGAGAGGAGACTAATATGCACAAAGGTAATGAAGTGCAACTCGATGGCTGATCTACGGAAATCATGTCTCTCCTCTTTCAGTATCCATCCTCTCCTTTCATACGGATGGAGGGATGACATGACCTATGTAGATTCTACATTGTAGAAGGTTGCACTGGTCATACCAAATCGCTACGACAGTCGGGCCGCAAGGGAGTACCGGAACATAACGGATTCATATCCGGCCAAGGACTATCCATTTCAACATAATTCCTCCAAATCTCCCGGTAGTGTTTTTGTTTTTGTTTTTAACAACAACACCAACAACAACAACAACAACAACAACAACAACAACAACAACAACAACAACAACAACAACAACAACAACAACAACAACAACATAAACATTTTCATTTTGGACAATTTTTCCACTAAGTAACGAGGTCTGGTGTGAAGCTATGTGGATAGTCCTCTGATGATGTATTCCGTGGATTAGACCACCACCATGTTGACACTTATTTAGATGCAGATTAGAGGGTTAGGAAAGACATAGAACGGTATCTAACGCCTTGTCCACTGAAGAGTAACCATATTTGGTATCAACATTCTTTTACTACACTAAAGTGGTGTAAAGTGAAAAAGTGTGGTGTAAATCCATAAAAGCTGTTCGTCGCTACCATTCAAAACAAAGCTACAATTTGACGTTCGCAAGCATAAGTACCCGATAGCCTAATGGTAGACAGCTCCGCTCAGCAGTTAATAATTGTTAGTTCGACTCGCAGTGAAGGCAATATGGCAGCGTGGTGAGGCAACGTGAGTAAGTGTGGTGTAGTTTTCAAATATTTTTTGTTATTTGACTCCTTTTTGGTGCTAAAATAACACTTATTTTAGTTTATATATACTGCAGCAAATTGAAGTGCTGTTTTGACACCAGCATTTTTTTGCGTGTATTTATATTTAAAGTAAAACCATTAAATTAACATTTTATTCCATAAACAGCTGTGACCAACGTCACAAATTGAAAAATTACCAAGGAAAAAAAATAACCTAGCACCTTTTCTGTCCTCTAGATATAAGTAATAAATTTGCAATAGTTAACAATAGTTATTAACAGGCGAGAGCATAAAAAGTAATTTCAATGAGCGAGAATGAAAAATGAATTTAACGCCTAAAAGTGCGCAACAATAAACACATTGTGCGGCGGTCACAAGCTTTCCAACCACATTTTTCACACATTTTAACCTTCAGGTTCTCAATTAAAGTACTTCGGGTCAAATTTGACCTCTGTAGTAAATACATGGTGTTGAAATAATTTAACACACTAGAATTTATTACAAAATTTTGACAGTTTTTACCGTCATTTCATGAAAAAAGTTTTTTTTTGCCGACGTCATTTAAGTAATAATATTAATATTTTTGCAAAAGGGATCAAATTTGACACGAAGTGCAAATTTGTTAAAAATTCTGTAGGTAAGGAATTTGTGAATATAAGAGGCGAAAATCATTAGAACCTTTTAATATTCGAAAATATATAAAATTCATAAAATATCAGAAACTTTTTTCAGAAAAACGATTTTCTTTCTAAAATAGGTCAGATTTGACCCAAAGGTTCTTGGAAGGTTAACATAATATTTTGGGGAGGCTGTAAACCACAAAAAGTTTGACTTTTAAACAGGCATTCTTCCAAAAGTAAAAAATAAAATTGACACATCAGATATATCTCGGCTTATTTAAATAGCAATAATAATAAACTACAACAACAAAAGGTAAGTGTAATTTTTTTTTTTTTGTGTAAATTGTTATTATTATTGTGGTAAACGCGTGCTTGGGTGTGGTTTGACAAATTAATAAATAAAAACTGATTTAACACTATTATCAATGCAGTGACAGGCGACAAACAGCTGAAAAAAGTTTTAAAATATTTCAATTGACTTTGGTTGTGTGTGGGCTATTATGTAAGTGCTAGCTGGTACTCCTACGCCTACGCTGCACAACCACCTCACACACAAGGCAGTCGACAAATTGAAATATCCGCCGCACAGCTTTGATTTATGTGACCATACAGAACACGGCTGCATAGACCTTTAACTTTTGATAAGCAAAAACAATGCGTGATGCAAAAAAAAAGTTGAAAAAAATTTTGCAATGAATGCAAAACAATGAAAATATTAAAAAAAAAAGAAAGAATAACAATAAAAATTTTAAACAATAAACACAACGGTAAACACAGCATGAAACATGATGTAAAGGGTAAATAAAAATATAACTGTAGGTATATAAAGTATGCACATGTATATGTGCAGTATAATAAATCAAATGTCACTGCATTTTGTTGAAAAAAGCGCCCTATCCGGCTTAACTTCTCAATAAACTACTCATAAAGACTTTTTGAAAAAAAAAAAACCGAATACGAAACAATGTAGCCATTGCTGGTATGTTGAGCCTATAAAATAAAAAGTGTGGCTAAATAACTTAATTTACTTACTTTTATAGTGCATAAATTTTAATACATTACTTGTTAAGGTGAGTTTTTCTGAAACAGCTTACAGATACTGTACCGCCTACAGTGCGTATACGTAACTTTTAAGCTATTGCATAGATTTTATCGCAGGCCTTTGGCGGTAGGAGTGAAATGGAAAAAAATGTTAATGTTAAAAAGTTCGTAACGGACTTTTTCAATGCTAAAAAAGTTCGTTACGGACTTTTTTCAATGTTAAAAGGTTCGGTGTTAGCAACATAACTTGACAAAAATAAATATAAGCGTTGCCTACATTTAGGCTTATGACATTGTACTAATGTTAGCAGCAGGCCAAAATGTTCCCAAATAGGCCCCAAAATGTTCCCAAATAGGCCCCAAAATTGGCCCCGAAATGGTCTTAAAGTCATCATATAGTGACCTAAAGCCACCAGAAGGGATCCCAAAGTGGCCCAAAAATGTTCCCAAATAGGCCCCAAAATGTTCCTAAATAGGCCCAGAATGGTCCCAAATTGGCCCCGAATTGGTCTTAAAGTCATCCCATAGTGACCTAAAGCGACCACAAGGAATCCCAAAGTGACCCCAAAATGTTCCCAAATTGGCCCAAAATTGTACCAAATTGGCCCCGAAATGGTCTTAAAGTCATCCCACAGTGACCGAAAATGGTCCCGAAACGATCCCGAAACAGTCCCGAAACGATCCAGAAAATGGTCCCGAGGTTACGCCGAATGTATTGCGCACATGGGTATAATTTTTCGGGGTCTCGATGGACAAATTTTTCATATGTAAATAACTGATTAAAAATGAAGTTTTATCGTTATTCAAGAATTCCATAAATTTATCATCACTCAACATTTCTTGAGTGATGAATAACAAGTCATTTTATTCAAGAATCCCTTGAAATAAAAATAACTTATTATTTGTCACTTTGATTTTTATGAATAAAAATAACTGGTAACTCACCACTCAAAATTTTTAAAATAATGAAAAATTTTTATTTTTATTTTTTTCCTCATTCGTCACTCAAAAATAAAATTTTGCCCATCCCTGCTGTACATCACATTACATTAAAATTGATTATGTAAGTGTTTCCTACATTTAGGCTATACTACTAACAGTCTGACGTTGTACATAAAATTGGAGCTGTATAGGCTATACTGTTAACAGGTTAGGGCTGTACTGCTCTAAAGTCATAAATATGCTCATTGAGTTTTCATAAATTTTATAATTGCATAAGTAGATAAAAGGTGATATGCAATATCTTTACCGCGGCAGTCCGCGAGTGCCACACGTCACACTCATTACATACCGCCGCTGAGGCCAGTATAGGGTTTCAGCGAGCCCGCAAGAACAACTGGTACGATGAGAAATGCAGTACTGCACAGGGAGACGTTGCGAATGGGCGCAACCCGCAGTATATGGCAACGCTATCGTGAGGCAAAGAAGGAGGCATTTTCAGAAAAAAGAAACGTGAGGCCGAAAGGCGTGAGTGTGAGGTGCTTGAGATGCTGGCTGATAGGAATGATGCCTGAAAATTCTAAAAAAGGGGGAGACGTCGAACCCGATAACCCTATCCCTGACGATGGAAAAGTCGTCCCACCACCTGACTAATCATGGAGTTGAGTTAATTTGGTTTTGTGTTTTTCCGACAGAGTTTTGTTTTGGTTTTGTAACCAACCGGTTTCTGCGATCCGCCATCTTCAGTGTTTCGCAGAACGAAATCCTTGAATCCTGGAATCTAACTGGCCTATGTTTTAGTGCGACTTTCAAGATACCATATTTGTTATATGTTGCAAGACTCACACTAACAACTACATATGTATGTAGGAATGACAACTAGAAGTGGACGTAGATACTAGTACTGAAAACACTATGTAAAGACACTGTAAAATAGAACTAAGTATGTATGAATTATTATTAGATATAAGTTTGTTTCAATGAAATATGAGTCATATAAATTTTAATTTTCTATCAAGAGAATTTTCATTATTCATTCAATTTTCAACCATCAATATTGTAGTTACCTATTTAAATTTTAATAAAGAATTACTTCTTTAAATAAGAAAACTACAAAATGGGGGCTCGTCCGGGATTTAACTAAGATTTTAAACTAAATTGACGGAACAAGAGCGATTAGCGAAATAAGAGGAAGAAAGGCGTATAGTTAGTTTAACACATGAAGAAAAATTAGCTGAAAAATTTTATACATACGTTTGGAAAACAAATATTTGAAAGACATTAGTAAAGAATAAAATTTATGTGCAAACAATTTTGGAACTATCCATACATTTTAAAAAATACGCCTGAATTTTGAGATGACAATGTGCTCATTAAAGTGCATTAAAGCGAAATTTTTAATCCATCAGAAAATACAATACAAATTTTTGAAAAGAAGCAAAGAAGTAAATGAAAAAGTAAAGAAGCAAAGAAGTATAGAAGCATAGAATTAAAGAAGCAAAGAAGTGAAGAACCGAAGAACAGAAGAAGTAAAAGCAAAAAGAAGCAAAGAGGTAAAGAAGCTGAAGAAGTGAAGATAAAGAAGCAATGAAGTGATGAACACAAAATATAAGAAGAGAATTGTAGCGAAAAAGAAGTGAGAAATGAAAAGTTCATGAAGACGACCGTAGTATGATGCTGCTGAAAAGAAGAGACGAAAAGAAGATAAGTAGAGTAGAATAAAAATAATAACACAAAAAATTAAATAAAAATAAAATAAAAAGAATAGATTTAAAACGAATTAACAAATTAGTTACACATTTTTACGACCGTCAAAAAATATCAGTTCATTAAATTTTTTGAAATTTTCTTTCAATTTTTGACACAATTTATATTCACTGTTAATTTTTTTTTTTTGTTATTTTATTTGTAAGAGAGTTTCTTTTTCTTAATTTGGGTAAAATTGTATTTCAAAATGGACTTACAGACGGTAATGTCAATGAACGTTAATCAACTGAAACAGACACTTTCAGATCTAAATTTAGATACTTCGGGTCTTAAGAAGACCTTACAAGATAGGCTTGTCTCACATTTGGGCCTTGTTAATTCAGATAGTGATGATATTGCTGAACAGGTGTCAAATACATCTGTTTATGAGGATGCACCTGTTGACGTGCATTCTAACCCACCAAGATGTTCATTTACTTTTAAAGACATCGAAGAAAGTTTGTCACATTTTAGTGGCATAGATACAGTCGATGTCAGAACATGGGTAAATGAATTTGAAGAAAATGCTTCAGCTGTTGGATGGAATGATGTCCAAAAATTTATTTATAGTAAGCAGTTGCTTAAAGGTGCTGCAAAATTATTTGTAAGGAGTCAAAAGGGTTTAGTGAGCTGGGTATCATTGAAAAATGCTTTGATAGAAGAGTTTGGCAAAAAATTTTGCTCATCTGAGATCCATAAAGTTTTGCGAAATAGAAAGAAAAAGTATAATGAAACATTGAGAGAATACCTTTATACTTTAATGGAAATTGCTAAACCAATAAATTTGGACGAGGAGAGCATTATAGATTATTTTATTGAGGGTATTCCAGATACAACCATCAACAAAGCTTCATTATATTCAGCAAAGTCTATCGGTGAGCTTAAGGAGGGTATTAAGATATATGAAAAGATTCGCGCTAAGCCAGTTGTAACGAGAAAACAATATGATAAGGTAGTTGTAAATCATGAGGGTGGGGAAAAAACGGTATCAAGTACGAATGGCAAAAAATGTTTTAAGTGCGGAGCGCCTACCCATTTGGCTAAGGATTGTACTAGTCAGCAATATAAGTGCTTTAAATGCAATGAGATGGGTCATCGATCGTTTGAATGCAAGAAGGCGCAAGTAAAACAGGATCGCGGTAATATTGTAGATGAAGGTTGTGGTCTTAAGTTAAAGAAGATAAAGATAGGAAATTTTGAGTGTAATGCTTTGGTAGATACAGGAAGTAGTTTATGTTTACTAAGGCGTGATGTTTTGAAAAAAATTGATCGTGAGCAAGATTTACAACAAGAAACTCGTATTTTGCATGGTTTGTGTCAAAGCGAATTAGCTACTATTGGGTTTATAATAGTGAAAGTCAAGCTGGATATGTTTGAATTAATGTTGAAATTTTATGTTGTCGATGAGAAAGAAATTGATTATCAAATTATCCTCGGAAATACAATTTTAGAGTTTGTTAATATTAACGTCAGTCAGAAGGGTGTGGACTTTATTTTAAGGGATAATTGGAATAGTGAGACAAAAGAGAGTAGAGGATTTTATAAAGAAGATAAGAATTTAGATATAAAAGAGGTTGGTGATTTATTCAGTGAATTTAGTTTGATGTGTTCGGAGTTTGAATTTAAGGATGTAGCAAAGGAAGAGTTTGATGTTACTCATTTGAACGAAAAACATTTAAATGAAGTTAGATCAATGATTATAGGGTATACTCCACATAAGGATGCAAGTTGTCCTGTTGATATGAAAATTATTTTGACAGATGACGTTCCAGTTTTTCAACGTCCTAGAAGAATTTCTTTTGAGAATCAACGAGTTATAGACAAACAGGTTTCTGATTGGATAGAGGAGGGTATAATACAGCCAAGCACATCGAGCTATGCATCTCCAGTAGTTTTAGTTAGTAAAAAAGACGGTAGCAAGCGTTTATGCTGTGACTATCGTAAATTAAACAAGAAAATTGTTAGGGATAATTTTCCAATGACAATGATGGATGATGTTATAGATAGGTTACATGGGGCAAATGTGTTTTCAACTTTAGATTTGAAAGATGGTTTCTTTCACGTGCCAATGGAGCCACAATCAAGAAAATATACAGCTTTTGTCACACATAACGGTCAGTATGAGTTTTTGTTTGTACCGTTTGGTATATCGAATTCTCCTGCAGCATTTTGCCGTTTTATTGCAGTGATTTTTAGAGATCTTATTAGAGATGGAACAGTAGCTATTTATATGGACGATTTAGTTATTCCTTCTAAGGATGAAGATGAAGGGATTGAGAAGCTTAAACGGGTTTTAGAAGTGGGACAGAAATATAACATAAGATTTAAATGGAAAAAATGTAAATTTTTACAGCGAAGGGTGGATTTTCTTGGTTATATCATAGAAAGTGGTACAATCAAACCATCAGACGAAAAAACTAAGGCTATTAAAAATTATCCCATTCCGAAAGATCGTAAACAGATGGAGCGGTTTCTGGGGTTAACTTCTTATTTTAGAAGATTTGTAAGAAATTACGCGATAATAAGTAAGCCCTTATCAGATTTATTACGGAAGAATTCGGTTTTTAGAATTGGTGATGAACAGTTGCTTGCTATTCAACATTTAAAAGATGTTTTAACCGCAATACCAGTGCTAAGATTGTATAATCCAGTCGCGGAAACAGAAGTGCATACTGATGCGTCGAAATATGGTTTTGGGGCTGTTTTTCTGCAAAAATGGCAAGAAGATCAGAACTTCCACCCCGTTCAATATTTAAGTCGGAAAACTAGTTGTTCACAGCAGAAGTATAGTGCGTATGAACTTGAAGTTTTAGCGATAGTTGAGGCGTTAAAGAAGTGGAGAGTTTATTTGTTAGGGTGTAAATTTAAAATTATAACAGATTGCAATGCATTTGCTATGACAATGCAAAAAGAAGATGTTCCTCCAAGAGTAGCTAGGTGGGCAATGTTTTTACAAGAGTTCGACCATCAAGTCGAGCATCGTTCTGGTTCAAAAATGATGCATGTAGATGCACTCAGTCGGATGCACTGTTTATTCATTGAAGACACATTACGATATAGATTAAAACAAGCACAGGAGGAAGATGATTGGACGAAGGCAATCATTAAGATTTTGGAAAAGGATCAATATGAAGATTTTTATATGTTTCACGGTATTCTGTATAAAGACCAGTCAAGGGAACTAATTGTCGTTCCATCGCAAATGGAGGAAGAAATAATTAAAATAGGTCATAGACAAGGGCATTTTTCTGCACAAAAAACAAAGGAGTGTATAGAAAAGTCATATTTTATACCGAAATTATCTGCAAAGGTTGGGAAAATTGTTTCTAGTTGCATTGAGTGCATAGTGATGAATACAAAGGCAGGGAAGAAGGAAGGATTTTTGTCACCAATTAATAAAGAAGATGAACCACTACATACTTTGCATGTTGACCATGTAGGTCCTTTGACTGCTACGAACAAACAATATAATTATATATTTGTGGTAGTAGATGGTTTTTCAAAATTTACTTGGTTATATCCAACGAAAGATACAGGATTTTCAGCAGTGGTGGAGAAGTTGAAGAAAAGAGCGAGCATTTTTGGTAACCCAAAGAGAATTATTTCAGATAGGGGTGCTGCTTTCACTTCTAATCTATTTCAAAAATATTGTGAGGAAGAACAAATACAACATTTTCTTATCGCAACTGGTGTACCTCGGGGAAATGGACAAGTAGAGCGAATGCATCGCATTGTAATACCTATGTTAGCAAAGCTTTCTAATGAGAATCCAGAACAATGGTATAAACATGTTGATCAAGTCCAACAATTTATAAATAGTACGCCAACACGAAGCACAAAATACTCACCATTTAGAATTTTAATCGGATGTGAAATGCGTTTAAAATATATGCCAGACTTAAATGATTTTATTAAAGATTTAGCTATAGAAGACCTAGACTTAGAACGTAGTGAGATTAGAAAAACAGTAAAAGAAAACATAGGGAAAATTCAACAGGAGAACAGGAAACATTTTAATTCCAAAAGAAAGAACCCAAAATTATACAAGAAGGATGATCTAGTTGCCATAAAGCGCACCCAATTTGGTAGTCATCTTAAACTGAAAGCAAAATATTTAGGTCCATATAAGATTGTACGAAAACTAGGTCATGATCGTTATGAAGTAGAAAAAGTAGGTGAGCACGAGGGTCCAGGGTGTACGTCAACAGTAGCGGAATACATGAAAAGATGGAATTCATCATTCGAGACGAATGCTTCGTCAGGACGGCCGAATGTAGGAATGACAACTAGAAGTGGACGTAGATACTAGTACTGAAAACACTATGTAAAGACACTGTAAAATAGAACTAAGTATGTATGAATTATTATTAGATATAAGTTTGTTTCAATGAAATATGAGTCATATAAATTTTAATTTTCTATCAAGAGAATTTTCATTATTCATTCAATTTTCAACCATCAATATTGTAGTTACCTATTTAAATTTTAATAAAGAATTACTTCTTTAAATAAGAAAACTACATGTATGTAAAAGCAATTAAATAAAATCTACATTAAATTCAGTTGCAAACAAGCGTTCATACATATAAAATATTAGAATAATTAGAATAACAAAAGGGGAAATAAATTAAGGCACATGTGGTACAACGACCAATATGCATAGACAAGGTTGGAAGATAGTCAGGCGATTTGCTATCTTGCCCAAGCTGTTGCTTTACAAATTCTTCTCTTAGTTGATTCCTTTTTAGCATTTTGTGGTTATATTTATTAAATTTTAATGGAAATTTATGAAGCTGTTGGAAATGGAATATATTAAGTTAGATGTACACACTCACACATACATACATATACGCTTATGGATATGCGATAGAAACGAAATTTATGCAGTAAAACGAGTTGTGGCAGATGCTTTATAAGCGAATACAACAGCCACAAGTTCATCATACGCAGTGGATTACCCAAAGTGTAGGGCACGTGGAGAAGTGTGGTGATTGACAAGCATATCCAAAAAGTTAGTAACAGTGTAGTTGTATGTATGTATGGATGTATAAATGTTCGCTCATCGTAACTCTATTTTAGAGTGTGCTAATGTGCTGCACATAGGCGCCTTACAAGCGATTCACGTGCAACACAACGAAACTTTAGTTGTTGTGGCCCATTTTGCGGATTTGCTCATTACGTGCGCTTAATTCAAATATATATTACTGATGATTTTAGGCACAGGGTACACAAACTCGTATACAAAATGTATGATGGCACACAAAAAAGCCTAGGATGGGATGTGAAAAATTTGGTATACCTAGCCAACTGATGGAGATAATGAGATGATATCTCCTTAAATGTAGTCTTACCTTACGCCAAATATATATTTTTTTTCTGCTGCATAAATCACTTAATTCTTAATCACTGGAGTTTTAATATGACGTTCAACGTGTTATTTTTTATCGTTTATGTGCAATAACATCACCTGAAGTGCTTTGCAAATCACCTTAATATTGGCGCAATTGCTTGAATATTTGACTTGTCGGTAATATTTGAACGTCGGTTTACAATATTTATGATATTGTTGTTTGTAAGCCAAGAAGGGCAGAAAGTATGCGCCACTTCTTTTATCCAGGAAATTTCGAAAACTCGCGTTACTCCAACCATAATATAGTTCGGTAGAGTTATTTCTTGGAAAAGGAAGAATTGGAAACTTAATATCTCTTGGACGAAATGATCTGTAAGATCTTAAACTAGGTCCTGTTTATGATCCTAGATTCCTTATGAAATTGGGAAATATTGCGATTGAGTTTCAAGTTAAATTAAGCAGAGCTAGATCTTAAGTTGCGAATATAGCTCAGGAGTTAAGAAAAGTTCCGCTAGATGGCGCATGGAGTAAGACATTTAGAAATGGTGAAAAAAAAGTCGCACGAAATTCAGGATTCGTTCAATTGGTTTTTAAGTTTTTTTTTCTGAAATAGGTACATTAAATTTGGAACATTGTCAAGTGCTTCGTTTGTTCGGAAACGCCGTCGGGTACTTTTCTGAAGCACTTTGAAGCTGGTTATTGTATCTAAAAAGCTATTTTTTTCTAACTATTTTGGGTAAATTTTTGTTTTTAAGTCGGCTATTTTTCGGATACCGCTACCCTTTGAAGCCGGTTACTTCTTGGTAAAGGTTGATATTCTTAAAACTGGACCAAATTTAAAAATAGTTATTTTTTAAAAGGATTTTGCTTTGACTACTTTTTTGGATCCAGGTACATTTTCGGAATCGGTTTTTGAAATCGATGTTTTCTAGAAGATGGTAATTTCTTGAAACCGATACTTTCTAGTTGACTGTAATTTCTATAACCCGTTACTTTCTAGATGACGGTAATTTCATGAAGCCGGTACCACATATTAAAAGGTTCTTCTTAGAAGACGGGTATTGTTTGAAACCGATATATCCCTGAAGACTTTTTTTGTGAAACTGGTACTTTTTAGTTGGCGGTTATTTTTTATTATTAGATATTTTATATTTAAATTTTTTAACAACCTTGGAAAAATGTTGGTACATGTTATGCGACGGTTATTTTTGGAAACCGGTATAATTAGGGTGACGGTTTTTTTTAACTGGTACTTCAATAAGACGGTAAGTTTTAGAAGACTGTTATTTTTTGAAACCGGTACTTCCAAAAAGGAGGCAAGTTTTAGAAGACTGTTATTTTTTTGAAACCGGTACTTCTAGAAAAAAGACTATTTTTTGAAACCGGTACTTCTAAAAAGACGGAATTTTTAAAGACGGTAATTTTTTTGATCCAATACTTCTAAATAGACGGCTATTTTTTTAAACCGGTACTTCTAAAGACGGTATATTAAAACGGTACTTTTTAAAAACGGTATTTTTGCAACGGTACTTTTTGGGAGTGGGATATTTTTTGAAAAGGGCTGGTTTTTTTCGGTATTTTTGTGTAAACGGTTTTTTTTGGTAACGGTATTTTGTGAAAACTGCTCTTTGAACCGTTTTTTTGAATATAGCTGGTTCGTTGTTAGTGAAGGGTATTTTCTGAAACCGTTAATTTTTTGATATATTAGAGCGTCGCGGGCTTACAGGCAAAGAAAAATAGTCGGCCGTACCTCCCCTCATACGAAGTGTTTTTGAAAAACATTAAAAAATTTTTTTTTTTTTTTTGTGGCAACCCTAGATGTCGCCCAATTACATTTTTCTTCAAATCTTTGGCATTTGTTGTCGGATTTTAAAGTTTGACATATCAATTTTTTCGTCTCAAAGAGGAGGTTTTTTCTCAAGAAAGTTCATTGAGCTCATGCGTTTCGTTGTGGTACCACACTTTAAAATCCGAAAAAAAAAATGCCGAAGATATGAAGAAAAATGCAATTGGGCGACTTCTAGGGTTGCCAGAAAAAAAATACAACTTGTTTTTTAATGTTTTTCAAAAACACTTCATATGAGGGAAGGTACGTTCTGGTATCAGACTTTAAAATCGGAAAAAAAAAATGCCGAAGATATGAAGAAAAATGCAATTGGGCGACTTCTAGGGTTGCCAGAAAAAAATACAACTTTTTTTTTAATGTTTTTCAAAAACACTTCATATGAGGGGAGGTACGGCCGATTTTTTTTTTGGTGATACGCTCTAATGTATATACATTAGGGTGGTCCTTATAATCAAATGTAGTATTTTTTGCAGTCTGACCCCCTAGATCGGTTGCACCCCTAGATCGGTTGCATGGTCAACTATATCGCTCACAAATTTTTATCCCGATTGGAGATGGTTTAGGCGTGATTTTTCTTTTTATCTAATACTCGCAATCGGTAGCACTATGGTCGGATATCACATGCAAAATCTTTTGGAAACGTCTAAGTCGAGGCGCAGAGAGGTTAAAGTTCAGACTATACCATGGAGACTCGAAAAAAAATGTCTCTTTATGTAATACTCGGAATCGTTAGCACCATGGTCGGAGATATCACATACAAAATATTGCTAAAGTTCAGACTACCCCCTGCGACACGCCTTAGGTGTTTCCAATCGGAACCAGATTTTGCATGCGATATCTCCAACCATAATGCCACCGATTTTGAGTATTAGATGAAAAGCAAAATCACTTTTATTTTTTGATTCTCCTTAGGGCAATCTGAACTTTGACCCCCCTGCCACATGTGTTATATTACTAGCGATTTAGAGGTTGAGCCTTTGGAAATCTGATGATAAAATTGTCTCCATACCAATAAGGACCGCCCTAATGTACACATGTTTTTTGGACCACTTATTTCTCTGGAACACTTCTTTGAAATCTGTTACTTTTTCCGAACCGATTATTTTTGAAACGGTACTTATTGTTTATTAAACAGGAACAGATATCTAGTGTGTTCAAAAAAAATGTATACATTTCGAATACAACATTAACCCTGTATATCACCAAATAGCTTGAGGCTCAAGCTAGTTCTCTCAGGTTATTCCGATATCCATCACCACAAACATTACTGCACTGCCTCTTAACATATTTTCCATGCAGACAAAACACACATTCTTGCAGCTTCATTCTTAGTATATTTTGGCTTCTTAGCGGTTTATCGGTAGAAGGCCTTTGCAGCGTGATATACCTTGGATATAACTTAACTGGATACCAAAAGTGCGTGTCTGCAAAAGCAAAGAAGAATAGTAAATACAAACAAATCATAAACAATAGTATACATGTATACATAAAAACACAACTTTTCATACAAACATATGTCTGCCATTAATACCCTGTCGGAAAATGCAAACAGTATAAAAATGTGTTTGCTTGAACAGAAGTTTTAAAACAACTGCATTGGAAGAGAGGTCGACGTGACAGTTGCTTCTTTATTTACTTGCCGTTTCCCTTTCCTTTTGCTGTCACTTTCATTATATCTTTCCCTTTACCTTTCCCTCTCCCACTACCACTACCTTTCCTTTTCTAATTCCCTCTCATGTTGGTTAAGGTACTTTTTACAGGTGTTCCTGTTTGGTCTATGTCTACTCACTTTCAAATTACTTTCATTTCCTACAGGGTACGAGTATACGCATACATACACGAAATTGTTTGTATCCACGCAAATGCCTTTGCGAGCTTTTTATCATACCGGCCGGTTTAAATTAAATTTACATTTCCTTATTATCCGTATTCGTTCGCTCTTTGTGTCTCTGTCAATTACTTTATCAACGCTTCCCTTTGTGAAAGCCGCCATATAATATAGTGAAACAGGACATGCGCTTTATCATCTGAGAGACATAGTTCAAAGCGCACTCAAGGAGTGAAAGTTGGAACAACCCAAAATTGAAACAAGAAATTGTGTTTTTTTTTTGTGAGAGTTACGTTGGAAAGCTGCTCATTTTGATATACTTTCCAGTCTCTAGGGAGTTAATTTTATACAGTAAAGAGATTTCAGGACATTCTTTGCAGACAATTCTTACATTACCTTTGCTGAAAACAAATGACGATAAAGGATCCCCTAAAAAGAGGTCCAGACTAGCTAATTTAAAAAGGAATAAATAGTTATTTAATGTAAATTAAACTGGTACTTGGCAGGTGGCTGAATATACGAACTCTAATCAGCCTTTGTGATATCGAAAACGGGCTTTGGTACTGCGAACACAAGACAATTCTTGTTGGTTTCGATTTTATTGTGGGCTGGGCAAAATAGTTTTTACTGGCTTGTTTGAGATAACCTTAGGGAGTAGTGGCGCAACTGACTAATCTGAGGCACTAGACCGTTGAAGTTCTTCGATGATGATCCAAGTAGAAGTGCAGTGTAGGATTCCAATATTAACTTGACATTCAACTTTTTTCGAAATAAGCATCATATCGCGCACTAAATCAAAAAAAGTCACAAGTCAAAATCAGATTAACTTTCAGTTAATTACTTCTGGATCGCACAAAAATTGTGATTTTTACAAACTTGGCATCACTGTGCTCTTTAAATAGTAACGATAATAGTCAAAAAGAAAAAAATGTCATGTACTGGCTGTACTACTTTTTGTTAGGCAATGTATGCCAAGAAAGCGATCTAAAAAAATGTTGAGTTGTGACGGTTTTTGATTTAGGATGCGATATGGGTCACGGGGCATAACAATATTGTTTGTAATTGCGGCGTCTCTCTGTCCGAAAGGGTACTTGGGAACCATACTTGGCGAGCTGTAGAAACTTCGGCACCCGTTGGCCAGCAGTGAGAGACTTCGTCTATTTGAGAACCAGCATTAACACCGAAAATAATATCAGTCTAGAAATCCAAAGGAGTATCACTCTTGTCAACAATTTTTACTTAGGACTTAGTTGGCAATTGAGAAGTAAAGTTCTCTCTCGACAAACAAAGTTAACGCTCTTAAGTCTCTCATCATACCAGTCCTGGGCCTGGATTATTTAACAGTGAGTTTTGAAATTTTCACTTTTTCACCGCCATTTAAAATATATGGGAAAAAGTGTACATTTCAAAACTCACAGTTAGAGAATACAGGGCCTGTTGCACGGCTCGGAATCATGGAGTGTCAAGAGAAGATGACAAGGCCCGTGGAGTATTTGAGAGAAAAGTTCTCCGGAAGATTTATGGTCCTTCCCGTGATGTCAACGGCGAGTATCGAAGAAAATTTAACGATGAGCTCTACAAACTTTACGCACACCTGACCATAGTAAAGCGAATTGAAGCCCAAAGACTTCGCTTGCTGGATCATGTTATGCGAATGGACAAGGAGGCTCTAGCACAGAATTTGTCCTCTCGACACCCGAATTCGGCAGCAGAGGAAGAGGGAGACCCCTACTGAGATGAAAACAACAAATGGAGGATGACTTAAACTCCCTTGGTGTTTCAAATTAGCGACAGTTTTCGCTAAAAAGGTACGGCCGGTGTGCTGATAACGGGGCTTAAATAAACCCTAGCTTGTTCTGCATAAGCGTACCTGCTTAAAGCAGCGTGGTACACAGCTACCTTTTTAACGAAGTGGCAGCACTGTTCACTTCTCTGCAAAATCATATGACTCAAGCGAACTAAACATTAAAATAAAATTGCAAAACCAAAACAAACCGCAGAGAGACATACATATGTACACTCAGAGCTTAAAACGTGGCTGCAAACGCAGAAGCTAACTGCGCAGCCGCGCTCAAAGCACGCTATGGAGATAATTTATGTGTTTTGCTGTATGTTTGATGTTGGATTTTTTTATATCTATTTTTTGTGTATTTCTTTATTTTTTGCATGAGCAAGCGACAACTGAGCGCGTGCCAATTGTCAACATGTCCCACGATAGATTAATTGTTGTTGTTTTAGTACAAAAACAATAACAAAGTAGAGCAAAACAAAATATTAAAGGAAATGACTGTGCTGCGTAGATGCTTGAGGCCTATAGCATGTTCTAGTAGATTGACGGGTGGAGGGTGTGTGTGGGTGGTGTTGGGTGGTTTGCGTTTTCTCAGAGTAAGTCTTTGCAGAGAAAATCAACCCCAAATGAAAAATGTTGTGTTCCAAATGCCAATAATGGTAACGACTGGGAAATGTTCCGTCATAGCATCCAGTACGCTAGTGGAAACGAACGGTAAAACTACGCGACCGCGTGAAAAAACAACGCTTCGAACGGTAAACGGTTTTATAATACATAGTGACTTTAAATAGCGAGGTGTGAGTGCAAATCACAAATAAACGCTTAATTGTGCATAGAAAAAGAAAAAAAAAAGAAAAGTGCAAAAAGTATTAAAACTTAAAAAAAGTTGTGCAATAAACAACCAAAACTTAAAAAAAATTGAATAAAAACTAGCCGGAAAAACAGGCTCTGTGCTTTGTGTATGCTTTTCTGTGGATGAAAATTTGTGCAACGTCTCGACAACACAACACAGTAGTGTACAAGTATGTCTATAAGTATCTATGTATACATTAATCAATATGTACGCGTATTTGTGTATGTGGGCGTGTGTGTGTGTGTGTGTGTGAAAGAGTGCGTGCTTCCATTCAGTAGCTCATAACGGTATGTTGCGTGGTTTGCAGGGTCGTTGACAGAGCGACGTTTGCGGCGCTTTGCAGACTCGCTGCTTTGATGCTCCCGGCTTTGTAGCAAACTGAGCGTATTTGAGCCGTGCGCAGTCAAAGTAATAAATCAGTTTGTTACGGATTATAGCGACGCCAGTGTGGTGGACGCTTTTGCAAACGATTTTCAATAACGTGCTAACGGTGCAAAAACGGTCGTTTGGTGTGTTGTTACCATGACAACGATTTCGAATTGAAAAAAACAATTTTTTGAAATTGAAATTAAGTGATTATTTTTAAGCGTATAAATAACACTCGCGTTGTGGAATTACTATAGTATTTTTTGGATATTTGTTATGTTAATTTCGTTTATTTTTTTTTAATTTAATTTAATTTTAGGTCGTGTTTTACGTTCATCGCAAAACGCGGAGGTAATTATGAAAATGCTTGTTTCTAAGGATATTTTATTTATTTTTTTTTTATTAAATGAAAAAAAAAAAAAAAAAAAAAAAATGGAACAATAAAATTAATTTAGGGCCGTTTCCGCAAGTACGCTTTAAAAATTATCTACCAGAAAAAAAATATTTTTTCATACAACATTTTTGTTTATAGTGAACTTTAATATTAGTTAACTATATGAGAAAATGGTCCTTAGGCTAGGTTTTTAAAATTTATTGTTTTTTGTTTTTACGGGATTTTGACCTATTTGCAGATAACGTAAATCTTAAATTTTTTTGTAGTATTTGGTTTTAGTGAATTTTTAAATTTTCGCAGAAATATTTACCAATAATATTTATATTTACGTGAGTTGGACCGATTGGAAATTGTCAAGATTAAATTTTGCAATTAAATAAAAGTCAAAACTTTAAGGTCGTTTTTTAAAACATCGCATAGAAAAATTTTCATGTAAAATCAACACTTTATAACACTTTTCATGTTATTACTTTTCAACACTATCGATCATGTTATTTTAACATGAATTACTTCACTTGGTGTTAAATTAACATGACTTCCTTTTAAATTAACATGAATCCCTGTTAAATTAACACAATTTCCTGTTAAATTAACACTAATTCCGGTTAAAACAACACTATATGCCTCATTATCTCATGCAAATTTAACAGGATTTTTCTTGTTAATTTAACATGGTTCATATTGACAAAAAGATTCTGTGTGATCTATTTCAATAAAATTCAATACATTCTCAGCTAAAATATGCCGTTTTTAAAATAAATTTTGAGATATAGCGCTCTTCACAAAAAAAAGGACGTGTGGCACTCGGGGACTGCCGCGGTAAAGCTATTGCATATTTTTATTTATTTATTTATTTATGAAAACTCAATGAGCATATCTATGACTTAAGAGCAGTACAGCCTTAACCTGTTAACAGTATGACCTAAAAATAGTCAACAACCAATTTTATGTAATCGGTCTGCTGCTAACATCAATACAACGTTATACGCCTAAATGTAGGCAACGCTTATATTTATTTTTGTGAAGTTATGTTGCTAACGCCGAACCTTTTAACATTGAAAAAAGTTACGAACTTTTTTAACATTAACATTTTTTTCATTTCGCTCCCACCGCCAAGGTCTGCAATAAAATCTATGCAATAGCTTAAAAATAACGATCTTTGCCCCCATACCTTGGATATGCTTGCTGCTCCTAAGCTAGCTTCAAATACATAGTCCAGTCAAAATAGGCGTACAAAATAGGGGTTAAATAGCTAAAAAAGTTATTCGGGGTCAAATTTAGGGTTTTTTTGACTTTTCTCGAAAACGGTAAGTAAAAAGGAAGTAAAAAAACCCTCAAATACTGCTTGGGATCGTTGGGGACTTTTTTTTCTTTCTAGGGGTGAACCTAAGCTCTCCACAAAAATGTGGCTCCATAGGAATTTTTGTTATTTTAGTTTTTGATATTATACATGGAGAAAAGATGACTCTAGCTCAAGAACTATAGACAATAGAAAAATAAATATTTTCTTTATTTTCATGGTCGAAGGGGAACTGCTTGACCGCTTGTAAGTGAAAAAGTCCAAAAAACTTGAAATTTTGACCTTTGACCCAAAAAAAACTTTTTTAGCACACATGGTTCCGATAAAGACTTTTGGAATTTTCTTTCTAACAGCTAAGCTACGGCTTCTTCCAATATTTGGCTCTGTGGGAATTAGGGTAGAAGGGCGCACATTCGCCATTTTTTTTGTAAATTGCTATAAAAGTCAAACCAGTAATTTTTTCACTTGGCATTTTTTTCTCTAGAAATATACAGATTTCATCTTTCATTTTTTATCCGTCCGTTTAATTTTTTTAACGCTTTCGTACTTTTTTTAACGATTATATGAACTTACCATTTTTTGGCGAATTTCCCCCACTCATGGGGCACATACGCCAAGGGGATGGGGTATATCGACGGGCGAGTGAAATTATTGAAAATTATTGTTCAAAGATAAACTATTCGGAATTTCTGTGAGCAAATATCCAGCTCAGATTCAAAATGCTCTACTTATATCAAATAAAATTCAATTCATTTTCAGCTGAGATAGAGCGGCCAAGGAAAGTTGAAACAGAGGTGCTCCACTGAAGAACACTCTGTCATTTCTTAAATATTGACCGCACTGATAAGTTTTGAGAAAACAGGAGTGGCGAATATGCCAAAGTGGCGTATGTGCCCCGTTCTACCCTATAATGGAACGGTATTATGGAGATAAAGTTTCGCTAATTTCGGAGTTTCACCTTTCCTTAACCCCCCGCTACTCGCGTGAAGTTAACAGTACGGTACAGTATATGATAAAAAATTTAAGTAGTGGGGTGAAAATGACACCCCGGGCGAGTAACGGCGGGTTAAAAAAAAATTACTGTGAACATTAGTAAACATTAGTTTACATACATACCAGCATTCCTTAGCATTTATCAACTTAAGCGTTCAGCAGAATCAGTACTTCAGTACGTTGAAACAACTGACAGCAAAGTAGACTGCGGGTGTTTGTTTGCGCAACGCCAGATACGACGGATACGTCAAAGTAGAATTTGCTCTAAAATTGACGCACGTCACGCAACTGACGTATTGGCGGAGTGATTCTGTTTCCCGCTTTACTGCCCACCGTCTGTTTGCACTGATACGAATGTAATAATAATAATAACCGCGACAGCGTGGACGACGTCAAAGTCAACGTTGTCAACGGAATTGATCAATAAAATTGTTGCCAGTTATAAATAACAGCAAAACAAAAATAAAGAAATTAATAAATTACTTACAATTTATTGTTTAAATGCAAAAGAATTACAAACAATAAAAAATTGTGCATTAAAAAAGTTCAAAAACAATTAAATAACTTAACTAAAACAACAAAAAGAGAAGTTCGCAGTCTATAGGAAATGTGACAACAAACGCAAACAATACGCAGCAAATAGCGAGAGAAAACAAAGTGAGCAATTAATTTACTGTGAAATGCTGAGCGCAAAGCTGCGACGATAGGGATGGTAGCAGAGATGCCGAACATGGGCTTTTCCAACCAAATCTGGTAGGTTTTTCTTCAATTGATAGACTGGTAGGTTGGTTTAATTTGGTACCTGTTTCTTTTTTTATAAATTAATCATTTTTTGGCTAAAAGTTCAATTAACCATCAACTGAAGTGGGGCTAAATTTTACAGCCTCCTTTCTTCTCCTCTTTTTTTAAGAAGCAGTACCACCAGTATCCCAAAAATAAAGATACCTAGCAAAATTTTTGGAATTTCGATTTGAAAACATTTTCTTTTTGTTTGAGTTAATAGCCTCACGTGATTAACCTCTCGTTTCTGTACGATTTACAAAAATTCTGGGTTTTCTAGTTACAAGGAACCCCCGGAAATTGTGCCAGAAAAACAAGTGTGCACTCACTCACAGACACCATGGCGTATACGTAACAATTTTACTACACATTTGTGTTTCTGGCACAACAAAAATTTTAAAAAATTTAGAAATTCAATTTTTAAACATTTTCTTTGCGTCAAAAATATGAAAGTGCTACAGAATAATGCTTCTGGCGCAACGAAAGTTTTTAAAAATGTATATCACTGGCTTCGTGAGCAAATGTCTTAAGCCCATTTTTTTTTTTTAATGAAATTGTAATGCAAAACGATGTATTTATAACTGTACTATCGTTTTGCATTAAAATCTAATTAAAAAAAGTGGTCTTAAGAAATTTGCTCACGAATCCAGCGATATGTATCTTGAGGTATTTAAGGAATATTATAGTACGAACATATTTATTTCAAAAACTAAAATTTCACATTTTGCAAGAACAACAAACTTTCATAGACGATTTCCCAAAATTTAAATTTCCATGCTTCTGGCAAGCGAGCGACGATATGTACCTAAATAAACAAAAAATAAAAAATCAAATCGGCTAAAAATTACTCATAGAATATCTTAACCAAATCATAGTCACACTCATAGTCACAGTAATGGTCACAGTCATAGTAACAGTCATAGTCACAGTCATATTCACAGTCATAGTCACAGACATAGTCACAGTCATAGTCACAATCATAGTCACAGTTACAATCATAGTCATAGTCACAGCCATAGTCACAGTCATATCGCAGTCATAGTCATAGTCACAGCCATAGTCACAGTCATATCGCAGTCATAGTCACAGACATAGTCACAGTCATAGTCACAATCATAGTCACAGTTACAGTCATAGTCATAGTCACAGCCATAGTCACAGTCATATCGCAGTCATAGTCATAGTCACAGCCATAGTCACAGTCATATCGCAGTCATAGTCACAGACATAGTCACAGTCATAGTCACAATCATAGTCACAGTTACAGTCATAGTCATAGTCACAGACATAGTCACAGTCATAGTCACAGTCATAGTCACAGTTATATTTACAGTCATAGTCACAGTCATAGTAACAGTCATGGGCACAGCCACAGTCACAGTCAAAGTCACAGTCAAAGTCACAGTGATAGTCACAGTCATAGACGAAGTAAAGTACATAGGTACTAAAGTTAGCGTCAGCATTTAGACACCATTTTCAATGGCCTATCTCTCAAAAAAAGCTTACTTAACTTCCGACTATTTAAAATTTTCCCACAGGGCGGCGTTTATTTCAAAATATTATACCTAGTACATATCTATAGTGTGCACTATCAAAATCTACTACACAGCTCTAGTGAGAAGCGTAAATGCGATTACATAAATACGTATGAATGCTTATATTTTCACACACAAACTTAACCATGGATGCAAAGCAAGCATTAAATCTAAAATAAACTAAAAAGTTGTCAGGTTCAAAACAGAGCCGATAAATATAGAGAGCTGCTGCTGCTCAGCACTGGCTTTAGTACAATAAGTGTATTTACAACATACTCTTCTCTCAACATGAGGGTGCCGTGGCAAAAAAGGCTCTTTACTTTAACTTTAGAAAAGTAAAAACTAATTTGTGTAAACATTTTGAGGAGAATTTCAAAAGTTCTATTTTTAAAGCAAAAGTGTGACAACCTAATGTATATCTAAGTTTCACTTGCGCAGTGAATGTAGGCTGCAGCTTCATGATCTCCAGACAGAATGTAGTGCATGCGACTATGGGAGCTTTGACATTTTTTTTTTGACATCCCACATACAAACTCTTGTTTTAGTGTCCACCTTAGTATGTGCGTAGATTTGTATTTGTGTACATGTTATGCTTTATTTGCCTTTTTTGCCATCCGTCTAGACACCTGCAGACCACAATGGCACTAACGCCAACACTAGCATTGCTGTGCAGTACGCAACACTGCTTACACTTGTGCAACAGCCAAAAAGTAAAAAACGAACCAAGAAGTAAACTGGTCTCTCGTCTTTGATGGTTTTCTGTTTCTTGTTGATGTGCAACTCGATTCACTGCCACATTTAAAGGCCACAAAGAAACGAATTTTCTTACTCACTTGCCAGCAATAAGAACAAACGAACAGCAGTTACTAATATTGTGTGAGAATTTCACTCTCTATTTCATACAAGTTTTTACTCTCTGTTTATGTGATTTTTTTTGAACAAAAAGTCAATGAAGGAAAGCTTGACTACTTACTCCAAAGGATGTGCGGTTTCATTCTTAATTCCGAGTCATATTTGAAATTGTTTTTGTTTTTTTGTCAATTACTTAATTTTTGCAATTTTTTAATAATTTCATTAGCATTCCAGATATGTTTAAGATAATTTGGCGTCAAGTTGGATGTAATATTTAATTGTCGCTCGCTTGCCAGAGGCATAAATGTGAAAATTTTCCACTCTACGATTTACGAAGATCCTGGGTTTCCGTAGTACAAGAAATTCCCGGATATTTGCACCGCCATTTTTATTAAACTGTAGTTCAATCTCTGAAAATTGTGCTAGAAAAACGAATGTGCTACACATTCATATTTCTGGCGGAACGAAAATGTTTGAGATTGAATTTCTAAATTTTTAAAAATTTTCGTTGAGCCAGAAAAATGAATGTGTTGCACTGAACCACAAACACCAGGGCGTATGCGTAACAATTTTGTTACACATTTGTGCGGGGAGATGTCTCTTGGGAGTCCGGACCCGTAGTGTTTTTCTCGGTAGCTACTTTTGTTGACAGCCCATTTACTGTTTCTCTTTCCTTTTAGTTATTCTATAAAGGGTCACTTACGTGGATTTTCCTGGTTCGGAAATTCGCGTTCACTGGTCGTTGGTGCGCCGTAAATCGGACGGTCACTATTCAACGCTGGCTTCTCTTGATACCTGACTGGAATGTCCACTGTTAGTGTGGGTTGCGTGCCAGCAACTTTTGCAGTAGTCCGCTGTGAAGAATGCCCTCTGCAACAACAATGACCGGCTTGTCGGAGTCGTGCTGATTAAGCACCTTCGTAGACTTCACCCAGTCTTGCAGCTGCTGCCTTGTACAGTGCCACAGTTCTTGCGTCATCGCACGCGACAATTTTGATCTCTCCCTGGTGCCAACCCGCAGCCACTTGGACACGCCAAATAAACGTCGATGACAGCGTTTCCGAGTGCGTTTCGGACGTGCCGCCACTGGTCCTTGGGTATGGCCAAACGGTCGTTGCCTCGGTCAAGAATGCCTATAAGAATCCTGTCCTTGGTTACATCAGCAAAGCTTGGTTTGCCCACTCCGGGGGTGTTTTGATGCCGATTGGGATGGGATTTTAACTCTACGTCCGATCTCTGCTGTTTGAAAGGGTTTACGATTGCCCTCTTTGGCACATAGGTAGGTAGGTTGTAGTGGCCGCTAGCAAAACAAGCAGCACACATAGGCCCGGAGGTCCCGTTGCAATACCACATGGATCTGAAGGTAGAAACAATTCACGTTGATGCCCACGCCTCACCTCACCCACACGCCAATCAGCCGGGACAGCTGATCAGCGCTACGGGTTCGGCAGCAGCGAAGACTGTTTGTACCTTAACTGACCCCCTACTCGCACCATTAAGTGGATTTCGCGAAGCGCAGAATGTCCCTTGGCTTAAACAAAGATAATTCGCCGTGATGATGGAAAATACCAGACCCCAGATATTTTACCCTACTGCCCCACAGTGCGGGACATTCACATAGGAGATTCCTCACCGTTTCTGGCTCCTCCTCATCTCTACAGCTTCTGCAGAAGTCATTAAAGGGAATAACCAGCCTTTCTGCAGGCCTGCCTAGACCTATATGCCCCGTTATAAGCCCATCAGTAAGGAGAGTTCCTCCCTTCTGCGTTTGAGTAGGTCCCCCGACCAAGATATAATACCTTAGTCGCAACCAAAGACAATCCCATCTATGCTTGTTTAATCTTATTGTTGCCCACCTGGCACCTACAACAAAAGACAAAGTGCCGGTGGAATGGCACGCGCGTGTGGTGCGTAATTGTAGCAGCAATCAAAACATTAACAGCGGTAAGCAAACGCGAACAAAAGGAAACAACAACAGCAAAAAAATAACATCAAAGTGCGTGTGGCAAAGAATAATTTTTGCAGAGGGCGCGCAATTTTTTATTATGAGTTGGTCCGAGATTGTTTTAACAAAAAAAAAAAAAAAAAAAAAAAAAACTGAAGAATGAAGAATGAGAAGCAATTCGTAATCACAGTTAATGGAGATGAGCGCGAATACGACGTTTCGAATAATATCGCGTTTCGCTTTTTTTGTGCCACTTGTGGTTGTTATTATAACGCTACTTATTGTTGTTGTTGTGCTTTCACACATACTTGAGAAAAGTTGAAGGTAAGAAAAGAAATTTGTTGAATGTATGTATGAAATGCATAGCAAAGGTGCAAGTACAATGCGTCCTTACATTTTCATTTACGTGCCTTTTCTTGCTAACCTGCCAGTTTTCACACACACACACACACACACACATATATTTGAAATGTAATCATGTGTTGCTTATAGGAATCTTTTGCATGTCTGCCGGTTGTCTAGCAACATTCGGTTAATACCCTTGCTTGGTGCGATTTATCTTTGTTTTCAAGTATGACTGAGAGGTGCTCAGGTGCGTCTGCACTCAACAAATGCCAATATTTTACGTTGTTAAGTCGTATGTGCGCTTGAATAAGTATCTGCTTAAAGGTATACGCATAATCGTTATCATATGTTCTTATTTTCCTCGAAAGCTTTGCAATCGCATTTTGTTCTAATGCGGATGTACTTTACAAAATATACTTATCATAAAATGATTATAGATTCGATATTAGTGCAATTTATTGAAGTAGAGGCATTTTTAAGGAAAATGTCTTCATAGGTATATTAAAATTTATTCTTTTGAGTTAGAAAGAAGCGAACTTACCCGGGTAAGGGTAAGATAAAATTTTGCACACCTATCACATTTGACCTTGTTAAGAAATATTCCAGAAATCGTTGAAATCGATGATCGGTACCTCCCTTGCACCTATACAAAAACTTAAAATACAAATTTAAATTCCAGCTAAAAAAAGCAAGAAATGAAACTTGGCGCATAAGTTAGCTACAACTAATCTTGGCCTGCGTCATTTATTGACGCCTAACCGGCTAGGCGATTTTGGCCGCTTTGTATCAAAGCACACCAGTCGTTACTTTTTAGCGACAACTGACGCCAATTCAAAACACCAAGGGAGTTCAAGTCATCCTCCACTTATTGTTTTCATCTCAGTCAAGGTCTCCCCCTTCCTCTGCTGCCGAATTTGGTGTCGGGTGTCGACAGCAAAACCTTCTATGCTGCGGCTTCTTTATCCATTCGCATAACATAACCCAGCCAGCGGAGCCTTTGAGCTTTAATTCGCTGAACTATGTTCAGGTCTGCGTAAAGCTCGTACAGCTCATCCTCAAATTTCTTTCGATACTCGCCGTTGGCATCACGGGAAGGACCATAATGTATCTTCCGGAGAACATTTCTCTCAAATACTTCAAGGGCCATCTCATCTTCTCTTGACACTATCCATGAGGCCGAGCCGTACATCACATACCAGGCCTGATGAGAGACTCATAGAGCGTGTTTTTTGCTTTGATGAGAGAGGACTTTACTTCTCAATTGCCTACTTCGTCCAGAGTAACACTTGTTGGCAAGAGTGATTCTCCGTTGAATTTCTAGACTGATATTATTTTGGGTGTCAATGCTGGTTCCCAAATACACGACAGCAGGTACTTCGTATTGTCCTCGTTCACCGTTAGTGCTTCTTCAGCTTCCTCTTAAAGCATTAAAGTATTGCAATATCAATAATTTGTTTATGTTATCTACACATTCGTTAATAAAAAAATGTTACGTATACGTCATGTCACTTTTATGAACATTTTTATTGACTTATTGTCATTTAATAAAGGCGGGCAAATATGTGCACAAATTTTCTTCAAAAATTGATAGAGTGTATTCCAAACTATCATTTTGTTATAATAACAAGGTGTAGCTCGCTGAAGCACACAAACTTTTTGTCCATCAAAGTAGTAAAGGTAGCATTTAAGAAGTATAATTTTTGCTTGCTTAATATTTGGTCGATTTCATTGCAGTTTTCTTTATTTAGTCAAGGAACTGGTATATGTTCGTACAAAATCTCAACAAAGATCATACAGATAAAAGTTATATGCAAAATAAATAGCTTAAGTTTGCAAAAATTTACATTTTTTGATTTCTGATAAAATTTTTTTCTTTTTTTAAACTGTTCTTACTTACTTACTTAAAATAGCCTTTAACCGCCTAGGCGATTTTGGCCGTCCAATGGATCTCATTGGAAGTTTGTTTTTATGTGGTGGGTCCCAAACCCTACGCACAACCCGTTTCTCGGGGGATTGGATTTAAATTACACATTTATATAGCGAGCCGCTTGGTTCAAGACAGACGCCCGCTTGCAGCTGCACCTCATGGTGACCGACGCTGCTGATGAAGTCCCCTGGCAAGCCCTTAAACCGATTATGTCGGAGTGGCCTTGTCAGGTTGTCGCCTTCTCACTTTAGTTCACCACCGAACGGGTGTTCAGTGGCTATCCAGAGATACGTGGGCTTTGCCGGACGTAGTGAGCTGCTTGGACCGCACATAGAAGAATCGCTCTGGCCATTCCCAGTTGAATGGCGATCAGAAGCTTTCCCCACTTGCGTGGACTTCTACACACGGCCCCACCCGCACTGTTCACAGTCTTAATTAAGCAGTGAGTCGATATGAATTAAGTGGGTCCTATATGTTTATGAGGGGTAAAACCTGTGAAGTGAAGTGGGAAGGGGCTGTACAATTCACATCAACGTTTCATGCCCTCTTTTTGAAGCCCTCTTGGTTCTTGGTTAAAATTGCAGAATGAATTTTTTTGCCAAATTAGACGAATTTATTTTAATTTGACTTAATTTGGTGATTAAATTCAATCTGCGGATGAATGGTCTCGAAAAAACTTGGCCAAAGTGACGCATTTGGTGCAGTGTAAATGTAGCTTTATATAACAAACTCAGTAATGATCGGTTAAGGCCAAAATAAGAGAGAGAGTCCGCCGATTGATTGTACCCTATAAAAAACCAATACAATCATATACAGCTCAAAGTTTTAAAAACTACATTAAATAGTTTAAGACTTTACGCTGCCATTCAAAATAACGCTTCACTTGAACTTGAGAATAATTCATCAACATTAACAAATGCTTATTGGATATTCAACTATCCCCAACATAAGTTAATGCCAGACAGATGTTGCCACTTTGAGTGAATGCAAGCTTCGTCCGTTTTGACGCAACTTCACGCTACGTTCATCTTTTGCCAACCAAGTTAGAACCCCCAACAGTGATGCTTGTTTGATTTAAGCTTTTGCAGCAGATGCCACTAACATGGAAAGAACTTGGCTATTGCAAACCAAACTTAGTAGAGCGTGAGCATGAAGAAAGCAATAGAGGGTGAAAAAATAAGAAAAGCAGGAAAAGTGGTGAAAAGCTGAAAGAGCAGAGTAAAACAAAGAGGAGGCCAACAACGCGCAGACGACAACAACGGAGAAATATTACACTTGAAACGGTGTTGCAGCAGGGGCGCGTAAAAACAGTGGCAATACGAGACAGCAAAAACAACAAGCATTTATAACAACAAAAACAAATAAACAAACACAGCTTGCAATCAATTCAGCATTCGGTTATACACAGCATAAGCTATATTAAAGCTTGCTTGTGATGAAGATGAAGAGCCTGGCAGTTTGCAATTTGAGTCGTCCTGCAGTCTGGGACTGACTGACTTTTCATTTGCCAACGTATATGTGTATCCTAATTTGTGAGTATGTATTAGTAAATATGTATGTTATGTATTTAGCCCTGTCTACCTATATACATACATATGTCTGCCCGATTTTCTTTTGCCAAGCTCTACACGTTTCTATAGTATTGCTGTAGGTATGTAGCAAGTTTAAAAAAGGCAAATACCTACATACAATTTATACTAGATTAAAGTAACGTATGTATGTAGATATCATGGTCTAGTGTAGAGGTGGAAAAATAAGCCCGGAACGGGTCAGGGGCAAGGCATACTTGTCGTAAGAGACGACTAAAAAGCCACAAAGGGTAATGACGTGAAATTCGATGTTTGATCTACGGAAATTATGCCTCTCGCCGCTCATAATTAATCTCCTTCGTCCTTAGGGAAGGACGGAGGTCTGGTCTCAGCCGTGATTTTGTACGGAATAAAGAAAATGGTAAAATTGACCAAGTATTATAACAAATACATTCACATGAGCCAGAAAAAAATATACTTCATCGATGATATCATTGCTACTTTCTAAAGTCAAAAAGTTCGTGTGGTAAAGGGTGCTACATCTTTTAACGATTATAAAATGATATTTGGAATATTTTCTTTCCATTCGTGAAAAAAATTGTCTACCCATGTTTGCCCCCTTCTACGTTAAGTTAATTAAATGACGAAAAGTCACTTACAATTTTCATAGAAGTGATAAAATGTTACGTATACGTAACTTATGCACCAAGTTTCATGACAATATCTTACGTTTTGGAGCCAAAATTAAAATTTGCATCTAGATTTTCTTTTTAATAGTTCAAGAGAGGTACCCCTAGTGATGGACCGATTTCAACAAACAAATCGGGATCCAAAAAGTTATATCTTTCAATCTTTCACAGTATTTCAAAGCATACAATGTAGTAAAAATAACACAAAAAAGATAGTAAAAATTTACACAAAAAAATAAAACAGAGTAAAAATTACACTAAAAATATAGCAAAAATTACAGAAAAATTATAGTAGTAGAAAGAAAGCAAAAAACACAGTAAAAAATAAAACCAAAAACAGAGTAAAAATTACCCTAAAAATACAGTAAAAAAAACCAGTAAAATAAAAACTACACAAAAAATATGGTAAAAATTACGCAAAAAATATGGTAAAGAGTACACAAAAAATATAGTAAAAAATGAGCAAAAAATACACGAAAAATATATTAAAAATTACAACCAAGTAAAAATTACACAAAAAATATGGTAAAAATTACGCAAAATATATGGTAAAGAGTACACAAAAAATATAGGAAAAAATGAGCAATAAAAACACGAAAAATATATTAAAAATTACAAAAAAAGTATAAATAAAATTACACTAAAAATATAGCAAAAATTACAGAAAAATTATAGTAGTATAAAGAAAGCAAAAAATACAGTAAAAAATAAAACCAAAAACAGAGTAAAAATTACCCTAAAAATACAGTAAAAAAACAGTAAAATAAAAATTACACAAAAAATATGGTAAAAATTACGCAAAAAATATGGTAAAGAGTACACAAAAAATATAGTAAAAAATGAGCAAAAAATACACGAAAAATATATTAAAAATTACAACCAAGTAAAAATTACACAAAAAATATGGTAAAAATTACCCAAAATATATGGTAAAGAGTACACAAAAAATATAGGAAAAAATGAGCAAAAAATACACGAAAAATATATTAAAAATTACAAAAAAAGTAAATATTACACAAAAAATATGGTAAAAATTACGCAAAAAAAAATATGGTAAAGAGTACACAAAAAATATAGTAAAAAATGAGCAAAAAATACAAAAAAATACACGAAAAAGAATTAAAAATTACAAAAAAAGTAAAAACTACATAAAAAATATGGTAAAAATTACGCAAAAATTTAGCAAAAATTACACAAAACAGTAAAAATTAACGAAAAAATATAGCGAAAACTACGCAAAAAAATATAGTTAAAACTTCACTAAAATTATAGTAAAAGTTACACAAAAAATATAGTAAAAGTTACATTTGAAATATAGAAAAAATTATAGTAGAATTTACGAAAAAAATAAAGTAAAAAATTATCCAAAAATTATTATTATTAAAAATTACACAAGAAATACAGTAATAATTAAAAAAAAACTACAGTAATAATTAATTACACAAAAAATATAGTAAATATTACGAACTTAGTAAAACGTACAAAAAAAAATATAGTAAAAATTACACAAAAAATATAGTAAAAACTACGCAAGAAATACAGTAAAAGTTACACGAAAAATATACTACAAATTACAAAAAAAAAATAAAAATTACACAAAAAATATATTAAAACTGTCAGCAATCTGTCAACTAATATTTTTCCGTTTACTTAATACACATTCGGTAACTTTTTAAACGATTTACATAAGTGATACCGAAAATTTGACATTGCCCATACCAACAAATGTAGGTATGTATATATTTTTTTTTTTGAAAAACGAGCATAAAAGGCCAGCTTTGAGAAACTGTGAATGAAAAATGTCCTCGAAATTAAAAAACACAAGTAAAGAAGTATAAGTTCGGGTTAACCGAACATTAAATACCCAGCGGTAGTTTTCATATGGTAAAAATTACGCAAAATATATGGTAAAGAGTACACAAAAAATATAGGAAAAAATGAGCAAAAAATACACGAAAAATATATTAAAAATTACAAAAAAAGTATAAATAAAATTACACTAAAAATATAGCAAAAATTACAGAAAAATTATAGTAGTATAAAGAAAGCAAAAAATACAGTAAAAAATAAAACCAAAAACAGAGTAAAAATTACCCTAAAAATACAGTAAAAAAACAGTAAAATAAAAATTACACAAAAAATATGGTAAAAATTACGCAAAAAATATCTCTTTACCATATACACAAAAAATATAGTAAAAAATGAGCAAAAAATACACGAAAAATATATTAAAAATTACAACCAAGTAAAAATTACACAAAAAATATGGTAAAAATTACCCAAAATATATGGTAAAGAGTACACAAAAAATATAGGAAAAAATGAGCAAAAAATACACGAAAAATATATTAAAAATTACAAAAAAAGTAAATATTACACAAAAAATATGGTAAAAATTACGCAAAAAAAAATATGGTAAAGAGTACACAAAAAATATAGTAAAAAATGAGCAAAAAATACAAAAAAATACACGAAAAATATATATTAAAAATTACAAAAAAAGTAAAAACTACATAAAAAATATGGTAAAAATTACGCAAAAATTTAGCAAAAATTACACAAAACAGTAAAAATTAACGAAAAAATATAGCGAAAACTACGCAAAAAAATATAGTTAAAACTTCACTAAAATTATAGTAAAAGTTACACAAAAAATATAGTAAAAGTTACATTTGAAATATAGAAAAAATTATAGTAGAATTTACGAAAAAAATAAAGTAAAAAATTATCCAAAAATTATTATTATTAAAAATTACACAAGAAATACAGTAATAATTAAAAAAAAACTACAGTAATAATTAATTACACAAAAAATATAGTAAATATTACGAACTTAGTAAGACGTACAAAAAAAAATATAGTAAAAATTACATAAAAAATATAGTAAAAACTACGCAAGAAATACAGTAAAAGTTACACGAAAAATATACTACAAATTACAAAAAAAAAAAAAAAATAAAAATTACACAAAAAATATATTAAAACTGTCAGCAATCTGTCAACTAATATTTTTCCGTTTACTTAATACACATTCGGTAACTTTTTAAACGATTTACATAAGTGATACCGAAAATTTGACATTGCCCATACCAACAAATGTAGGTATGTATATATTTTTTTTTTGAAAAACGAGCATAAAAGGCCAGCTTTGAGAAACTGTGAATGAAAAATGTCCTCTAAATTAAAAAACACAAGTAAAGAAGTATAAGTTCGGGTTAACCGAACATTAAATGCCCAGCGGTAGTTTTCATATGATTTTCGAAATATTCCATTTCGAAAGTGGGTGTGGTTGGGAAGCGATTTCGTCCAACTTCGTACTCAGGTATACTCCATATTATGCTCGTGTACTAGTACTAGTACGTTGGGTATAAAAATGTAAATCCCCCCCTTACCAAAATCCTGGATTCGCCACTGGTATATTACGCATAAGTTATAAAGGTAGGCATACTTTGGGTGCTTATATAGGTATCCATGCTCCTGAGGGACGGAAATGCCATACGGCTTGAGTTACATATTTCTAAGAGCCAATGAGTTAAAAACGAAAGAAGTAAGAAAATCGAACTCATAATATTTGAACACAGGTGGCTACCACAATGCAAGTACCTACTTAGGCTTGCCAGCGAATAATTACAGCTTTCTTCTAAAAATTATGCTACGTTCGTTTAGTTAATGGCGGAATTTTCGGAACATGAGATAAATAAAATAATTTTTACTGGGTGTGCTCTCCATAACCCATTTGCATTCTTCAACATCCCTGCGCCCCTGGTCAAAATATTTGATACTTTATCGTTTGAGGTTGTTTATGGCTCTTTGACTCGCTTGACTGCGCTTTGGGTTGACGATTGAGGTTACCCCATACAAATTGGCTGCTTAAACTAAGTTTAAACTTTGCACTGAAGTTTAAACTTGCACTGAAAAACCGGACATAAGACGAGCTGAAATACCATCTCAGGATAGTCCACGAGCTGTGTTAGATAATCGAAAGCAGCTCCAACCTTCCGTTCCTAATTTTATTGAATGTTTATTGGGTTTACCCTCAACACAACAAAAAGTTACTTTACAATTACAACAACATTGACATCAAATGTTACATAAACAACGACAGCAAAACTGTCAACAACAAGTACACGAGTGGCAGTAAGAGCAACAACCGTTAGATGCGTAATAACTACTACATAAATAAGGCAAGTTTTTACCCCCTATTCGACAGACAGTCCGATAGCCGCCCAGACAAACTCAATTAGACAGCTGGGACTGCAGCAGTAGCAGCAGTAGGGATGTCAACAGCGCTTGGCTGCACTGTCAATGAATAATAACAATTTTAAAGCTTATTTTATTTTTGTAAGCAGTGAATTTATTTGTAATATGTCAATTTCTAAATTTGTTGCGCTTTTTACGGGTGGGGTTTTGGCTGGAACTACCTACCATTGAACGATATTGGAAAATGTAATGTGACACATGTGAAGTAGGAAATAAATAAATGTGAGCAGAACATGGAGTTCGAGTGAGATGATTTCCAGTAGCGTTCTTATAGTGACACATAATGGAAAAGGTATCAAAGATACAGAAAGTTAATGGAATACAGAACAAACTGTTCTGGAATAACCAAAACATCGGTACAAGATGTTTAAAAAATATTGAATTTTTATCAAGCTTGAGTTTAATACGTAATTTCTAAAGCAAGCCACGGCAGATGGTAGGACAGTTGTCCGAACCTTTCTCAAAACCTTTGCTTGGCCTTTCGAACAATGAAATTGCTGGTGAGAGCGCTATGATCACACTGACTGAATGGATGTCATTGGTTAGTGAGCGGCGAAGCAAAAATAGATAACAATTCAATTTTTGCGATGACCGCTCTTTCACTAATACACCCACAATTTCATTACTGCCGAGCCCTGTTCTCAAGTATCTGGAAACTGACTCGAAGATATGCTGAGTGAATGGGCTGCGTTGAAGGGAACCCCTACCGATTCTCAAACATTTTCTATACATTCTTACACATTTTTAATAAATCGAATTTTTCTTTGTGTACGTTCAGTTGCTGTTAAAGGATACATTAAATAAAACATAATTGTATTGGTGTATATTTTTGACAAGGGATTACGAAAAAATAAAAGGATATTAAATTGCGAAAAATGTGAATAGTGAATAGTGAAAATGAATAGTGAAGCGTGATTTTATGAAATTAATAAAAGTGCGATAATAACACAAAATTGAAATCAAGTGTAGAAAACTTTATAAAACAGACTTTGGAAGGTGTTGCCGAAAACTTTGTGTTGTGCTAAACGAAGAAACTATTATCTCGAACTATTTGTCAAGGATAAGCATGTGAAAACGGTAAGTTATTATCATAACATATATTACAAACTTTGTTTACAAAACTTAAAAAGAACTTTACTCCCTAAACCAAATAGGAACCACCCTAATGAAATTATACGCATGTTAATATGTATAATGATATATGTTGAAATGATGTGATATAAATTGCACGTGTTGCTTTATTACTTTATTGCTGCTACTGATTGATTTATTGTTTTCACTGAGTACCAGAAAAGAGTAACATCCCACAAAATGAAGGTGAAATATCAATTTATATACTACACAAAAAAGGTATTTGGGCACGTGTTAAGGGTATACGAAATCAGATGATTTCAAGAGCAAAAAGCAAAAGAAAAAATGTCTTAGAGGAGAAAAGTTATGGAGCACGCACAATGATGAGGGTTGTCCCCAAAGGCATAGAGTTTCAAGCAATTTAGCAGCGAAGCGAAGGGGAATGAAAATTGTGTAGCATGATACGCGCAAACAAACGAAACGCATTTTAAGGTGTGGGTGTATGTGCTATTCGAGGGTACATAAACAACCCTTAAAAGGTGTTGGAATGTGGGAGTTAGAATTGTTTTATTTTTGAAAATATTTAATTGCAATTTGAGAGCATTGACATTTGAGTTGTAATTTAGAAGCAATTTCTTGAGATACTTACCTTCTAAAATTGTGATTTAATGAGGTAAGAATGCCTAAATTAAGATTATTTGGTGTGTTGTATGATGATGATGGTATCACATGATATTTTATTATATCATAAGCGGCAGTAGATGGAAATGACTAGTTTGCGCAAATAAATACAATTCTCCAGTACTGCCCATACCGTGTTTCCGAAAACATCCGCTTTCTGATTATATCATATGATATCATATCATACCTTACTATATCATATGATATCATATCATGCATTTTATATCATATGATATCATATCATACTTTATTATATCATATGATATCATATCATGAATTTTATATCATATGATATCATATCATACTTTTTTATATCATATGATGTCATATCATACCTTACTATATCATATGATATCATATCATTCATTTTATATCATATGATATCATATCATGAATTTTATATCATATGATATCGTAACATACCTTGTTATATCTAATCAAATTTTGGAAAAAAAATTAAAGTATGGTATTCATTAAAAAAATTGTCAAAAATATTTTAGCAATCGATATCTTATGATATCATATGCGAACATATCATATGATAATTTAATAATTTTTAGTATAGGTTGCGGTTACGGACATGTATAGAAAGTCCAGACGAGAATAAAAAACCGATGCATATCTGATCATATCACATCTTATCAGACCACATCACATTTTTGCCATGTCATTACCATATCACACAAAAATCTTAACTTGTTTAGCAGCAAATCGATCCAAGATCTATCCTTTATTATTGTATAAGAAAATGTATTATACCCATTACCCATTACGTTATTTCTAGCAGAAGTACGGCTCAACAATAAATAAAGAGTTAGCTTTTCTATAATAGGATTTTGTTACAAAAATAAAAGAAATAAAATGAAATAAAATATGTATAATAAAAGCAATCTAATAGTCGGCATTGTGAAGTGAATGAGAAACGATTGAGGAAAAGTTGGAAAGTTACAAAAGAATAATATGGGGCTGTGTTATGGCCAAGTACAAACATATCACGAAAGGGCAAGTCGGGAAATGTCATTATGACACAAATGTGCTAAAAAGAAATATGCGACGCGGCAACAAATACACATTTATGTACAAAGGTATATAAATACATAGGAAATGGAATATCTTAATAGAATATATATGTGTGTACCAGCTTTCGAGTAATGGACATATATATTATAGGGAGATGTTAGAAACTTTGTTTATAATTTAGGGATATAATGGATTTGAAGCCGCATTTAGGGTGGGTAACCGGCTTAGAGCAGCCGATATCTAAAACAGGCCAAGGCAGCAAGTGGAACAATTGTCCGAAAATCTGAGAACCCAGTTCACAAAAATTCTTACGCTCGTTGCTTGGCCTCCCCGTGTTTGCTACCGAGCGTCGGAGCAAATACAGACGGCCGAGTTTCATTGGTGTGGTGACTGCTCTTTCACTAACACAACCTCAGTTACAAATTCGCCCTGGCCTGAAACAAAAGCCTAAGGAAGTGCTATAATGAGAGAATGGTTTTGAGAATATTCCTAAACATGAAAGTATAGTTCCATTTGAGGAAATTGGTGAAAGTATACTTCTTTGTGTCTTAGGAACGAAGAGACCCTACCAGCTGACTATTCACAAAAAAAGAACAACCAATTGACGTCACGTTTTTATGAATTCCCTTTATGAATTCCATTTGGTCCTGAAACGCTCAGCCGTTTTTTTGTTTCGCATGCCATTAGCTTTAATATCAAGTATGAAAATGCAAAAAATTTAAATCTTTAAAACTACAACAAAGCAATAAAACGAAAACACAAACTCTCACTTAACCATCATCAATATAGCCTAAACAACCGTCATAGCTCCATCAAAAGCTTTCGCGCTGTTTTTCCATTCACTTCTCATCCTCTCAAAACCACAAATTGTACAAAAAGCATACACAATCATTTTATAAACATCGAAAAATGGAAAGTTTTGAGCATCCTTTTCGTCTATATTTTTCGCTGACGCGTAGCTCAAAAAATTTTTACAAAGGCATTAAAAAGAAAATAAAACCGTATAAAAGGCATAAAAGTTGTCCTTGAATACTTCACGCAGCCAACGCACATAGCATTCAGATATCCTGTTGGGGGGTCAAGAGTTTGCGATGTGATTGTATGGCTTTCTTCTTACTTAATACGTTTGTATACTTGTACAAAAATAGATATGCTGAGATACCCAACAGGGAAAACGATAACAATTGATAGAAATTGAGATGTTTCATATCGGAGCTACAATGTCGGATAAGAACTATTTCGGTTGGCGAAAGGCATAGACCGGCGAATGGGAAGAGTAGGATTGGCACAACATTATTTATTTAATTTAATTTTAAAGACAAATCCGTTTTGGTGATGTGTCATCTTCAGTTTAAAATTTTTAGAAAATGACCCTGAAGATGGCGTAACGTCTAGGTATGATGCAAAATTGGTCTAATATACATCAACGACAGCTCCTTTGTTACTCTACCTATTTTAGCTTCTTAAATTGTTCCACCAGTTGTGTTTCGTAGTTAATCTTTCGCTAAAGTTTCAACTGCCTAACCAACCGTATCAAGGGCACAAACCTTAGAGAAGGTCCAGCTTTAAGTCCGTTTGGATTGGCATTATGATTAATTCTTGCAATACTCTGTGAAAGACGAGAAAAGTGGTTGATTATCATATGACTTTAAGCAGCAACGCCACCTAGCGGCTAATTTTTGGTTTAAAATTTGTTGTTTTCGAAGAGCTCGTTAGCTCGATTGCCTGAAAATAATAATTATGACGAACTAGTTTGTAGGGGTGTAAGAATTTTCTTACAGGGTAACAAACTATACACTCCACTGAACTGAGTGTGTCTCTTGAAGCTACATCATTGAGGTGGCACGTTGCTGGTGAAAGAGTGAAATTGAAATTGACTTGAAATGCTTTCTAAAGCGTTTCATACTCCAAGCTCATACAAGGAAAATGTGCCATATATCAATAGAAACACACAGAGTTGAGTAGATGCTGTAAAAAATTTGGAAATTCAAATAAAAAATGTTGGTATGGAATTTTCACAATGGCTGACTGCGATTAAATTGGCTGCTGTGGGTACCTAACAAAAAAAAGCGATAAAAGGCCTTACACATAAATATGACGAACCAACATAAATTTGAATGGATTTAGCTACTTACACGAAGACTTATCCAAATGTAAAATTGCAAGCATTTTGCAAAAGAAAAGACTAAAAAAATGAAAATTGTTCGAAGTATGTTTGATTTGCTCTATTCACGAAATCATTGATGATGTGACATGAGTTTATTGGATAAATACAGGAGATACCATAAGTGACGGAGCAGTTAAATGTTATAGCAGAGAAAATGTCGTAGATATAATAGGACAAGACTAACAGCGAGATTTCTACAATAATAAAAGACTTTCCCAATCCAAATTTTGCAGTTACTAAAATTTTAGCTACTTGGTGGCACCTCAGTTTCTAGTTGACGATACTTAACTCAAGCCAGCTCCAAGCTATTTGTGGTTCAACTCATTGTCCTTGCATAATTTAAAGAATTCGATACCAAACATGTTCACATATACTTGGCAGCACTAAAATATTTAATTCAAATACTTCAGCGTCTAATCAAATGAATTTCCCAAAATACAAAAAATGTCAGTTACTAAAAATCTGGGATACTTGGCAGCACCACAATTTCTAGTTGATAACACTTATCTCAAGACAGACCAAAATTATTTGTGGTACAAGTCTGCGTTCTAGCATAAATTAAAATTTCACATAAACTTAAATTTAATTCATATATGAACGTCAGCGTCTAATCAAATGAATTTCCTAAAATATGAAAGGAGATTCCGACATAGGGATACATCCGCTCAATGGAAAAACAACTAAAAATTAGTCAGTTACTAAATACTTGGCAGCACTGAAAATTTTTGTTTTTCAAATATGCTGGAATAAAAACAGCATATTACTGAAATATGAAAGTAGACTACGAGATAGTATCACAACCCTAAGTGAAAAGAATAAAATCCAGTGGAATATACAAAAATATAGATTTGCAGAAACTTGGCAGGACTAGAACTTTTTTATTATAATCTGAAGCTAGAGGCAAGCTTCGGTTTTCGATTGAAGAAAATTTTTAATATTCTCTCCGAGGAATCAGTCAAACATCTCGGTACATATTGCAAACCCTTTTGATAGTTGAGCTAAGCAGCTAGAGCCATACTTTCTGTTATTCCGTTAAGTAGATACTTTTTAGACAGCTACTTTTATGTTGTTTTCAAGTAGGCAGCAATAGCTACTTTATTGAAGCCTGTCAAGTTCATTGGTGCTCCTTGCGTGCCATATATTGTGTTTTGTGCCTGCGATTTTGTACAGAGTGTACTTTGAGTGCTTAAATTGATTGAGTAGCTGTGATACCAAATCGAATTTCAAAGATCAATAAAGTTATTCAAATGAAATATGAAAGCATTTTTGAGGTAGTCCTTTATGAATGGTACTACTAAATGTATGTTCGTCAAACTAATTTTAATGAAAAGTTCGTTTGCATCGACTAGGATCATGTTTCAGTTACCTATCTGGCGATTCAATATTTCAGTCAAGCCAAAAATTACAGTAAGTAAAACTGTAGGTACATACATTTATAAGTTTGAAATAAGTATGCTTTCAACCAAAGATACAGGCGAGTCGTCTCGCAACACCAGCCAGATTTTCCACTCCATTTCATAATTAATTACAGCGAAACAAGAGGCGGAGCTCATTTTGCAAATCCGTTAAGCCATTGCCGCCAATCTGCCAGACAGACAATGGAGCAGAGACAAAAGCGGTGCTGCATATAAATACACCACATCAGTGACATTCAGTAGCAACACAGTGACAAAGACAGCGGTGACACTGCAGCCAATCTTAACTCATCTGTCATGTGTCAAGCGGGCAAATGCACGCAGTTCCCCGTTGAACTGCATGCCAACGGTACGCAATGAAAAGTTTTGAAAGAAAAGAAAAAAAAATGAAAAGAAAAATTATAACGCGACATGATGAAGAATGAAGCAAAGCGACAAGAGCAGCCAGTAGAAAAATAGTAGTGAGTGGTGATAACAAAAGTTGTTGCTCTTGAATGAAGCGCCGCCGCGCTGGCTAAAGGAGAAAAAAAAATAATAGTTGGCTCTAAAGAAATGAGAAAAAAAAAATTCATTGAACAAAAAAGCCAGCACTCAGCACTTCCTCAGCAAGCAGAAAAATAGAAGAGAATAGAAAAAAATTGTATGTATGCGAATAAGGGAGCCCAAAAAGAAAATAGTCAGAAGTGGAATAGAAAGTGTAGGGAACACCCACAAAGCGGCAACACTCTGTCTGTGTCAAGTTTAAATGTTAAGTCATTAACAAAAAAGAAACTTTCAACGATGACGGTATTATTGGCGGTTACCACTAAAGGGCGTAGAGCAACCAAAAACAGAAAAATCAAAGCTGTAGAAATATTGAAAATAAAAGAAGAAAGCATAACCAAAATAAAATAATAAAAGAAAGTACTTAGTAAGAAAAAGAGTTACGGAGCAGAGAAAGCTAAAAATACGCTGTTCACACCATCGGCTCGTTGTTCTGAGACCGATTGGCAGAATGGAGTGCCAAGAGAAAGGATGAAATGCAAGGTAGGTGTCAAATAGAGTAATGCAGGAATTCTCTGGTGGATAATAAAAACTATGAACTGCAACACTTTCAAAGGACTTTTTTAAGCATAATACAAATTTCAGCCCGGTGAATAAAAATTTCAGCCCGGTGAATTTAATCCGGCGGCGATACGGAAACCTACTGCGGATACTTAGCGGAAGAAGCGAACTGAATTCGCTGGCTTATTGAAAGGTTTTTCTATTATTATTTTTTGTTTTAATTTATTTTATTTTTCTTTGGTGTAATATGTTTTTTAATAATTTTTATTTAATTTAATTTATTTTATTTTTGTTTAATTTAATTTATTTTTATTTTATTTAACTTTATTTTATTATTTCTTGTTTTATCTTATTTTATTTATTTATTTTTTTTATTTATTTTTTTTCATTTAATTTAATTTTATTTTATTTTATTTTTTTTGTTTTATTTTATTTTATTTTATTTTATTTTATTTTATTTTATTTTATTTCATTATTTCTTTCTTATTTTCTTTTATTTTTTATTTTATTTTATTTTATTTTATTTTATTGTATTTTATTTTATTTTATTTTATTTTATTTTATTTTATTTTATTTTATTTTATTTTATTTTATTTTATTTTATTTTATTTTATTTTATTTTATTTTATTTTATTTTATTTTATTTTATTTTATTTTATTTTATTTTATTTTATTTTATTTTATTTTATTTTATTTTATTTTATTTTATTTTATTTTATTTTATTTTATTTTATTTTATTTTATTTTATTTTATTTTATTTTACTTTATTTTATTTTATTTTATTTTATTTTATTTTATTTTATTTTATTTTATTTTATTTTATTTTATTTCATTATTTCTTTCTTATTTTCTTTTATTTTTTATTTTATTTTATTTTATTTTAATTTTATTTTATTCTATTCCATTTTATTTAATTTCTTTTTTATTTTATTTTATTTTATTTTATTTTATTTTATTTTATTTTATTTTATTTTATTTTATTTTATTTTATTTTATTTTATTTTATTTTATTTTATTTTATTTTATTTTATTTTATTTTATTTTATTTTATTTTATTTTATTTTATTTTATTTTATTTTATTTTATTTTATTTTATTTTATTTTATTTTATTTTATTTTATTTTATTTTATTTTATTTTATTTTATTTTATTTTATTTTATTTTATTTTATTTTATTTTATTTTATTTTATTTTATTTTATTTTATTTTATTTTATTTTATTTTATTTTATTTTATTTTATTTTATTTTATTTTGTTTTTATTTTTTATTATATTCTATTTTATGCATTTTATTTTTATTTTTATTTTTTTAATTTTTTTATTTTTACCCTTCCTTACATTTTTACACTTTTCATGATATTCAATGTAATTTTTTAAACAACGTGAAATAAGCCAAAAGAACTAGAAAAGATTGTGGTGTGTAAAACTTGTTCGTAATGAGTTTTACGCTGTCTGTTACATCCATAACAAAATAAAGCCAACGAGAAAAAAGAAAATTCAAATTGAGTGCGAAATCAAACGAAAGCAACCAAAAAAACAAAACAGAGAAATAAAATTATTGTAGACGAACAGGAAAACGAATGCTTCGCAATTAATGAGCCATAGCTGTGGCATCTGATTTGCCACTATGCCGCCCCTCAACTTGTATGTAGGTGTCTCATTATGCAGTATTTGAGTGTGGAGCAAGAACGCTGTGCATCACCTTTGGCTTCACCAAGTGTTGTTGTATGAAAATAAAACGGAGTATATGTTTCATGTGACTTTCCTTGCACCCTCTTCGTTCATTTGACAATTTTATTAATCAATTTTGTGGTATTATCGAGCTCATCACGCTTGTCGCTCGTCGCATTGTATCGACGTTTTTGTAATTCTTAGCGTTGTTGTAAATTCTGTCATTGCCAGATTGTAATTAAATTACCCCATGTCCTGCGTACATTTTTATTTTGCATTTTCTTCCACACAGTTCACATCACCACTTAGTGTTTTGAGTTACATTTTCAGCATACTAGCCAGATTACAAACTCTTTTTGTTTAGCATTTTGTTTTAAATCTCTTTGTAATTTTCTTTTTTTTTTGTGATTCTCATTAATGAGTCCCTTGCGGAGAGGTTGATGTCCGTAATCAATCAATTCTTGTGTTTTAGTTGTCAAGTTATACGGCGTTGTTGCCTTTTCGGGGGATTTTCGTAAATTTTTTCTTACCTCTCTTTATTTATAACGAAAGAAAATTTATTTGAAAAGGAATTTGTTAATGATTGATGGCATGAATTAGAATTTTCTTTTAGCCGAGGGCGGAATGAAAAGTAATCGTACTTTCTTTCTTGTTTTTTTTTTTTTTTTTTTTTCTAACAGCAAAATACTCCAGGAGAGACTATACATATCACCTTCATTTCCATCCTTCTATAAGATGTGATGTGATATTATATCGCATGATATAACATGCTCTTTAAAAATTGTGACTATTGCAATAGTCTTAGTATACTTCAGACCTCTTGCTCTCTGGCTACATTTTTTTAAAATCAGGGCTGAGGACCTATCACTGCAGAGTTATTTTCTTCCATGACTGCTCGGACTTTAATGGGCTAGCAAAACAGAAGTTTCTGATACTTATACTTATTTATTTACTTCTAGCTCATATAATTCGCAAAAGTGCTTACAACATTTTAACAGAAGTGACAACGAAATCTTCAAATTAGACTCGTATCTCTCACACACTTTCAATTTTTATTTACTCTATTGTTTACATTGCAAAGAACCCATGTTTTAGCTCCCTCACTTAGCATGCGAAATGGAAATTAAATTTAATTATACTTGTCGCTTGTCATTCCTCATTACAGCAGCGAGCACAACATGGACACACTGGAACTACATGTAAAATAAGAAAAAATTACAAATCCCTCATTTGCGCAGATGGAAACAGCAGACAACCACGCGGTATGTCACTGAAAAGTGTTTAGTTATTGAAGGTGTCGACGTACATTTGGCAAACAATTTCAAAATCACCCAAAGCAAAGCGAGTTCATAAAGCAAAGCACTGACTGTAGGTTGTTGATGCGCATATTGCAGACAAAGCCCGATATTGGCACAGGGATGGTCTGCTGGTTTTTACGTTTTGGCTTTAGCAATGACAGCCCTCTATATCCCTTTCCTGCTTGTTGTGGCTCTTGCTCTCATTTCATTTGTTCCAATTTTGTTCAAATGAATTCAATTAATATAGCGTCCTGCCCGCTTGACTATGATTTTACTTAAGTCCTGCGGCGTTTGTTGCATTCATTTGATATTTAACTAATTCCCATTTAGAGTAAAACATAATTCCACGAGCTTTGAGGTGTGTGGCTGAAGTTTTTGTCATGGAATGAAGTCTGAAAATGTCTGATCTCACTTAAGGGTAGTGTTCCATGACACATGTGTAAAGATCCGCCATTTTAAAACAGCCAAAGTTGGACAAAGTCGCTTAAACGTGTAAAATCGCAGTAAGAATGAAAAAAAAATTGAGGTGTCTGGCTGAAGTTTTTACCATGGGATGAAGTCTAAAAACACCTGATATAATTTATCGATAGTGTTCTACGGCACATGTGTAAAGATCCGCCATTTAAAAGCAGCCATAGTTGAACAAACTCGCTTAAACGTCTGAAATCGCAGAAGAATGAAAGAAAATTCTCCAGATTTGAGGTATGTGGCTGAATTTTTTGCCATGGGACGAAGTCTAAAAGTGTTTGATATAACTTATGGGGAGTTTTCTACGACACATGTGTAAAGATCCGCCATTTAAAAACAGCCAAAGTTGGACAAACTCGCTTAAACGTCTGAAATCGCAGAAGAATGAAAGAAAATTCTCCAGATTTGAGGAATGTGGCTGAAGTTTTTGCCATGAGACGAAGTCTAAAAGTGCTTGATACCACTTAAGGGGAGTGTTCTACGACACATGTGTAAAGATCCGCCATTTAAAAACAGCCAAAGTTGGACAAACTCGCGTAAACGTGTAAAATCGCAGTAAGAATGGAAAATAATTTGAGGTGTCTGGCTGAAGTTTTTGCCATGGGATGAAGTCTAAAAACACCTGATATAATTTATCGATAGATGTGTGAAATCGCAGAAGAATGAAATAAAATTCTCCAGATTTGAGGTGTGTACCTGAAGTTTTTGTCATGGAATGAAGTCTAAAAATGCCTGATCCCACTTAAGGGTAGTGTTCCATGACACATGTGTAAAGATCCGCCATTTAAAAGCAGCCATAGTTGAACAAACTCGCTTAAACGTCTGAAATCGCAGAAGAATGAAAGAAAATTCTCCAGATTAGAGGTATGTGGCCGAAGTTTTTGCCATGGGACGAAGTCTAAAAGTGCTTTATACCACTTAAGGGGAGTGTTCTACGACACATGTGTAAAGACCCGCTTTTTAAAAACAGCTAAAGTTCGATAAACTAACTTAAACAATTGAAAGCGAAGTAAGAGTAAAAGAAAAATTCTCGTGCTTTGAAGTATCTGCCTGAAGGTTTTGTCATGAGACGACGTCTGGAAATGCCTGATTCGACTTAGGGGCAGTAAAAACAGCCGAATTGTAAACAATCCTAAGAAAATCGAGAGTGCTCAGTTCGATATTTAAAGAGTATTACTCCAATTGAAGTATCAACTGCAAATGTAATCATTTTCCATAAAAAAATTGTGCTGCAATTAACAATGCGATGTCCTAGGACGAGTTCACCTACTCAAACTTTCGCTTTGATTCTACAGCCAGAGTAATTTGCAATGTACTCCAATGTTGTTATTCCTTGGGGTCAGAGGGCTCGTGATTTTTGTCGATAAAGCACGAGCAATGATCGGCGTTCAACAAGCTGAAGGTGGCCCGCTTAGGGATTACAAAGGACTACATTTGTACTACTCCAATATTACAAAAGTTGGAACACATGATCCAATGATTTTTGCAGGGACAGAACTAATTTTCATAGGAAAATCCGCGAGCTTGGTTTGTGTGGTTGGAGCGCCGTCACTGGTACGGGTTTAACAATACTAGATACTAACTCAGAGTGGTAGTCCATAACATATACATATGTAAAAATAATCCATTATAAAATAAGTGAAGCTAGGGTAATTTTTTGGCGACGTTGACCCCCGATTCCTAGACCCCTTATAGGTACAGTTTGGAAATTTTTACATTCGTTCTAGATTCGGGGAGGACTATTCAGGAGTAATGGTCTCATCCATTATAAAATAATTATAGATTCTTGGCCTTATACCATACATATCCAAAGTTAAAGGGAACTAAATGAGATGAAACGAAACAAAAGTCAGAAAAGACGAGGAAAATATGGGAACGAAATTTAAACAGAACTAACTTTCTCCCCAACTGAATTTCTATCATAAAACAAAGAATAACTAAAAGTAGGAGGCTGGTTTTAAAATAGGGTAAAAGTGGGTTGCCCATTCCGCAAGTTGTGAAAAACTTTTGATCGAGTTTTAGCGGAAGAAATTGAGGGAATTGTAAAACTTTCAAACACTTAAACTAATTTTTTTTGAAACCCCTCTCTTTCGCAGACACACATACCCACATACATTCACAGCGTTTATTTTTGCATATATTCCAAGTTTAGAAAGTATTTAAAATTCCAAAACTGGCATGAAATGAAAATCCGCTTCAACGCGCATATATGAGGGACACCTAGAGTAGCTGAACCAACAACATTTACTCCCATTGATTTAATGCTTCCAACTTGCAGAATGAAAAGTTCAGAGCAAGCATAGCTACATCATCAAAGCGCCTGCTGGCTCGCTGACTGACTATGGCAAAGCACAAAGGAAAACCACAGGTGTTGCGTAAACTAAACTTTTTTCAACATAGATCATAGGCCGGCAATTACTTTCCTGGGAGGAAAACTCCAATGCTTTAACATAGCAAGCGCTCTCTCCGTGCCGACTACTGATATAGATACTGAAGATGAGGAAGTGTGGCAAGCTGCCACGTTGAGCTAAACATAGCGCCTTTCATATAATTCGTATTGTGCTTATTGTTGTTGTTGGCGCTTTTGCATATCAATTACAATATCAATTACGTGAGCGCAACTTTTTAAAAACAAAAAACAACAAAAGAACTTATCAAACTGCCAGCTGAGTGGCAGGGGATAGGACAAGATAGGTGTTCAAGCAGTTTAGCAGCTTTGCTTGGGGCCAAATGTTGGACGCTGTTGGAATGAAATTATGCATTTTCGAATGAAATTAAAAATGTTTAAAACTAAAAAATTTGTAAAACAAAAACGATAGCGGCTAATAAAAAATTAACATACAAAAACAAGCAGAGGTTCGGGGGGAACCAGAAATTGAATACCCAGCTGTAATTCTTGATGTTAAAATGGACACTTACAATGGACCTCCAAGCGTTGGCGATGGGAAGTACCAAAGAAGATTTAACGGCGAACTGTATGGCTAGGCCATGTTGTGGATTCTTCAGATGCTCCGGCCCAGAAGGTATTTGTATCAGCACCATCGGCTTCCATCAAGGAAGCAGAGGAAAAAGAATGCCACCACTCCGATGGAAGAACCAAGTAGAGACAGATCAGTGATACCGTTGTGTCTTCAATTCGAGCCCAAAGAATAAGCGACTGGCGAGCTATCATGGACCATCAAAATCGTCTAGGCGGTTATATGGCCATTTAAAGAAAGTTAAGAATCGCTCTTATACGGTGGAACGATTTTGCCTTTTCTCATGTCAAATTTGGTTTTGTAACAACCCGGGTTAGGCATATCTCGATTTGGACAAAGAGCAAACATTTGATAATGTTCCTCTGAAAGAAACAGAAGATTTCCACTATGCCCTTGGTATTGAAAGCTGTGATCCAGAACTATAATCGGTAAGATGTGAGGTATTAAAATACAGCAGATTCGCAATGAAAGCCTTTTTGGGGTGGAAAGTTCAATTATGTTGACTAACTACTTTTCACCGATCCTAATCTTTAAGTCATTTTAGGTTTAGGGAAGTGTTGCTTTTGTTAGATATGGTTCTAGTATGCTCTGGCACCTTCTGGTACTTGGTTTGACGCCAATTAACCTCCTAGTCATGGATTTCAGTCGCCCTTTCTGGAAGGCATCCATAAAGAGTTCTATGAAACTTTTCGATATACAAGGAAATGTTCATAGTACAAGGAAAACAATACAAATTTAAATTACAACAACATAGATCAAAAGCGCTACAGCACCGCAAAATGCTATGGATACTAACAATTTGGTTTAACTTCAAAAACTTTCGCTTATGCCACTCACTCTGAGGAGTAAGTAAAGAAACGCCATACTTTTATTTGAATGGCATGATAAAATTATGAAAAGTGCAAAACAACGCAAAACCTGTGAGCTAAGCCAAAGTTTCAACCGAGTTGTGCATAAATTTTAAAATAATTAAACGTGTGACGCATCTGGAGTTGCAGAAAATGAAGCATGTCAAGAAGGCCGAGAGAAAGGAGGGGCGTACACACGAACAAGGAAAGGAAAAGTTGTATAGTTATATGCAACTAACAGAGGTATAGTATGTTTAACCATACATCCAGGTGGTTAGTAGTTGCAGTTGCACAAAAAAAACAAAAATCCTCCCAAG
>CAXKVI010000002.1:145763025-145785525 GCA_964058755.1 Campiglossa producta | reverse complement strand
AAATAAAATAAAATCAAATCAAATCAAATAAAACAAAATAAAATAAAATAAAATAAAATAAAATAAAATAAGTATGTATGTTATGAGTTTGTGGTCCACCAAAGTTTCAAAGATTCTCAAAATAAAATAAAATAAAATAAAATAAAATAAAATAAAATAAAATAAAATAAAATAAAATAAAATAAAATAAAATAAAATAAAATAAAATAAAATAAAATAAAATAAAATAAAATAAAATAAAATAAAATAAAATAAAATAAAATAAAATAAAATAAAATAAAATAAAATAAAATAAAATAAAATAAAATAAAATAAAATAAAATAAAATAAAATAAAATAAAATAAAATAAAATAAAATAAAATAAAATAAAATAAAATAAAATAAAATAAAATAAAATAAAATAAAATAAAATAAAATAAAATAAAATAAAATAAAATAAAATAAAATAAAATAAAATAAAATAAAATAAAATAAAATAAAATAAAATAAAATGAAATAAAATAAAATAAACTAAAATAAAATAAAATAAAATAAAATAAAATCAAATAAAATAAAATAAAATAAAATAAAATCAAATAAAATCAAATAAAACAAAATAAAATAAAATAAAATAAAATAAAATAAAATAAAATAAAATTAAAAAAAATAAAATTAAAAAAAATAAAATTAAATAAAATAAAATAAAATAAAATAAAATTAAAAAATAAAATAAAATAAAATAAAATAAAATAATATAAAATAAAATAAAATAAAATAAAATAAAATAAAAAATTAAAGAAAACAAAATGAAATAAACAAAAATAAAAAAAATAAAAAAATGAAAAGGTATAAAAAATACAAAATTATTAAAAAAAATGAAATTAAAAAAAAGAAGTAACATATAAAACTCCCGCGACACGGGGTATCACAGCTTGAATCTTCTAAACGGCTTGCTTCTAAACGGCTTGCTTGATTTTTATGAAAAATTATATGTATACTTGGGGGATATTATAATAGGCTTTAAATTTTATTTCATATCCCTAGGATCACCTAGGGTCAAATGAGAGGGGTTTATAAGAGTTAGTTTTAAGGGGAATGTGTTTCAAGTTCGAACCCTTTTCCGAGATAGCGACCAAAATTTGGTCCAGGTGTGACCCTAGAAAATGTTTGGACAAATGAAATTTGTTGATGAGGGCTTTAAGAGGGTATGGTTCTTAGTTGCATATGTACACCTTGTTCCGAGATATTAACCTAAATGTGGACCAGGTGCTTTACGATATGGATATCAAATAAAACGCGTTTGCGGGGCTCTTAACAAGGAGGGGTTCTAAGTGTAATGTACGGACGCGTATCCCAAATATCGACCAAAATGTGAACCAGGTGTTGGTCTAGAAAGTGTTTGTAAGATATGGGCATCAAACGAAAGTTGTTGGTGAGGGTTTTAAAAGATAGTGCTTCCCTTTCCCATGTACGAGACCGTTTCTAAAATGTACCAAAGAAAGATGTTGATGAGGGTTTAATAGGGCGTGGTGCCTTCCATACAAGATTAATTTTTCCGAATATTAAAATACTGGCGTAATCGTGAATTTTTCGAAATTAATTCAACGAAACAATTAAATCATGTCATATAAAAAATAATTAGGTATGTTTCTTGGAAAATCCAGCAAAGAACAGTCAGCATAAGAGAGTCTTGTAAAAGGCTGTCAAAATCTCATTTCCGCTAATTTTTCGTCGAACAGGAATCAGTAGAAACTTGCAGACAAAACAGCGGTTACGTTTCTGATTGGCTAACAATTTGAATTTACATTTTTTGTTGTTGTTTTGCTATGATCAGCTGTTCCTGCTTGCTAGTTTCTGCTGGACGAAAAATCTCCAGCAAGAACTTGCAGCAAATTGGTGCTCTCTCTCTCAATTAAATGTCAAAAAGCTGCTGAATTCGCTGCTTTTTTTGTTCAAGAAAGGTTTTTCAGGAATAATTATTCATAAAGCATGAAGGAAACGAAGCTGCTATATGGGAAAAAACTAAAAGTAAAATAGAATTGTTTTTCTCTGCGTTTGAATGGTGAATTTACCTTGATATTTCAAGAAAACCCCTGCTCAAGTTAAAAGCGTATTCGAGACGTTTTGTTTATTTATGCAGAGTGAGAGTACTTTAACAACATTATAATTATCTGACAAATATGCGTACTAATGGAAATTGCAATTATAATTAAACTTCACGACGCGGGTAACCGTTATTAAGTTGTGCCAGTATCATACGATTAATTTTTCAAATTACCTACCTTTTTTCGCGCAACAGAAAAAGGACCTTGGAACGCTGATCACGTTTAATCCTAACACCCATCAGCATGTAATTATCTTTTATGGAAATGCATGAAGGTGGGTGATTAGCTTTAGGCTCAAACTTACCTAACTTAATGATGTTATTACAGTTATACTTACATAAGCAGGTATGTTGCGCGGGTGCTTAATTTGTAAGAAAAGAGGTGGACCTTACATTTACATATTTTAACTTTTGAAAAGAGCTTATATGATTTTATGTAGGTACTAGTGGGGCGCCCTAAAATTGTTTTCTCTGGAACCCTTTATTGACCTAATTACCTACTACAATAAAGCATTGGAAGATAGTTGGAGTCTCTAATGGTGTTTCTTTTATTTCATATATTTAGAGTATTTCTCGACGGTATTAACTTCAATTACTTACTGCTACTTAGATACATTAACAAGTACACAAGGACAGTACAAACACACATTGACCCATTTAAACAAAAACTCTCTATGCTGTAAGTAAGATAGGAAATTTGTGAAAGCACATAGAAATTATGAGAAAATGAGGTTGAGGTAAATTTTTGACGTTAACGATATGCTCTTCATGTGTCTAGACCGCAATTCGCTTATCCTATTTAAATAGAGCACAAGTTTAAAAGTACATGAAAAACTGAATGAGCGAGCAAAGCAAAACACGGGATTAAGCTTAATGAACTTTAATCTCAGAGATGTGATCTGTGGCGCTCCAGAATAAGTGAGGTTCTGATAGGAATACGAGTAAAAACATAAAAAGAACAGTTGAAGTTGTTACAGATATGCTTGCAATGATGAACCTGGCTCTATTTAAGTAAACTCTTAGGGAGAACTAGATAAAAGGAAACCCAACATCGGAGGAACCTCAAACGGTGCAGTCACTAGTGTAATAGAGGTCCGTAGAAAAAGGAACCGCAGTTCAAAGGACAGGACCAATAAAATGAAAAGCTTTGGTATTAGAGATGTTATCTCTTGAAAACTCCAGATTCCGCTGAGTGTTTCCTGGGTCTACCGTGTATTGATTAATATTATTATTATAGTATTCTGTAAGGGGCCCGGCTAGTTTTTGGCGTACTATTCAGGGATGTGATATGTGAGCTTTTTCTACCAAAATTGGCGGCGATATACCAACAGGTTATCATAACCTCTACTGAAATTTTTGCAGAGCTTCTCTTCCAACTTATAGTGTGCTGCTTTGATTTCTTTCCTACAAGTTGGCTGGATCTACAGATTTTTTCCGACCCCGAACGGCACCTACAAAGCCAATGAGTTTTTGCTGAGAAGCTTTTCATGGCAGAAATACACCAGGAGAATTTGCCAAACTACTTAGTTGTTTTCTAAAATCTGGAAAATTTAAAACTGTATCAAGGACGGGTTTAAAAGTAATCTCTTTCGTGATACTGGAATGCTTCGTCGCAATTTTGATTTTTGAAATCAGTCTTTTTCATTGCAAAACCCCAAAAAAATTATACTTGTCGATAAGAGACCGAGGGTTTGATCTACAGCTTTTTTGTGTGGAACACTCTGCGACGCACTTGGCCATGTGACATGACATATGTCCATTTTTGCAAAGCATGGTGCACTCTGCTAAAGCCAACATTAAGATCTGGAAAAGAGAAAAAAATGATGAAAAAATGTTGATTCTGTGATGGTAGGATGAAGATCATTTTGGTGGGTTTCCAATTGGGTTTTGGTAGGAAAAAAATTTCCAAAGTGGCAACCCTGATACCATCCCTTAATAGGAAAATCTAAAGAAAGAACCTGCCTAGTTTTGCCTAGGTTGCTCCTGCTCGGGTTTTCCAATCCAGGGCCTGCATATTTTTTCTGCCTTGGGCCGGCGTAGTTTTTCCAATGCAGGGCCTGGCTTGGTTTTATTTTTAAATTGCCATTGACTTGGAAAACACCAGGTTCCGCACAGGCTCTTTATTAAAACGCATTAAAAGGGAAAATCTAGCCAGTCCCTAAGCTAAATTTATCAGATTTATCTAAGTACCCGTAGAAAGAACGTTATTATAGTCCGAAAGCAATCCGGAAATGGTACCGACAAGACATAGAAAAGTTCCCGAAACGATGCCGAAAAAAACTAGCAATGATCTCAAAATGTCCAGAAAGCAATCCCGAAATAAAGTCTTGAAGTAATCCAGAACGTATATCAAACAGATCCCGAATATATCTTAGAAACCTTGGCACAACACCTTCCTTGGTTCAAATTTTTTGCGATATCTCTGTTCAGATTTTCTTCTCTAAATTAATTACCTCATCCTTCAAAAAAAACGTTAGCGAAATCACCGACTTGTAGATTTTCTGCAGAACGCAAAGTTATTCGGGAAGGGCTTCGTTCTTGTATGTTCTCATTCGCGAACGAAAACGGTGTGTACAATCACGTTCGCTTATGCTAACAAAACAAACTTTAAACGTTCAAGTTCAAATGGACCCGTGAATGGGTCAGAACACTGATTCAAAGTAGGTACTTTTACAACCGAAGTTCAATGCGAATGCTGTAAAGTGCTCACTACTGATTGCCTTTTGGCTATTCAAATGCCGAATGTCATGGTGCACTTTTGTGGCAAACAAAAACAACTTCATACAAGAAGATAAGTCATTTTTATGTGACATCTCGCCTTAAATATTTAACAGTTGTGGCTGTTTTCATCTGAACTAGGTCTTTGCCACAACTAAACGTCATAAAAATGATATCCATGCGCCCTAGTAAATCATCGAGTGTGAGAGCACACTTGAGGAATTTTTGTTGGAACCTGGCAATCGCCACTCGTCTTCCGCAGCACTTTTGTGTCTCTTTGCTTCCACAGCTTCCAAAACCACTACACAGCACAGTTTGGCCAAAATACTTAAAAGCATTTAACACAAGTACTTGTAATCATAAAAAATGCGAAATTCGAAAAAGCCGAACGGCGCGTCGGTGGTAAATGATGACTGATGTTTGGAGCGGAAACGCCGAAAATAGCAGTTATCGCCCACCGCACACCGCTTACTGCTGAAATGTTTTCTGTTCTGCTTTTTTCTCCGCCAGTTGCTTAGGGGCCATTAGGGGAGACGACGTTTTTCGTTTTTGTAGGCGCTGAAACTCATAAAAATGTGAATGACACTTAAAGTATCTTCGATGTGCTTGCTGTGGGCAGAAGCGTGGGAAGTATTAATGGCGCGCACATAAGCATTTACGGAAGTGGAATGAATTGCAAATAGGCATGAAAATTGCTAGCTAAGTACGAGACTGTGGCCATTTTATGATAGGCAAAATATTAGCAATAATTCATCGAAAGCAATTTGGCAGTTCGAAAATCGAAAATTTTTTTTTTATTTATTACTGGCTATTAAGAAAAGACGTAGTAGGCATTTGTTGATAACGATCAATGTACGTATTAAGTTATTGCTGCTGTACCAGGACCAAGTATTTAAACAAATAAATGCCAGCAAAATTACGCTTCTAAAATGCTGCCTTTTCTACTTTGGATATTTCTATATGCTACAGCGTAGTACACATTCTAACTATAATAAAATTAAAGTTTGGAATATTTTCTCGCGATTCCTGAAAAAAATTGTTGCCTATAATTGCCCTCCTTTATGTTAACTTGATTTTATAACGCAAAGTCACTTACAATCTTATAACTTTAAACGGCAAAACTTGTATATTTGTATATCCGGACTATCTCGGGAACCGCTTGACAGATTTGGATACAATTTTGAATGTAGATAGTTGGATTGATTGTAAGACTATCCACTTGGGAATTGCCACCTGGGGCGGTTTACAGGGTTGCCACCTATCTAAACTTTTTTAATTTTGTAGAAAAATATGTCAATTTTGATACCCATAATGAAAGGTATTTTCGCGACATGCCAACAAAATTATTTTCAAGTAGGATTGCCACCTAGGGTTGCCGCCTTGCCGAAGCATATTTGTATATTTGTATATCCGGTACTATCTCGGGAACAGCTTCACCGATTTGCGTGAAATTTGGCATATATATGGTATGATTGATTATAAAACTATCCACTTGGGGTTGCCACTTGGACCGGTTTACAGGGATGCCACTTATCTCAATTTGTTTATATTTTGTAGCAAAATATGCCAATATGGGTATCAAATGAAAGGTATTTTCGGCGACATACCAACTAAAATATTTTCAAATAGGGTTGCACCTAGGGTTGCCCCATTACCGCATTATATTTGTAAATCCGGAACTAGAGATAGTATAATTGATTGTAAGACTATCCAGTTGGGGGTTTCCAAGGGGGGGGGGGGGGGGGGGCGAGGGGAGGTTTACAAGGTTGCCGCCTATCTCATTTTTTTTTTTAATTATGAAGTGAGGTATGCCAATATGTGTATCAAATGAATTGTATTTTTGCCGACATACCAACTAAATATTTGCTAATCGAAAGAATTTATGAATATTAATTAAAAATGATTTAAATGTTCAATTAAAAGTGCATATTTTATAACCCCAAGCTAAAAGCTTTAAATGTGCTTAGTAATTTTTTAAATGTTACTAGTTATCTAAACGTTGTCACTCCTATACTAATTCATATTTTGCCTTTAATCATTAAGCGGCTCTTTTCGTTGTCGCTTGTAATTAAACTAGTTTCTATATTTTACACTTGTTAAATAATTTTTGTTTGTGTTTTTTTTTGCTTTTCAAAAATGTTTCTATATGCAAATTGGTGCAGTTAAGCGCCGAGGCAAACACAACTTTTACATTTTTTTAATTATTTTAATGTAGATAATATTAATAGAATACAAGAGTGTTGTTTATGTGAAATAGGGTTAGGCAAAGTAATCACCGAGCAAACGAGCTAAACTTGTATATATTTGTGTTTTTGTATATTTGAACATTTGTATATTTGTACATCCAGACTATCTCGGGAACCGCTTGACCGATCAGGATGAAATTCGGCATATAGATAGTATGACTGATTCTAAGACTATCCACTTTGGGGTTGCCGTTTGGAGGGTATACAGGGTTGCCACCCATCTAAATTTTTTTAAATTATGGAGTTAGATATGCCATTATAGGAATGAAAGGTATTTTCGCCGACATACCAACTAAACTATTTTCAAGTAGGGTAGCCACCCAGGGTTACCATTTTACCGTATTGTATTTGTATTGTAGGTATATTTTTTTGATCATATTTGGATTATTTTAGGATCATTTTGAGATAGTTTAGGGGTTACTTTGGAATAGTTTTGGGGATATTTTGAGATCATTTTGGGTTCAATTTTGGATTAATTTGGGACAATTTTGAGGCAATTTTCGAATCATTTCAGAGTCATTTTGGGATCATTTTTGAATCATTTTGGGATAATTTTAGGTCATTTTGGGAACATTTGAGGGCCTTTTTGGGATCATTTTGGGATTATTTTAGGATTATTTTGGGAACATTTTTGGATCATTTTTGGATCATTTTAGGGTAAATTTAAGGGTGTTTTTGGGGTCATTTGGGAATCATTTTTGCATCATTTTAGGGTCATTTTGGGTCATTTTGGGATCATTTTCGGATCATTTTTGGGTCGTTTTGGGTTCAATTTTGTATTATTTTGGGAACATTAAAGGTTTGTTTTTGGACCATTTTAGGGTCATTTTAGGTCATTTTAGGATCATTTTGGGTAAGTAAAGTTAGCCCAAAATTGATAGCTTGGAGCAAGCTCGGTCAGCCAGGTACTTTCATACTTATACTAGCAGACCCGGCAGCCGTTGTCCTGCCCAAACATTTACTTGTTTGCATTTATCAAATTTCACTCCCCGTTCTCATTTCAGCCCCACATCCTTCTTCCCGGCCACCCGACCTTCATTATTTTCATATACTTTTACCCTTTCATATTGGTTTCTATTTGTCATCCATAAAACACACATTTTAAATCACTTATCATCTTTTGATACCCATATCGCACTTACACCATCGAGGGCTCCTCCTGCCCCACAATTTGGTCAATATCTCGGAAACGGGTTGTCATAAGGACCTAATAACTACACCATTTTAATACACTCATCAATACCTTTCGTTCGATACCCATATTGTATGAACACGTTTTAACTTTGTCCTGGACCAAATCTTTTGGGATATCTCCAACACTTTTCCAAATTTCTATATTTTTTTTTTGGTCCAGAAAAAAATTGCTCTCAAAATATATACATATGTAGTAAAATTCCAAAGATTAGGTGCGATCACATTTTTATATATCGAAATATCATGATCTTTGTTAACTATTCTATACTCCTAAGAAGGATAGGATTATAGTTACTTCTCAATAAGCTAAAATTCGATTAGAGACCTCGAAAAAAAAATGCATCAACTCTCCTTTAGTCCATTTTGTAGCCATTTATTTTGCCGCGATATGAAATTCTTAAACCGTTCACAGCCTATAATGCATACCTTCTCACACCTCATTAAATGCCGTTGCTTTTGCGGTCGATACATTTGAGCGAGTACTCAGTCACCTATATCCATGTTCACACTTAACAAACAAGTGCAGTGATACACATTTACAGCTTCAACCGCAACTATGCTTAAAAATAGTAAAAAGAAAAATCCATGGATTATTGAACATTGTAAAAATAAATACATATATTGATGTAGGTCTTGTAAGTGCGAAAATCATAAAACGACTAGTAGTACTAATACATACCTTTGGAAACTTCAGATAAGCATTAGAGATGGATGGGAGTTATCGGGACCAATGGTCTTTATTTTGAAATGAGCGGAAACGTGGGGGAAAATGAGAGTCATTTGACTTCGGTCGCATTATTTCCTAGAAACTTTCACCAGTTCTGAAGAAAAGATCACCTTATTATAAAATATTTTTAAAAAGGCCATACCTATAAAGAATTTTTTTAAGTAGGCTCTATTATAAAAATTTGCTGAAGAAAATGTCTTGAAATAGGGTAATCTTTTCTTCATAACTCTAAATAGCCGGAAAGTTCAGGTTCTTCATTTAATAAACTAATATCGGTATAGACAGAAATATATCTCGACCCATCTCTAATATATGTACTCCAACCATCTCCGTTTTTTTTAAGCAAGCATTTAAGTTCCCATCACTGAAACCAACACCTCAGGTATTTATGTATTTTTGAATTCCACAAAACATTTTTCTCTACTCACATCCATCGCATAAAAATATGCCAAAGAAATACAACACCAGCCAAGACGTCACAAGATTTTACAACAGTTGGCTGCATATTATGAATTCCTAGAGATGGGATGCATATCTAACATATGTGAAAGTGTGTATATTTCTTCTGGTTGTAAACATATTTGCTTGAAAAATAAGTCAAGTGCGTACAGGTGAAGAATTCTCGAATTACATTACGTTTACGTGGTTACTGACTAAACTAGCACTAGCAGAAATAACAACTAGCGAACGACAAGTGTTTCGTATTTAGAGCAAGCATCAAGCAGTTGGTGAAACCAGCAGTCATTGGAAACAAGTGTATGGAGGTTGCTGCTCTCAGCTCACAACAGTTGGCCTGCTCGCTCTGCCATTACCACTTGCAACTATTTACAGGTAATTTGAGCTGTCTCTCGATGCTCTGGTCTATAGGTGCTTGTGACACCTTTTTCAACACATTATTATGTTGAGCGGTTTTTTTTTTGGTGCAGGGTTGACAAACGAATAGGGTGTTCTTATCTACTTATAGTGAACCTGGAATTCAATTTATGCGAATAAGTGAGGAAGTCTAGAAGAGCAAGCCTCCGCAACTTGCACCTCTTGCTTTGCTGCCAAAATCAGTCGTCGTTATGAACTCCTATTGGGCTGGTTCATCCTTCTCTATTTTTTATAACTAAAGTAGCCATTGAAGCAGCTAATTAATAAACTCGTTTTAATAGAGGGCTTTGAAGTCACAAGCGGAATTATATATCTTTCGGAGAACTTTTTCTCTCGATTACGCCAAAGCCAATCTCACCTTCTTTCTATAAGTTCCAACCACCCTTTGGAAATCAATGTATGGGTTCCGTTAATCTTCCTTATCGCTAACGCCATATTATGGCAAGTATAATAGATTACATTGACTTCCATAAGTTTGTTTGGAACAGCTGATTAGCGTTATGGGTATGGCGTTAGCGACAAGGAAGATTAACGGAACCCTAAGTAGGAGAGGTGCCAATGAGCTTAGTACACTGAGCTGATTTCAAAAATTTTGATGGATCAGCTGATTTATATAGTCATGACATGAATTGATCAACTATTGCATGACACAGGATTATTTTATAAGGTACTTTCCCCGTTATTGTTTAACTTCCATATTTCGAAGCTTCCTCCCCCACCAGAAGAAGTTACGATTGTTTCTTTTGCAGACGACTGCACGATATCGGCAAAATGCACTTCCGTCGATAAGCTGTGCTGTAAATAAATGGTTATCTCCCCTCTCTTGTCGAATTCTTTGCCGCTCGGAGCTTGACATTGTCACCAACAAAGTACTCGGCTACATTATTCACGACTTGAAGGGCGCAAGTAGGCATGATATGGTCGCCGGGGATTGATATGGTCGCCAGGGATTGCAAACGTTCTTCGGAGTTAGCTGCAGGGCTGTCAAAACACCGCACTCAGAACCGCTACGGGGAGCGTCCTTATGTCTCCTATCTTCTTCTATATATATAAAATTCAAATTATGTACCTATGTATGGACAAACTTGGCTCATAAACGAATGAGCCGATCGTAACCAAATTTTATACACGCACTGGATATCTTCCAAGGATGGTCACAGGCTAAAAAATATTTTGATATATATATGGGGCGTGGCACCTCCCATAAAAATGGAATTTTTCATTGTCCGTATCTCTGGAATTTCTTATGTTAGACGACTGAAATTTGGTGAGTGACTGTATGAGATCGAGCCCTACCACTTTCATGAAAATTTGGTATAATGAAAAAGGGGGCGCGGCACCTCGCATACGAATGAAATACTTCATAGTGCATATCTCGGGAAGTATTTGGGTTAGACCACTGAAATTTTGTGAGAAGTTAAATAAGATTAATCCCTATCATCTCAAATAAACTGGAGATAAAGAAAAGTGGGCGTGGCACCTCCCATGCGAAAGAAACATTTCATAGTCCATATCCCTGCAAGTATTTATGTTAGACCCTTGAAATTTGGTGAGGGTTTATATGTGATCGATCCCTAATACCTCCCAAAAAACTCGAGTTAACGATAAAGGGGGCGTGGCACCTCCCATACGAATAAAATACTTCATAGTCCATATCTCTAGAAGTATTTAGGTTAGACCACTGAAATTTTGTGAGGAGTTATATAAGATCAATCCCGGCCACCTCAAAAAAAACTGGGGATAAGGAAAAAGGGGGCGTGGTTTCTCCTATATGAAGGAAACATTTCATAGCCCATATCTCTGCAAGTATTTATGTTAGACCACTGAAATTTGGTGAGGGTTTATATGTGATCCATCCCTAACACTTCCCAAAAAACTCGAGTTAACGAAAACGGGGGCGTTGCACCTCCCATACGAATAAAATACTTCATAGTCCATATCTCTGAAAGTATTTAGGTTAAACCACTGAAATTTTGTAAGGAGTTATATAAGAGCAATCCCTACCACCTCAAAAAAAACTGGGGATAACGAAAAAGGGGGCGTGGTTCCTCCTATATGAAGGAGATAGGGATATGGATCAAAATAGATATAGGGATCGGGTTAGAGAAACATGCAGGGAAATAAATTTGTGGCAGGACAACGTCTGCCGGGTCAGCTAGTATTATCATAAAGTAAAGCCAAAAGTATTGTATCCCTTGCTGACAAAGATGAAATATTATTTTTTTTTATTAAATAAAAGCCTTGAAAAAAAAAAAAATTAATTGTCATGCCAGTAACTATACATTCCTATAGTTGCAACAAACTAAAAAAAAATCAATGATTGGCACGCCACACAACGTCCACTTGTCATATATGCAAATGAACTAGCGAATAAATAAACAATTTTTAATATGCGACTCTTGAGTATAATATTTGTTGTTGATAATTTAATTTGCAAACATTGCTTGAGTGTCTTTTTTGTTATTGCTTTGCGGCAACACTTGTTGCAATCAAATGCAACTCAACACATACCTAAGTACTACACCCACGACCAATAGTGCCATTGAGGCGCACTCAAAATGCTTGAAGTGCAATCAAATAGTTGTGATGGCAATGTTTGGCGATGACTGTTAAATGAGAATTGTGCAGTGAGGAAAGGGTAATTGCAATAATGTTCATTTTTTTTGCTATCTCATTAGTTTATACAACTATGTAGACACGTAAATAGTGATTGACAGTGAGTGCGCGTGAAATATTTTTTTTCTTTTTGTTCATTTTCTATAACCAAGCCGACTAAACTTGCGAACTTGGTCTTACAATGCCTATACGTTAGTGCTAAAGGTACTTCAAATGACTGGGGATATGAAATTGTTATTTCTCTTGATGTGCAAGCATTTGAGCATAGCTTGAATAATTACACAATTACCTTACAGACTTGTGGATCTTGAAATTTCAAGTAGTAGCTCTTGCCTGGTGAGATATTTAATTGTACATTCTCATACAACCCTATGTGCTGTCAAAGTCGGGTAACGATGGGCACACCTTGCGGAATCGATCGCCTTGATCCATACACACAAAATGAACAATCAATCTGTTTGTAGGTTAGGGCTCGATATATCCACCAATATTTTACGTTTTAAGGTAAAGAGGTTCGCTCCCGAGATTTATGTAGGAATAAATAACATATGTGGCAACCCTAGCTGAAAATTCCCATATTGGGAGGTCTTGCTCGAATTGTAAAATAAGTTTTAATAGGTGGCAACCCTGTAAATCGCTCCAGATGAATATTATATTTATGCCAAATTTGATCTAAATCGCTTCAACCCTTCCCGAGATATTGGTCGATATAAGTAAATTTAACGGTATACGGCCGAAAATACCTCTCCTTTGTTACCCATATTGGCATATCTTGCAACCCTGTAAATCGCCCGAAGTGGCAATAACCAATTTGGAAGTCTTATAGTACATTTATACCGCACCAAACTTGGCGAATTCAAATGAGCCAGTTCGACGCCGTTTACATTGGCAAATTCGCATTTGACTTCACCTTCCCTGCAAGGATCTTCTACCAAGACAAAAAGCCACTGAAAGAAAATGCACTACCGTGATGTTTTAAATACCCGTAAAGCAATATAAAAGAGAAGTCAAGACAGATCTTTTCCTGGTAAAATTAGCCTATTTTCTTAAAAAAAAAACTAGTTGAAATTGTTATTTACCGCTGTGCAGGCTACAAAAGTTATCACACGACAATTACCCATAAAGGTTCTTGCTGGGCAATCCTTAATGTGGAACACCCGCAGGGTTGCTATTTTGAGGAACTGTGGAATGTATTGTTCGGCAAATGAATACAAATGTGAATTCCAAATTTGGAAAATGAGATTTGTATGGAAAAAAGCGCCAAATGTGCCAAATTTGATGCGGTGTAAATGGACTATTAGTATAAAGCATACTACTTATGTATATTTAAAATTTGATTCAAATCGCCGTTTTTCAGTTCCGCTGCGTTTTTTCAACTACTAATCGAATTTCTTTATAAAAAAACATTGACGACTAAGAAGTTAACTTCAAAAATATAATTTAAAACTATGTTTTAAGAAATGTATGAAATATTATGGACTTACATATTAATGCTCATTACTTTTTTATCTCTCCTTGCAGCTTTAAATCATAAAAAAGCGCATTACTGCAATTCAAATAAACTTCGATAATTTGGTAAGTCAATTACTTGTTATTAATTTCATGAATTTAATGCTTATTTTATGTTTTTAATGGACGCTCATAAAATCACTGAATCCGCGGAACACCACAGCGTATGCGCAATGCTTAATTTTTAGTGAATAACACACAGACACAACCATAGTATGTTCGACACCACACAATGCAAATCACCACAAAACACCAACAATTAACTATTCAATTGCACCATTGGCAAATAACCAAATATTCATAAAAGATTAGTAAATCGGTAATGGTTTTGTGCTGCAATCAAATGATTAAAAATGTATACGATTTTTAAATATTTATTCATTTATGAGTATTGGGGGTATTATTTCTGGTTTGCATGCAACGGCTTATGGTTTTTGGCTGACGGGCGTATGTTGCGGTAGAGCGCAACCACAAGTTTGCTAATTAGCCTATTCAAACAGCCATTAAACATGCAAAATTCATTAATATCGCTGTTGAAATGGACAATTTTTGGAACGTTTTGCACTTTTGGTGATAATAAAAATCACATTTATAAATGTTAAACCGTATTTGGATTTTTTTTTGTTGCCTAATTTTGGCAAAGTAAAAATGCACTCAAGCCTCCTTATATCGTTTTTGGTATTAATAATTGGCATCATTTGTAATCGAGCGCATGAATATGATGCAAGCACTTATGTAGCTTCGATGCAGTATTGTAATATTGGTCCATTTCCTTAAAAAAAAACTAGTTGAAATTGTTATTTACAGCTGTGTATAGTGCAAAAGTTATCACACGTTAATTACCCATTAAGGTTCTTGCTGGGCAATTCTAAATGTGGATCACAGACAGGGTTGCTATTTTGAGGAACTGTGGATTGCATTTTTCGCCAAATGAGGCCAAATGTGATGGAATTCCAAATTTGGAACATTAGATTTGTATGGAAAGAAGCACCAAATTTGCAATTTTTCGCCAAATTTACCAAATTTGGTGCGGTGTAAATGTACTATTAAACATTTTGCCCAATTTAGGTTCCATGATGTCAATAATTTAAAGAGCTCAATTACCTCAATACTTGTAATTGTTTCCTAATAACAAGGAAATTAGTAGGTACTTATTTTTAGGAAAAAGGACTTCATTAACCTGGGTAAAATACAAGGACTGAGCCCCAAACAGTAACCGTAACCGATTAAACCCGATTAATTTTCCTTATATAGCTTTTATGGAATATTGTCGAGCAATGTTACAAAATACACCTTATGACCTCAGTATCAGATTCCAAAAGAGAAAATTTAGCTATAGCTGAATGATGGCATCGAACCCAAAACCGTAATCGTAACCGATTAAACCCGATTAATTTTCCAAATCGAAACCAAAATCGTAACCGTTATTTTGATCTGAAAAAGAGCGAAACCGAATCCGTCTCAAAAGCTAGAACAAACGGGTACCCTGTATAGCTTTTATGGAAGATTGTCTAGCAATGTTACAAAGACACCTTTTGACCTCACTATCAGATTCCGAAAAAGAAAATTTAGCTATAGCTGAATGATGGCATCGAAAACAAAATTTACGGGATCCGAGAAAAGGGTTTAGTGGCCCGTAACAGATATTTTGACGATTTATTTCATTTAGTAGAATGGAAACTTTTTTTGCCTATTAGAAAAAGTAGTAAACTTTTTTAAATTTTTTTTGCAGAAATTTTATCCATACATAGCTTTAATAATATCTATTTATTACAATTTACAACATCCGGCTAGGTATTGGACCAAACCAACTTTTTTTTAACACAAGTAAAAAAAAGGCGTTCCCCGTTTTTCGAAGTTAGCCTCCAAAACTAAGTTACGGGCTTTCGAAGGTCGAAGTTGGACCCTTCGAAAGTTTGGCTTTCTTATTTTTTGCTTATCTCTTAATCTCTTCAAAAAAGTTGATTTAGTCCAATACCCAGAAAAAAGTGGATGTTGTTGTAGGTATAGTGTTACTATATTAAAAAAATGTTATAAAAATTAATATATTTTTATGAGGGTCCACGTATTATACTCTAAAATTGAGTAACATGACGTAAAAGATCGAACCTCCTAATTTAAATTTATATTTTTATATTGTTTTTTGTCTCTCCTGTGAAACTGGAAAAATTGGACGTAGCACCTTTGCGACCTAAGCCGACGATATCAGTTTTTCCTTGTGGCGGGCAATTTTTTTTAGTGTAGATTTCCAAAACATATCGAAGAAATAATTAAAATAGGTGGCAACCCTGCTTGATTTGATACCAATATTGGCATGTCTTGCTCAATATTAAGACCCTGTAAACGGCGTGAAGTGACAACGCCGAAGTAGAGAGCCTTAGTAGTAGATATACAAAAGATCTATTTTCAAATGGCAGGTGAGACATTTGCTGGAAGCAGATTTTTCCTTCACTTCCTGTCAAATTTCTTTCTTCATTAAAACATTGCATCGCCGCCTAAGAAGCTAACTTCAAAACCCGGAATCGAAGAAAGTTTTTAAGAAAAAAATTAAAAAATTGAGAACGAAATTACTTTTGAGGAACGAAAGACAATCCGAAAACTAAATTGAAACTTGTATCGCAGTGTAAAGCTACATTTACACTGCACCAAATGCGTCACTTTTGGCCAAGTTTTTTCGAGACCGTTCATCCGCAGATTGAATTTAATCACCAAATTAATTAAATTCGTCTAATTTGGCAAACAAATTCATTCTGCGGACAAACATTCTGGAAATAACTTCGCCAAAAGCGACGCATTTGGTGCAGTGTAAATGTATCATAAGCCCCCTTTTACACTAGGAAATTCTTGATTTGTTGTTGTTGTTTTTGTTGTTGTTGTTGTTAACAGCAAAAACACTCCCCGAAGGTTTTGGGAAGTGATGCCGAAACTGACACGTCCTTGGCCGGATATGTATGAACCCGGTACGCTGCGGTACTCCTTTGCGGTACTGTCCCACTGTCGTTGTAGCGATTTGTTATGACCAGTGAAACCTTATAGGTCATTTCATCCCTCCCTCCAGGAGAAAATGGACAATGAGAGGTGAGAGGCATCATACACATTAAAATTTTTCGGCAGACTTGAATTGAAGAATTTCCTAGTTTAAAAGGGGGCTAACATTAACAGGAATAAGTTTTGATGAACGAAATCAATACTGGAACGGAGGTGATTTATGAAATCCGAAAACGAAAATTATTATTATTAAACATATCAGAATCTGTACGACATCTGCTGCATATTAAAGTAAAGTTTCATATAACATCATGAAAGTGTCACAACTTATTCCTCTATGGCCGAACATTAATGTAGCAGCATAGACATTCACCACCTCAAGTGTTGTTGTCACCATTTATGATTAGCCAACAAAGTCGCACTCATCATAATTTGTTTAAATTTCATTCGCATTCTTGTAGTTGCTAGTACCATAAATTGGTATGCAGATTTTTTTTTTTGTCAAACAGCTTATGGTTGCATTTCATTTTGTTATCCGATGCGAATGCTATTAAGTGCTTACATGAGTGAAGCGCGTGCGGCCATCGCCTTTAATTGGCTTTATGTTGGGGCCTGGATACGCACTTTGGCCACTTTTATGATGAACGTTAAAACAGTAGGTAGATATGCGCAAGTGTGTACGAAGCAAAACATAGATGCAATAGAAAACAAATAAATTCACCGGCTTGATTGTTTAGAAACTGATCAGTGAGCATTCATGTTTCTCGGGTTAAGCCTACAAAGCTTGACTTTAATCTCTGATGGTATTTCGGCGATTTTCTTGCATGTAGTATTTGCAAATATTTAATACGACTAATTCGCTTGAGAAAATTAAATAAAGCAACCGGTGGAAGATCAAAAGTAAAATGAAATACTTTGCTGAGTTAAATATCTGTAGCAGTTTGGCAATAGCTCGAATAGTCCGCCTGTGCTTTTCTACTATGAGAGAAAAAAAGGTACGGTTGAAAGTTTGGCAGAAGTAAATTATTTGATTCGAGTCAAGGGCCGGTTGTTGGTATAGTGTTATTTAGTCTTATTTAGTAGGCGTTTAACCTGTTACAGTATCCAGACCGAAGCTGGGCCATAGTGACTCTAGTCTCTCTTGGCGAGGTGCGTTCCCTTCAGCCACATCGGGTGGAAGACTGTTTAGAACAGGGTTCACAGGCCGAGATCTGACAAAGGTATCAACCGACTCAATGTGTATGTCGGTTAAAGCCCGCTTATGATTCCGCAGATCAAACGGCAAGGTAATATGATGCCAGATCTCGTCATAATGCTTACGGAGATGTTTCCTTATGTTTCTCGGAGGGGGTCTGTGTCCAAAAGATGACGGTTCGGATGTCTTGGCTTGTGGCAGTTCAGAAGGTATTGCCTGCTCAGCATATCCGCGTGCTCTCTTACATTGAGCCTCTTGATGGAATTGACTCAGGAGACATGAGGAGACATCCCGTAGTAGTTCTGACAGCAGTATTTTGGCAGACTTGTAACTTCGTCCAGTAGTCGGCAACTTTTCTTTATCTTTTCCCCAAGTTGGTACTGCGAGCAAGTGACGCACAGGGTTCAGAGAAGGTTTCCCTCGAAAATTCAAAAAGGAGAGAATGTCATATCGTCCTCCCAACGAAGAGTAGCACGGTTCAGTCAGCGTGGAAGACTAGCACATTTCTTTCTCTGCGTGGAAAACTAGCATAGTTCGCATAGTGCTAGTCTTCCACGCAGAGAACGAAGTGTGCTAGTTTTCCACGCAGAGGACTGAAGCGTGTTAGCCTTCTAAGCAGAGAAGAAAGTGTGCTAGTCTTCCCACATAATTAGTATCTTCAATAAATAACCATGAGCGATGCCAAACAGTCAATTGTTGATAGATTGTTCAAGTATCCATCGTATCTTGAATAGCTGTTACCTCCGCTTGGGTGAGCTTAATTTCCTGAAAACTCGAGTCGAAAAATGATAAACCGAAGCAGAGATAAGTGAACAGAAATCTGTTGTGATAGGGACGATTTCAAAGTTGGGAAGAATGCTGGAATGGCCATACTGGTTGATTTAAATTCAGCTACGCGAAGCCTAGCTCTGCGCCTACTAAATGGAAAGAGTAGTGCGCAGGGCCCCACTGATCCCAACCAAAGCCAATCACTACGCGATACTATACCCCTCGCGAAGAGAACTAACTCCGTTTTACTCGGTAGCCAGTCCGCCAGACTCGGACCACCTTCGCACATACCCAGATACTTTTGAAACGCGTCATTCGGTCATCAGCATAGGCTACTACTTGGCAGCACCTGCGTTCGAAGCAAGTCGTTAACGAATGTGATGCAGAGCAAGGGAGAAAGAACATATCCTTGAGGCGTGCCTCTTCTCACCCTTCCAGAGCCCCAGCACCTTCACACTCCAGCACGACAATCCCGCCACAGACTAGTCTGTTTATAAATTCGACCAAACTCGGTTCGACTTCCGAAGTGACCAAGCGTCTTTCGATGGCCACTGACAAGATGTCAAGAAAGGCCCCGAGCACGGTTTCTTTGTGCCCAAAAGACCCCCTTCCCCCTTTAAGTTTACACGTTTTTAAAAGAAACTAGGAGAGACAGATTGGCCTAAAGTGTTTGGGGGATACATGGTGTCTAAGATACCACCTTAAATGTGAGAGGGAAATGGAGAAGTTCTGGGTTGATGTATTAGGCGGTGTTCCGTGGCTTAGTAGCCATTTACTTGTTAGCATAGAGGCTTCAACCTTCCATTGTTTTACTTTTCACATTAAAAGTTTCAGTCTCATTTTAGTGTTGGTATATATCAACACTTGAATTACAAATATGTATGTCTGCATGTTACGCCTCCTTGGCTACAACACTTAAGTACCAGTAAAAAAGATAATTCGTGCATTACAGAACTCATAAAACGCTTGTATGTAGGTATTTGCGAGTAAGCAGACTCGGCGCTGCTACTCACATATTCATAGGTTATTTCTGCCCCTCCCTCCTGCACATAATTCGCTAATATGCTACGTGTATAAATGCAACGATAATCGCTTATGTGCCTGCTCTTTTAAGGACCTCTTTAGATACTTTAGTTGTCTGCTTGTGCGCCGTCTAACGGTTAGTTCATGAATTTTGAATGACAAAAACGCTGATGATTGTTGCCAATTGACTGCCAACTGCCATTACAATTGCCATTTACTTATGCTACCATAAGCGTGTATCTGCACATCGTGCCTATGAGGAGTCTCGACATTGCTTTGTGATTTTCTCAGTCATCACTGATTGTTGCTCATACGCTCGTCTGACTTGCATAGCATTGAAATTTTTAGTGGGCGACATACAAATGGACGAGCATAAGAATACATGCCGCAAAAGGCAAATGAGCATAATCGCTTCGAATTGGCAACAACAAATGAAATAAAAACAAGTAAGGAAAGCTGTCTTCGGCTGTGCTACATACCTTTCATGAATAAGCGTCACGATTTTCACTGTTCGATCGCCAGTACAGCCTGTGTGAATTTAACTTTAGCTCATACCGAAATTGTCGGAACTATCGATTATATGGGGGCGATGTGTTTTGTTGGTCCAATCTAATTGATTTTTAACATCGACATTCCACTTTCTAACAGAGCAATAGTTACGAAATTTCACGACCCTACATATATAATTATAGGAATTATAGCCCAAAATCCGTTTATCGGAACAATCGATTGTATGGGAGCTATGTGAAATATTTATCTGATCTCAATTATTTTCAACATCGATATTTCACATATAAAAATAGCAACACTTACAAAATTTCACGTTCCTAGCTTTATAATTACAGGAGTTATAACCCGAAATCCGTTTATCGGAACAATCGATTGTATGGGGGGCTATGTGAAATATTTATCTGATCTCAATTATTTTCAACATCGATATTTCACATATAAAAATAGCAATACTTACAAAATTTCACGTTCCTAGCTTTATAATTAAGGAGTTATAATCCGAAATCCGTTTATCGGAACAATCGATTGTATGGGAGCTATATGAAATATTTATCCCATCTCAATGATTTTCAACATCGATATTTCACATATGAAAACATCAATACCTACAAAATTTCACGTTACTAGCTCTTTAATTACAGAAGTTATGGCCCAAAATCCGTTTATCGGAACAATCGATTGTATGGGAGCTATATGAAATATTTATCCCATCTCAATGATTTTCAACATCGATATTTCACATATGAAAACATCAATACCTACAAAATTTCACGTTACTAGCTCTTTAATTACAGAAGTTATAGCCCGAAATCCATTTATCGGAACAATCGATTGTATGGGAGCTATGAGTTGTTTTGGTCCGATCTTGCTGGTTCCGACGAATGATCATTCTCATATAAAATAACGCCTCCCTACCAAATTTCATCGAGATATCTCTAAAATTGAGGGACTAGTTTGCGTACAAACAGACGGACAGACGGACAGACGGACGGACGGACGGACAGACGGACATGGCTAAATCGAATCAACTCATCGTCCTGATCATAACGGTATACATATTAGTGGGTCTATCTCTTCTTCTTCTCATACTTACAAACATCGGACCAAAGTTATAATACCATTTCATGTTCATGAAAGGTATAAAAAGATAACAACCGAAAGCTATAACAATAGCGGATTAGACATAACCAAAGAACTTTCTTTATGTTCATAACAATTGTCTGGTGTAAAATTACCTCGAATTTAAAGGAAATTAAAGCAAAGGAAGACAATGGTGGTATAAATATTTATTTCATATGAAGTAAAAGTGTTCAGAGATATTATAAAACAATTCTTATTAGGGTGTGGCCTAGTTAACAGGTTCGAAACAGAGCTTACATTTCTACTCTGACACAAAGGAAAATTTCGAGACTCGAGACAAGTAATTACCAGAATTCATACGAGAAGCATACGAGACTCTCACGAGCACTTTAGAGACAAATAACACTGTGCAACAAAATTAAAGTTTTTGAAAATCCCACCGGGTGTGCTGAATCCGAATTTGGTTAAACAAGACTAGACCTAGAATACAAACACTTCTTTGTCATACAAAGGAATGCGAGATTGGAATTGTGCAGCCGTGTGATTGTAATTTACAAAAATCGCATTAAAGAGTTTCCCCAAAGAAAGTATTTGCAAAAAAGTCAGCAAATTGTAAAAATACCACAAAAGCAATCAAACTTGGACTTTTTGAATGAAAATTGAGGCGAAAATGAAATCAAATAGAAAAGTTTATAAAAAATAGAGAAAAGAGTGCTGTGAATCGGCATCCTTTAAGAGCGTTACTTTGTGCGGATGCATATACTTATGCACATTAGGGTGACTCAGCCGTAAGAGGCATCGAAGTTCCAAGCACCAAAGGTACAGCTAGGGTTAAAGCAATCATTACCGCTGCAATCGGGCCGCTACCGAGAGGTGCTAGTATCAGAGCGTGCCGGTTATTTTAAGTGAGAGGACTACTTATTACCGTCTTCTAAACGTAACGGTTACAAAAAAAAACAGAAAATAGGT
>CAXKVI010000002.1:145753025-145758025 GCA_964058755.1 Campiglossa producta | reverse complement strand
AAAATAATAATAACTATAATATTAAAAAGTTTAGGGAAAGACATGAAAAGAAAGGAAAGGAAAGGAAAGGAAAGGAAAGGAAAGGAAAGGAAAGGAAAGGAAAGGAAAGGAAAGGAAAGGAAAGGAAAGGAAAGGAAAGGAAAGGAAAGGAAAGGAAAGGAAAGGAAAGGAGAGGAAAGGAAAGGGAGGAAAGGAACGGAAATGAAAGGAAAACAAAAAACAGGAAAGGAGAAAGGAGCAGAGGGAAGGAAAGTAAAGAAATGGAAAAGAAATGACAGGAAAGGAATGGGATGGAAAGGAAAGCAAACAAAATAAGAGGAAAGGAAAGAAAATGAAAGAAAAGAAAATTAAAGAAAAGAAAATGGAAAGAAAAGGAAATTAACGGAAAGGAAAAATAAACGAAAATGCAGAAAAAATTGAATAAGGTGAACCTTAGAAAGAACTAAAAATATAAAAATAAAAATTTTGCTTCATTACTTATAGGTGTAGAGAGTAACAAGCAGAAGGAGGAAGAATGTGGGGGAAAAGAAAAAAACAGAAAATTAGAGAAAAAATTGTTAAATAAAAGGAAAGGGACTTCAAAAATCGAATAAAGTTAGAGTAAGGTTTCGTGGTTGAATTTCAACCAAAGGGAAAACTCTAGTCCTATAAAAAAATCAAAGGAGCAGAATTGTTGCACAGTCTCTTAAATATGAGCCAAATATTAACTTTATGTAATTTTCGAAGCCTTAATGGGCTAGCAAAAACTTTAACTACAAATCGGCACAGTTTACCATTATCCTAGAACAATAAAACTTCGCACACATGTTATATAGGCTAAAACGCGACGATATAGAGGGTATGAATATCACATTTCGAACCTTAATTTTTTTCCATACTTTTTTGGCACAGTCTAATATACATATCTGGAAAATTTCACATTTAATTAACTTAAAAAGTTGCTACTGTTTCCAGTTTAAAATTGCACACATATAGATATTGCACAATTTATTTGGCAACATATTTCTACTTCAATGGCGCCATCAGAAGTCTGGCGGATATTTAAATTTTTTAGTAACAATTTTTTCAAGTATTTTATTTTTTCACTAACGAAAATGCTGATATTGCTGTTTAAATGCGAAAATTTCTGGAAAAAATATGTCAAATAATCATCAAGTATTGTAAATATTGTATGTTCGATTGTTATGATCACTGATTGGTGTTTTTTTTTATTCCGCTTGAATATTGCGTTTTCAAGTGAATTGAGTTTTTTAAGCCTTTTGTTAATGAACAAATATGTAAATATATGTGACACCTAAAAAAATTTTAAAATAAAAGTAATAAATCGTATTCACAACAGTTTTAGGTAATTTAGTGAATTTAAATTTGAGTAATCTCAAAAATATTTGCTCGCAGTAAATCTTCGAAATATTTTTCAGTTTTTAAGTATTTTTTACGAGGCTGAAGGTACTGAAAAGTTCTTGAGCGCAAAATTTTGCCGCCACACTGGCTGGCGTAATTTTCAGTTTTGAACTACATTAAATGCGCAGCCAAAATACGAAATAGAACAACATGTTAGCAGTGAACAGAAACTTTTGTTGTTGGCTTAAAAAATTGCTACTTTGTATAAATAAAAAGTTTGAGTGCTATGGAGCGTTATACCTTCGAACTATAAAAAAATTATAGTTTGAAATATTTTCTATCGATTCCTAAACAAATGTGTTGCCCATATTTGCCCCAATTTACGTAAGCTTGATTTAATGACGAAAAATGTCACTAAAAATTTTCCTAATGGGGGAAAAATGTAATGTATACCTAATAAATATGTACGCATAGAGAAGCGATTGAGTGAGGCTGCAAATATTACCTATGGGAATGCTTTAACAGGAAGCTAACGAAGCACGTAAATATGATAACCGCAGATACAGGTTTTTGTTTTCCAAGAAAAGTTAAAGGATTTTTACCAATAAAAGAAAAACTAATAGCGGTGATATACCAAGAGGTTATCATAAGATGTATATTGAAACGATTTTTCGTCATCCTTTGTCAATTTTGGTTTTATAACAAACAGGTTTCGGCGATGTGCCATCTTCAGGGTTTGATTTCGTTCTGAACCAACCTATTCTTCGGTCAGGAGCAGTGTGTAATGTGAAAGAAACCAGGAGATTAGTAGTGGAAGGCGATCAGATATCATCAAACATTACACGTTCCAAGGTGCGTATGAGTAACATATTGATGAAAACCTAAATAATCGAAATCTACCTCTTATCGTTGCCCTTTCGTTTCAATTTCTTTAATAGCCTGTTCATGCTGAGCCAGCATTTTGCATTTTAGCATTAAGCCCAAAACGCAGGATTTATTTTGTCATTTTTCATAAAATTCTGACACCAAAAGCAACTAAATGCTACAATATTTTTGCATTAGCATTATTAATGCACATGAACACCCTGTATTCTGCTACGAAATAATCGTTTTGAACTTGAAAAAGTTCCATCACTAGTGGCTTTTTCTAAACATTCTTCCATTCTCTGCCATTCGGCAGCATGAACGTATCTTCGAAATGTGTGTCCGAAAATGGTAAATGTAGCATTTAAAATTTAGCATGAACACTACATAAAGCCCGAACCTTTAAAACTTGTACTTCCCACAGGGTCGGCCTAGTAAACAAATACTAGCAATATATTATGTTTGAAACACATCGGAAAAAATACGCAACATCTTTTGAAAAAATACTTCAAAGTTGTCAAAATATATTCTATTTCCCATAGTAAAGTTAATAGTGTATTTTAGGTCTATTTCCCACTTGTCATTAGCTTCTCAACTCTTCTTGTATCACAGAAATAAAAAATAGAAGCAATTTCTAGTTTGTGACTGCTTTGATCATAAATATTTATTATTCTCTACAACAATCAAACATTCATCACATTGCACACTACTTACTCTTACTTTACCCTATTTTAACTTTTCCTTACATCATTTACGCGCAATTTTTTCTGCCTGTATCCTCTCAGTTTTTAGCATTCAAATTCCACCCTCATGCACGCTTCGTCGCCTTTTAACATTTCTGCGTCATCATGGACCCCACTTGGCGCCCTTTGTTACAACTTTAGTCATCAGTCATGTATATATTTATTTGTAAATTTATACCTACGCACATACAAACATTACTTGTTCCTTGGAGACTTTTCGACTGTGAAAATTATATTTTAAACTTAACAGAAACTTTTCATATTTGTTTTAAATGTGTTGCTTCAGAAGTGATGTAAGCTAGATTATGAGCAAATGAGCCAAGTTACGTCAACTTTGGGAAAACTTTGCAATGTGTTGATAGTGCTTCCGGTAATTCTTTTTTTGTTCGTTGTACCTAGTACTCTCTCTCATTTTATGTTGCATACTCAAGTGTATTGTTTTTCATATTCGAAATGTCTATACATAGGCAGACGAACAATAAAACATAATTTCATATCAAGAATAGGGTAAGCTCTATATACGGCTATGCCAAAATCTTTATACCTGTCAGTGGAATGTTTGTCATTAGCATTTAACGCATGCATGACAGCTCGAAAAAGCTTAATGTTGGTCATTTGTACACTATCCCAATCGGTTAACGCTAGGGGTATCTCCCTTGGACCTACATACAAAACAATTTTTTAATACAGTTTTGAATTTCAGCTCAAAAAAAGGTAGATATCTTCATAAAACTTGGCGCATAAGTTAATCTTATGAAAGGCCACCTCCCTTGCACCGTTACAAAAAATTTTACTACAAATTTTAAATTCAACTCAAGAAACAAAAATTATCTTTTTATTTGTTTTTTTTTATGCCTACTTTTAAGCTACGTATACGTAACATTCTGTCACTTTTATGAAAACTTCAAATGACTTTTAATTATTAAATCAAGTTTACTTGAACAAGGGCATATATGGGCAGGAAATTTGTTCAGCAGGCGGTAGACAATATTCCAAACTTTAATTTTATTATAGTTAGAATTTGTAGCACGCTGTAGCTAACATAGTTTTGTCTATCCAGAGTAGAAAACTTTGTAGTCTGGTGTAATTATAAAGATACTTCAAGGACTATTCCTGTAAATTTATTGTTTCTGCGCGGTGGTGCTTCAAATAAATGGTAATCAGTATCGTCACAGACCGTATAAGGATCGAAGTGGGCTGTCTCTCAGCTAGTGAGTGTAGCTGCTACCCTGGCCAAAATAGGATTTTGAAAGATGTAGACACATTTAAGCCCAAAGTATTAGGGAAATCTCCATATTAATAGGTGTATTAGCCGGCACTGCCTTATTGGAAGGCACGCAGGAAGGCTAGGTGTGTCCTACAGACGATGCTGTAGGAGTTATAAAGATGATGAGTAGGAGGAAACGGTGGAGCAGCTCATCTGCAACTGAGTTTTTTGGGAGTTATCTTTTTGGATAGCCTACGCCTGGTCACGGAGCTGGACATAAAAGACTTAATGGACTTCATCAAATCATATAAGTGGTTCGAGGAGGAGTAACGGAGTCTGTGTAGGAGTGTCAGTTCCGGGATTCCGCTAAGTAGAAATCCCGACAACTCAGGGAGTCCCTGGACTGACTTTCCTAGTGTTGGCGTGTGTGCCTCTGCGACAGCCATTTGAACTAACCTAGCGGCTACCCAATCCAACTTCAGCTATTATGAAGGTTAATTCTTCTATTTATTTATTGTACATACAGGATGTTAAATTCAATCTGAAATAGCTCAGACTTTGTATATCCATTTGTATGGATAACCTAATGATATTGAAATGGTTCTTACGGTTAAGGACAACTACACGAAGAACTTGCTCTCGTCAAATAAAGAATGGGTGAACCTAAGCTTGTGGAGCTAGATTACTGGCTTGAAGGATTTTGCATATTTGTGTTATTAGCTAAATTAGTTTCATCCTCGAGCTTCATGGGCTGCCAAGATGTGCTGCTTTGGGCTGGGTATACATAAAGTTTTGCCGAAATAGTTAGGAACAGCTTTTTCCTTAGCGATGATGCATCGAATTAA
>CAXKVI010000002.1:145738025-145748025 GCA_964058755.1 Campiglossa producta | reverse complement strand
GAATTTTCTCAAATTTTTTTCCCCAAATCAAAAAAATGTTATGAACTTAAAAAAAACTTTTTTTTAATGCTGTAACTTTTTCAAAAATCGACTGTTATGGATCATTTTTTTTTTAATTTTAGTTTTTAAATGTAGTTTTCGAAAAAAAAACTTTTTAAAAGCCCAGATATAAATTATTATTTTTTTTTTTTTGAAAAAAAGGCCTACCCTTTTTTATTTTTATTTTTTTGAAAAACTCCAACTAATTCTGCAATAAGCCCCGCTAAGAACAAGATGTGCCGATATTCGCTTCTATTTTTTTTATTGAACATTTTTTTTTTCAACTTTGGCTCATTTATATCACAAGATGTGCCGGCAATATGTTCAATTCTTTTTTTTTTTTTTTTTTTTTTTGATTGAAAAACAAAAAAAAAATTTTCAACTTTGGATCTTTTAAAAGGCCCGTAGTGATACCACCAACGCAAGGAAAGTCAGTCCCGGGACCCGGCCATATTACATTTTATGTAACTTTTTAATGAAATTTTTTTTTCAATCAAAAAAAAAAAAAACAAAAAACTAGAAACGATTGTTGGCACATCTTTTTGTAACTGGGCTTAATGCAGAATTAGTTGGAGTTTTTAAAAAAATAAAAATAAAAATAAAAATAAAAAAGGGTCGCTCTATTTTTTCCGAAAAAAAAAAATTTATATATAGGGATTTAAAATTTTTTTTTTTTCCGAAAACTACATTTAAAACCAAAATGTAAAAATGCAACACAAAAAATGATCCCATACAGTCGATAATTGAAAAAGTTAGCATTAAAAAAAAAAAATTTTTTTAAAGTTCATAACTTTTATTGATTTAAGCAAAAAGATTTGAAAAAATTCTGAAAATGTCTTTCGGTGGGTAGAAAGAGATGGCAAATTTTTGGCGAAATCGAAGAGGGTCAGGTAAAAAATTTGTCGATTTGGCATGGAATGACCCATATGTAGTGAGAGTACAAAAAAAAAGTTAGCTAAAAAAAACTTAGATAAAGCGCTTTCAAAGCAAAGTCGCTTATGTCCGTCCGTTTTTTTTTTTGTTTTTTTTTTATGTCAGCATCATTTGGCAGGTATTGTATTTGATTGCTTTCAGCATAGTTTGCTTTATTTATTGCCATCAAAATAAAGTATACGCAATGGCGCACACAAATACATACTTACACTACTTACACTCTCACTCGTACACGTCACACACTCATAAAAATTGTACAAACTCTCTGCGGTAAATCTAAGCATTTAATATGAAATCCACTAAGTTGTTTGCACTAAATGTCTTTTCATTAACAAACAAGTGAATGAGTCAGCTTAGCAAGTGTATGGCTAATAGACTCGCTGAGTGGAAATGTCAAAACTTTTTGCTATTTTCCTGCCACTTTGTTGCATAAGTTAGAAAGTTTCGACCGGCTCACACATTTTTTTCTCATCCCTCACATTTCTTGAAGAAATCTCTTTTTTGACTTTGATTGCAGCAAAGAATTATCTTCTCATTTCGTTTGTAATCTGACATTTTCATTTCATACAACATTGTAATTTTTCATTTTTTTTTTTTCGTTTATCGCATTTGTGATTGTTGCTTGCCTTAGACTGTGTCCATCTCTCGTGTGGTATTCCGGTGATTACTTTTTGTAAAGTTATAAATGTCGAATTGTCACTTGGACAATCAAGTCTGCTGTGCAATTTGTTTGCTGATTTTTGTTGACAATCAATTTAGTGTTTGATTGCAGAAAAATTTACTGCGTTGAAATTAAATAAATTGCGGATTTTTTTTTTTTTTTTTTTTGACAAGATTTAATCTTTTTTAAATATTGCGATAACCAAAATACTTGAGAAATCGAAATCAAGAAAAAAGAGAGAGAATAGACAAGAAAAGAATAGAATACGAGAGGGTTCTTAAAGAGAGGGTTCATCCTTGTGTAGTAGTGGCACGGGATACCCTAGAGAGGCTAACGTTTTCTCTGCAGAACTTTGGTCCAGGCTTATACAATAGGTCGCCTTCATTTTACCTAAGGTAACCATCCGGCAATTCTTTTGGCGACTATTTTTGGACTTTCTTGTTGTGCTTAAAAATAGTTCAAAAATTTTGATGAAAGTGCAAGGAAACTGGCAGTTTCAATTGAGTTCGACTAGATTGAGATTGTTGCTAGAAAAGTAAGCTTAATTGAGCAGTTGAAAATATATATGGTATCATAAGATGTCATACCACTAGCGGAGCATTCGTATGCTGGTTGCTTGTTAATAAGGAAGTTCACAGGGCGAAACCTGATGGAGATATCTACCAACTCGTTGTGGTTGTCGTTAAGAGTCTAATCATAGTTTCGGAGTTCGAAGAGCTGTGTAATATATAGCGGAAATTCATCAAGTTGCTCACGCAGATGTTTCCATGTGTCTCTGGGTCAGGCCCAGGCAACTAGTGGGACAATTGTCCGAAAATCAGAGAACCAAATTCGTCTATTTAGGAAGCAGCATTAACACCGAAACTAATATCAGTCTAGAAATCCAACGGAGAATCACTCGTGTCAGCAAGTGTTACTTTGGACTTAGTAGGCAACTGAGAAGTAAAGTCATCTCTCGACAAACAAAGATCACACTCTATAAGTCGCTCGCCATAGCAGTCTTGATGTACGGCTCGGAATCATGGACAGTGTCAAGAGAAGATAAGAAGACCTTGGAGTATTTCAGAGAAAAGTTCTCCGAAAGATTTATGGTCCTTCCCGTCATGCCAACGGGGAGACGCAGACCTTACCATAGTGCAGTGAACTAAAGCCCAAAGGCTTCGCTGGCTGGGTCATGGTTTTCGAATGGACAAGGAGGATCCAGCACAGAAGGTTTTCCTATCGACAACCGAATTCATTCCGGAGAAGAGGAAGGGGGAGACCTCGACTGAGATTGAAACAACAAGTGGAGGATGATTTGAACTACTACCTTGGTGTTTCTAATTGGCGTCAGTTGTCGCGAAAAAAAAGAACGACTGTCGTGATTTGATATGAAGCAATCAAAATCGTAAGCCAAGATTAGATTCAAAGTTCACACAGATTATTACGGTCTTTGCTTGGCCTCTTGAATAATGATCAATCAATGGCTGACGTTTGTTATGATCGGTTGTTCACCGGAGAGCAACGAGTTAACAACATACGATGTTGTCTCGGTTATTGCCAGTTTGCGACGGTGCAAAATCGGATGAAATTTTCATTGATGCGTGGACTCTTTCACTTACAACACTTCAATAACAATTTTGCCCGGGTGTACAAGCATCTATCAGTCTAGGTATATCGCCGGTAATTACCTTATTTTCTGTAAAGCGAAAACGAAGAGTTACACATACATATTAAACCCTTTCTCCGTAACGAGCACTGCGCTAGGTAAAGCATTTTGCCCTCTCACATTGTGTAGTGTAAGTGAGACGCAGAGCCATAAGAAGACATCCTGTATCAGTTCTGACCATTATCATGCAGTCGTCGGTGTAGAAAACTTAGAGACTTCCTCGGATGTAGGGATAACCCAGCGATAGACTAAATTGTTTTTACGTCAGGCGGGTTGTGCTTTCCAACCACTGCTCATTACGAGTAAACATTTTTGAAGTTAAATTCTAAGACGGCGATATGTAGTTTTGATTGAGAGTAAAATTTGAGAAAATGGATGACGATGCAACGGAGGTTATGGCACGGAAAAAGAAATTGTAGCCGACTTTCAGGCGTATGTTGCCCACTTTCAGGCGTAGGCGTTTTTCTTACATATATCTCGGGAACCGCTCAACCGATTTGGATAAAATTTGGCATTATAGATAGTATGATTCATTCTAAGATTATACGCGTGGGTGTTGCCACTTGGGGCAGTTCACAGGGTTGCCACGTATCTCAATTTTTTTTTTCAATATTGAGCAAGAAATGAAAAAAAAAATATAATGAGTTACAGCCATCGATATATTATTCCCAAAAATTTACTCATCAATTAACTTTTCTTTTCTTTTATTTGCAGCATAAATACCTAACTCAATAAAAGAAGTTGAATGAAAATTCAGTGAAAAAAAATTCTACGGAAAATCGAGTGTACTGCGTTATTACTTTAGGTAAGCATCAATCATAATTAGTATTATAATTAATATAGATTTAGACTGTAAATTATAAGTAATAACATTACGCTCTAATTTCTTGGCATAATTTCGTAAAGAAATGTTAATAAATAAAAACCAAACACAAAGTACTTTAGAATGGGTGAAAAGGAAATGGAGCATACAAATAACTGGAGCTATAGCGACACAGTCAGGAGTGGTGAGGCAAATTATGTTCAGCACTAATTGCAGGCAATTAATGTGCAACACTTCAAAGCAAAATGCTGCAGGCTATGTATAAGAATTTTTATATACATACACATATATACTTATATACAAACATTCCAGGGGCGGATACACCGGGGTGATTTTTTTTTTAAGATTTGCAATTATATAGACCAGCGTGCCATCTATCGGAATTTTGATTTTTAATATTTGTAGTGTCACTGTTGCCTCAATTTAATGCCCAGTTTCAAGTTCCTAGGTTGCCTGGAAGTTGGTCAAAAGTCGATCACAAAATTCTCAACTTCAAATTAGTTTTCGAAATATCGCGATCCGTGCGCCACCTACCGGAATTGTTTTGATGAGGGATTGCATTGTCATCGGGTTGCGACAAGTTTCAAGTCTCTAACTAATCGGGAAGTTACTAAAAATCGATCGCAAAAGTCCAGGAGTCTTTTAATATTTTTTGTAATTATCTCGACCAGTGTGACATCTAGCGGAATTTCTTGTACAACAGTTTGTATTGTCTTCAATTGCTCATACGTATGCAAATTTTCAATAATCTAGCTTACCGGGAAGTTCCTCAAATATGCGTCCCAAAATTTCAATTTTTAAATGAATTTACCGTATTTCTTGATCCGTGCGCCACCTAGCGGATACTTTTTTCGTTCACATTGCATTGTCATGGAGCTTCGAACTATGTTCCAAGTTTCAAGTATCTAGCTCAACGGAAAGCTACCTAAAAAGACTTTGCAAGATTCCGAAATTTCATATGAAAAAGGTGGTGCAAACAAGAAAGCGACTTAATATAAAGGTTTTAAAAAGGTGCTCGAAAAAAAAAGTAAAACCCTACTTCACAAAATCCTGAATCCGCCACTGAAACATTAATACATACGTTCAAGCATAACATCTCTAGGGTATCTGCAGATGGTTGTCACCTAACTTATGCTGACCAGCAAACAAGCACTCGGGTTCATTACGAATGTAGTTGTCCCTTCCCTGTGCGCTTAACAGGAAGAGGTCAAAGGCAAAGGCAAACAAAACGAATACTGGTCGTTCAACTGTCTGGACGGAAAGGACGGGCATAAGTCGTAATCTATTTTTATCGAGTTGGAAACATTTTCTAATAACATCTCAAAGCCTGCCTTTTTAGCGACAACTGACGCCATTTGGAAACACCAAGAGAGTTCAAGTCATCCTCCACTTATTGCCACCATATCAGTCGAGGTTTCCCACTTCCTCTGCTGCCAAATTAGGGGGTCGATAGGAAAACCTCGAAAACTGAGTGGAATATTAGTCTATTTCAAAATATTTTTCAAATTACCTTATCTCAGAAAATTTTTTCAAAAAAGTCACATTTGAGAATTTAGTTTAAGGGCCTCATTAGGTTTGTTTACTGACCAAAAAAAAGTTCAGAGCAGGGTAGAGCAGAGCAGAGCAGGGCAGCTGTCAAAATAGAAATAGAGCAACTTAGAGCAACTCAGAGCAGAAATGCCATGAAACACTTGAATCTCGATAGTTTCTTTTTATTTGGTTTTTTTGTTTAAATCTTCAAAATTAATGCAAATTCACGTATACGAAAACATTGATTTTCTTGCAAGCTAATTTGTTTTGAAGTTTCAAAAATTTCTTTTTTCCTGACTGACAATTTTTTCTCTGCTCTAACTTACTCCATAAAAAAATGTAGAGCAGAAATTTGTGATCTGGATTACTCTAGTTTTGTTTTGAGCGTACTCATGAAACAAAAGATAGAGCAACCTAGAGCAAGAAAAATGTTCGTTAAACACAATTTTGTGAAATATCTCAATCTGGCGTAAGCTAGAGCAGCCCAATAAACAAATCTATTATGTACGCCTTATGATAGCTCAGACGAACGATACGTTTGCTTACAAAATCGCATTTTCTTTCATTTTTGATTTTTATGTCAAAGAAAAGTCGAAAATATTTAAAAAAAATCTATGGAGCGAACAAAAAAATTTATGTGAGCAGACGAATCGTTCGTCTGAGCTATCGTTCGCCATACATAATGAGGCCCTAAAAATGTATTGAAATTTCATCAATTTATTGAATTTTCAACAATTTCTACTCCCTACTTCTAATAACTTCCAAAAGAGTAGCTATTTTCATATTCCCAACCCCTATGGTAGCAACGCGTATAATATTCTTAAGACTTCCTTTGAATTGCCACACTCCCCGTACAACGAAATAGCTCATCAATTTATTAAGTTTACTCGAAGTGGTACTGATGTTTTACATTCAAATCTATGTATATTCAGCTGATAGATTTTTTGCAACCATTTGACAAAAGATTTAGTCTATAAAGTGGGCACCGCACTTAATTTACTTAGTTGACAATCACATTCATAATATAGGAAACGAGAATGCTTCAAAAGCTTTCATGGACACTGTAATGTGTAGTTGTTTATATACTAAATTTTTTGCTACCTTTTGATTTTTTAACTCACACCTCAAATTTGTTAACACAATTGCTTTAGCTACCCTTTTCCGCTTCCGCCAAAGCAACCATTCTGTGGCTAACCACGCTTTTAACCCTTTTACTTATGTAATTTTTGCTATTAAGCGTCATCATTTTCAATAGACGTTGTGCTCTTTGAAAATTGATTTACCTGCATATACAAAGTTTTCGCTCTTTGCCTACGCTATCTCTATCTTTCTCTATTCTACCCCTTCCACCTTCTATTCCTCTTTTCTCCTAGGCGATCTTCTTCTTCTTCCCCATTAGATATCATTATTTTCCCTGTAGGGAACTCAGGCACGAGTGACACAAATTTCTGGTTCAGAACTAGATATAAAGTGACCAATAAGAACTAGTACGTTAGTGACAACATTTTCACTAGTTCGAAACCAGTGTTTGAGGAGTGGTTAAAAGCCATTTGGATTCGTATTTCACTTTAAGTTTTTGTATTTAATTTATATTCGTTTCTATGCTTAGAAATGGTTCAGAACCATAGAAATAGTGTCAATTAACGAGCTACATAGATCAAAACTGTCGAATTTTGTACTAGTTCCAGCCTCGGACATCGCCATGTTAAATTCGCTAGTTGATTTCATCTAAAAAAGATAGTTCGCGAACTAGTACTGGTTCGGAACGCACTAGAAGCGAACTAGCTCTGAACTAGAGATTTTCCCTACAGGGTTAAGAAGAGAGTATCAAAAGAAAAATGTTAGTACGGGTTTCTTCAGGGAGTGATTTTAAGTCTCATATGAGAACCCGTTTCCGAGATAGCTACCATAAAACCCGAAAATATGGACTACATGTGAACCTGAAAGGTGTTTGTACGATATGGGTATCAAATACTTAAATGGGGGTGTAGAGGCAGTGGGGTGGGTTTTTATCACGTCTAGGTTCCACGATGCGCAACTTGGAAAAATTAAAATCAAACAAAAATATTGTCTAAGAAAAGGGGGCGTACGAACTTAGGTTTCCAAGCTAAATATCTCTAAAAGGACTTAAGGTAGGGACCTGAAAATTTTATCGAGATTAACGATATCAATACTTTACTCACGATAAAAAAAAAATATTATTATTAAGGCTGAATATTCACAAAAGTGTGCATGGAATGAACATGGAAAATATTGAGTTATGGAAAAGGGAACGTAGCATCCTCCATACATTATTGTTTGAGTCCTCCATACATACTTGTAGAGAACGAAGTTTGTTGGGTCAGCTAGTTGTTTTATATATTGATGTATATCTACTTCTGTACAACTTATACAAGTGATAATTCCATAAATATTTGGAATTAGTGGCTGATAGAAAAAATATAATTTCCCCAGAGGAATACAGTTTTGAAGTGTGGGTAATGGAGATGTAAATAAAGGTTATATATACATATATGTGTGTGTGCATATGTCTGTGTTTACATTTTTCAACCCCATAAGTCAGGTTTCCGCAAATAACTTATAGCTGTTTGAATTTTTAAAAGCCCTCGGCCCAGTCTCGCTGTATCGTCGACAATTTCGACCCCAGTACAAAAATTTCTCCACTACGTTCTCTTCGCCTGCCTCAGAGCCTTGTAGTTTATCTTTATATCCGAGCCATTGAGTCTCCTTGACAAGGCTCTTGCCCTTAGTAAATTGTTTGCTGCAGGACTTAATCAGCCTGACCAAGTCATAGGACCACCAGTGTGGCCTATGTTTACAGCGTGGGATGCCTATATGTACCATGTCCTTGGTTACTTCAGCAAAGCTTGTTTTGCCCTGGCATTCGAAGGAACAGAGCTCTCGATAGCTCCACTGTCTTCCTTGCATTCGGCGACAAAGGTTTCCTTTCTACCACTCATATATGGGAGGCAAAATGACCAAAAAATTACCCCAAAATAACCCCGAAATAATCGCAATATGACCACAAAATAACACTAAAATATCCCCGTAATCACCCCCAAAATGACTCCGAAATGATCCCAATATGACCACAAAATTACCCTAAAATATCTCCAGACTGACCACTAAAAAAAAAAAAAAAAATATCCCCGAAGTTACCCCCACAAATATCCCAAAAATGAGCACAAAATGATCCCAAAATATCCCGAAGTTACCCCGAAAATGACCAAAAAATAACTCCAAAATGATCCCAATATGACCACAAAAAGACCAAAAAATATCTTCCGAATGACCACAAAATACCACCAAAAAATATCCTCGAAGTTAGTCCAAAATTACCACAAAATATGCCCATAATGACCACAAAATGACCCCAAAACATCCCCAAAATTACCACAAAATGACTCGAAAGTATACCCGAAATGATCCCAGTATGGGCAAAAAATCAAATTTTTGCTCCTAGTCACCTTTAAATTCTGTTCGCCAGATTTTGACACATCCGAGGAACGAATCTGAATCGAGTCGAAAATTGCTCCAGTTTTTATTGTTTTATTTTTGTTCGGCTCGCAAACGGTAATAGGTCCCTAAAATTAAAATTTTACAAAAATATATAATCAATAAATGCAAAATCTAGGATAAAAAAAAATTTCCCTTGATAGAATATGAACTAAGGCATACATAGAATGAATTAAAGAAAAAAACACAAACTAAGCCTATGATAAAAGTGCCCCGGAGAATAACTTCAGACAAACAGTAGAAAATATACATATATGAGAACTGAAAGCAAAAAGAGAAATATTGCATATCCTGATAAACACTCCAGTAGCCATAGTAAAATAAAAGAAAGGCAAAACCAAAACAAATTCAATAACAATAAACTTATTCGTCAGTCAAAGCGCCGCAATGTATGCAATGGAAAAGCAAAATTTTCTCTCAACTACATAATTTAGACACATACATATGTACATACTAAAATCTATTAAGAAAAATGCAGAGAAAGGCTAAATGCCAACGCATAACCATATACATAGGTTTACACAAACAAACATTTCTATACTCATTGATACGATAAGGGTGGATATAAGGCAGACAGCGAGTCGACGCGGAATTGCCTTGCCAGCTGACTGACTAACCAACTCACTGACTTAATGACGGTACGCCGCACAGTCGCTTGAAGAGTTCGTTGTTCTGACGCTAAATTGCTGTGTGTTTTATTTGTCGCTGTTTTTGCTTTTCTGTATACACCGCTTTTTAGCTTGAGCTTTTTTCCCTCTCAAGCACTTGCCAAGGGTTGCGAAAGAAAATTTATTTGTTGCGTATTTATTTACATTTACATCGACATTTTAGCGTCAACGCACAAACTTAC
>CAXKVI010000002.1:145718025-145735525 GCA_964058755.1 Campiglossa producta | reverse complement strand
AGAGGATATGGAGTTGTTCGACCCGCTGAAGCCACGAAACGTAGGTATTTTTTTTTCAGGTGTTTTTTACTTTATAACAAAATCGTGGCATCTTATCAGACTTTCAAGACAGTTATTATATAATATTTTATTTTATTTTATTTTATTTTATTTTATTTTATTTTGTTTTATTTTATTATTTTATTTTATTTTATTTTATTTTATTTTATTTTATTTTATTTTATTTTATTTTATTTTATTTTATTTTATTTTATTTTATTTTATTTTATTTTATTTTATTTTATTTTATTTTATTTTTTTTATTTTATTTTATTTTATTTTATTTTATTTTATTTTATTTTATTTTATTTTATTTTATTTTATTTTATTTTATTTTATTTTATTTTATTTTATTTTATTTTATTTTATTTTATTTTATTTTATTTTATTTTATTTTATTTTATTTTATTTTATTTTATTTTATTTTATTTTATTTTATTTTATTTTATTTTATTTTATTTTATTTTATTTTATTTTATTTTATTTTATTTTATTTTATTTTATTTTATTTTATTTTATTTTATTTTATTTTATTTTATTTTATTTTATTTTATTTTATTTTATTTTATTTTATTTTATTTTATTTTATTTTATTTTATTTTATTTTATTTTATTTTATTTTATTTTATTTTATTTTATTTTATTTTATTTTATTTTATTTTATTTTATTTTATTTTATTTTATTTTATTTTATTTTATTTTATTTTATTTTATTTTATTTTATTTTATTTTATTTTATTTTATTTTATTTTATTTTATTTTATTTTATTTTATTTTATTTTATTTTATTTTATTTTATTTTATTTTATTTCATTTTATTTTATTTTATTTTATTTTATTTTATTTTATTTTATTTTATTTTATTTTATTTTATTTTATTTTATTTTATTTTATTTTATTTTATTTTATTTTATTTTATTTTATTTTATTTTATTTTATTTTATTTTATTTTATTTTATTTTATTTTATTTTATTTTATTTTATTTTATTTTATTTTATTTTATTTTATTTTATTTTATTTTATTTTATTTTATTTTATTTTATTTTATTTTATTTTATTTTATTTTATTTTATTTTATTTTATTTTATTTTATTTTATTTTATTTTATTTTATTTTATTTTATTTTATTTTATTTTATTTCATTTTGTTTTATTTTATTTTATTTTATTTTATTTTATTTTATTTTATTTTATTTTATTTTATTTTATTTTATTTTATTTTATTTTATTTTATTTTATTTTATTTTATTTTATTTTATTTTATTTTATTTTATTTTATTTTATTTTATTTTATTTTATTTTATTTTATTTTATTTTATTTTATTTTATTTTATTTTATTTTATTTTATTTTATTTTATTTTATTTTATTTTATTTTATTTTATTTTATTTTATTTTATTTTTTTTTATTTTTATTTTTTTATATTTTATTTTAGTTTATTTTGTTTTACTTTTTTTATTGTAATATTAGATATTCTATATCAAATTGTTATGGTACCTCGAGGTCCGTGAACTATATACATAATAATTTCAATAATGTCAATATAAGTACATATCTACTCAATTTCCTTCCAATTTCTCTATCAAACAACTTTGTTTGAGGTTTCCACACTCTACTTGCCTGCCGCTATTCACATTAATCTCTCAATCGCGCCACTAAACTTGCTCTCATTTGCTATTTGGCAAAAGAGCCATTTTGGTTATCTAAACAGTTGCTGTTGCAACTCAAATAACAGTTTTTCCTGACGGTTTTTGCTATTGCAGCCATGTTGATGGGGTTGTTAAGTTGTTGCCTAAACAATACCCCAAACAACTTTCCCGTCGTAATTCTCTTCCGCCTCTTCTCTTTGCTTTTGTTTTCCATATCGACTGTTTTTCTTTTTACCCACTTTGATATTCTCTTTGTGCGTCTGTGACTCTATTTGTCACTTTGTTCGTCTGTCTATATGTCTGTCTGGCAACTGCCTGACTCTTGTTGAACTTTACTGCCACAATTCCCCCCTCTATCGCTTTTGTTTTATCCAACCAAATGAGAACAAAGTCGTTTGTTGTAGTTCGTTGATGTTTGTTATTACTGTTAATTTTATGTATGTAATGCAAAAGTAGGCGGTAGGCAAATTTTTCTTTGGTTAGGTTTTTGTTGTCGTCTTTGTTGTTACTTTTTTTAAGTGGTTACATACTTCCATATATTTTATGATATTTAACAGTAAGCAACGAGCAAACATCATTGCATTCAATCACATCAAAGCGGTGTCGGTGCGACAAAGCGTAGAGGCTCCAACAATTTATTTACATGAATACGTATCTACATTAGACTGTATCATAAAACTGTTTGTAGTAAACACAATGAAGACATGCATAAATGTCAAGCACTTGCTCAGGTGAGTAAAACTTGGCTTCTTTGTTTTTATTACACAAACAAAATATCAAAAGGTGGAGTCTGAGCAAGTGCTCAATTTTTATGCTCGACGCCCAATATCCGAAGCGAAATTCTGTTCAACCTAAGTCACAGGGGATCTAAACGCTGTTCAAGCTTTTCTTAAGTTTTCTCGACTGAGGTGGGAAGCAAACAGGGGTTCAGTGTTAGCTAAAAAGGCACTAGAAAATCTCAGATTATTCTTCAACCTAATATCAATTACGACCTAATGTACCTTTAGATTCATATGTATGTAGCCAAATTCAGGTGACAATGGCAACATGCCACCAGAGTTGCTTACTTGTTTAACTGGGTGCAAGTGCACATAAAAAAGGAGTGACAATATGCTACTATTATGATAACATTGCAACATTTGTATGTATGTATGTAAATATGTATACAGCAATGCAAACATACATACTTATACAATGTCTATAAGCATGTTTGTTTAATGCATACCTTCGAAGATTTGTTTATCTTCCCATTTTTTTATGAATTTGTTGGAGAGTTTGCCTCTTTTGGCTTCGTTTCAATGCTCCAGCTCTCCACTGTTGCCTCCAGCACCTCTTGTGTCATCCAGCTATCTATCAACTTGCTGGTTGTTCGGTAGCATCTTCCTTGTTTTGTCAACGTACTTAACAAGTGCGGCGGAGAAATTTATGCAAAGCGGCGCTTTTGATTATTTTTCAAGTGTTTGGGTAGCGATGTAAGCTTCCATGCACTTGCATGCATGTGGGTACGTAAATTTATTTACTTAAAAAAAAATATGTATGTAAGTAATATATGTAGATAGACATAAATGTAACAGAAATTCGTTAGATAGCTTAACTTCTGCTCCGCTAGGTAAATAATTAAAATAGCTCACGGTAATGAAATTTGAAAAATATGTATGTAGGTGGTATGTTTCATCTATGAGATATATGAAGGTGCTGGTTTAAATTATACCACTACCTATATTGTCAACATATCAACGCATTACACAGCAACATAACAACATAAACTTAGCTTTATGTCAAATGGGTTTCAGTTGTCCCATAATTCTCCAACTCAATTTAGTCCAAGCTGTGAATATTTTATTTTATTTTATATTATTTTATTTTATTTTATTTTATTTTATTTTATTTTATTTTATTTTATTTTATTTTATTTTATTTTATTTTATTTTATTTTATTTTATTTTATTTTATTTTATTTTATTTTATTTTATTTTATTTTATTTTATTTTATTTTATTTTATTTTATTTTATGAAAATGTGTTTTTTGAGAAAAATTTACCTACGCGCTGCAGGAACCAGACAAGCCGACATATGTTTCGATGATACTGGAGTTACATCTCTTCAAGGACTTTTCTTCCCGGCATTGTGAGAGTCGAACTCACAACACTGTAGTGACTTGTATGCTAGAAGGTCTAACACCTTAGGCCACTACCCAGTCCATGAAGAGATGTAATTCCAGTATCATCGAAACATATGTCGGCTTGTCTGGTTCCTGCAGCGCGTGGGTAAATTTTTCTCAAAAAAAAACAGATTTTCATACAATCCCGAAAATTGCTTCACAATACCGTCGGTATTTACAGCAATAGACTACAAGTCAAAAGCAACAAAGAGTTTATTTTATTTTATTTTATTTTATTTTATTTTATTTTATTTTATTTTATTTTATTTTATTTTATTTTATTTTATTTTATTTTATTTTATTTTATTTTATGTTATTTTATTTTTATTTTATTTTATTTTATTTTATGTTATTTTATTTTATTTTTTTATTTTGTTTTATTTTACTTTATTTATTTTATTTTATTTTATTTTATTTTATTTTATTTTATTTTATTTTATTTTATTTTATTTTATTTTATTTTATTTTATTTTATTTTATTTTATTTTATTTTATTTTATTTTATTTTATTTTATTTTATTTTATTTTATTTTATTTTATTTTATTTTATTTTATTTTATTTTATTTTATTTTATTTTATTTTATTTTATTTTATTTTATTTTATTTTATTTTATTTTATTTTTTTTTTTATTTTTTTTTATTTCATTTTATTTTATTTTATTTTATTTTATTTTATTTTATTTTATTTTATTTTATTTTATTTTATTTTATTTTATTTTATTTTATTTTATTTTATTTTATTTTATTTTATTTTATTTTATTTTATTTTATTGTATTTTATTTTATTTTATTGTATTTTATTTTATTTTATTTTATTTTATTTTATTTTATTTTATTTTATTTTATTTTATTTTATTTTATTTTATTGTATTTTATTTTATTTTATTTTATTTTATTTTATTTTATTCTTTTTTTCATTATATTTTAAACTATATCATTTCATAATATTTTTTTTTTTATTTTTTTTTTTTGTTTTGTTTTATTTGATTGGGTTTTTTGTTAATAGATAATAAATATTAATTATTTTTTTTATTTTTTTTTTTTTAATTTTTTTTTTTATTTACATACATATGTATGTACATTAAAAAAATTGTTCACATTGAAAACTCAGTCGTCCTTGTTCACAACAATACTTCATGCAGTCGTGCAAAGCCATTTTGAGTGTGATTAGCAGAGTCATGAGTACCTATCAGTTGCAGGCGACGGCAAACTCCAGTATGTCGACCCACTTGAAATTTAAATGAGCCGAAATTGCCAGTGAACCCAATTTTTTTTTTAACAGTAAAAAAAGTTAAAAAAAAAAGTTAGCAACCTCGCATGCTGCTCAACACTATTTTTGGCAACCAAAACTATTTCGCTCATGTTCAATCGTTTCGACAGCCATGTTTTTTTACAACAACGCCTGACAGTCCTATGCAAAGCCAATGTGCTTGTCGCCAATGTGACATTGCATTAGCGCACTCCACTCAGCACATCACTCTTCGCTGGATGAGTTTCCTTACTCGTTAGTATTTCCGTTATATTTGACCCACTTCCCTTTCCTTCCTGCAGCTGAGTTTCTAACACTTTTTCTTTTACATAAATAAGTGTGAAATTTTAGCTGATAGCATTAATTACACCTCAACTGGCATAATTTTCTTCGTCCCCACTCTCACTGTATACATACATTCATATATCATAATGGCGTAATAGCAAAAAATAATGCTTAATAATTTATGTTAATAACTTAATTACAAATTTTTTGACAGACCGTTGTATACACAGTTTTGTATTTTCAACAGAATGGTATACGTAGATACGATTAAGAAGATACAGAAACATTTACGAGTTTTAGGCCGCTGCTATCCAGGTTTAGATAAACTAGTGCAGCTGGGTATATACAATAAAATTTGAATAGGTATGAGTGCCCTTGTGTATTTGGGCGAATGCCAAGCATAATGGCGGTAATAATTGCATAAATGATGGCAGGATAATTAACCAACAAAAAATTACTTGAGTGATTACAACAAATAAGCAAATGTGGGCCCCGGACTTTATAAGTTACGTACTACACATAGGTCACACAGCGGTTGAATATTATAGTAACATAACAGGAGACACTGAAAACTGATTAACTTTTGTACGAGCCACTATGTGGTGGTAATGAATGGATCCGGGTACCCAGAAGCAGGCAATAGTACAAAACTCAGCCATTTTCAAATGGCTGTAATTATTTTAATAGATATTCGCACATGGCTTACCATTTTGGAAGCTTCAACTTTAAGAGTATGCAAAAATATTTTGAAAAAAGTTTCAAAATTTTAAAGAAAATGCACTTTGAAAAAAAAAAAATGCCATTTTTCCCCATACAAAATGTATGGGAAAGGGCAAACAAAAATAGCCACCCCTAAGGGTTAAGTTAGAGCGCTAATTTTTTGCAAGGCATATTTTCTCGTCAATACCTAAAGTTTCAGGGGGTAAGACGAAAAAAAAAACAAAATTTGTTTATTTGAATCACCCTAATGGTTGCCCATCCTCTAAGGGAATAAGCCTTATATAAGGTGCATCTTTTTTTGGACTATGTAATTGAACTAGTACTTACGTACCCTTAACCACAGAATACCGCAAAAGCAACGGCCGAATTGCCTTTATTCATGCGCACACCCACTTATTGGGGCGTTTTTTGTGTTTGCTTGTTTTTACTTCTCTAATATAGAACCATAGTTCTAGTGCTATTATAAATTCTAAACACAAATACGGCATAACGCATAAATAAGAAATGTCGATAACATCGAAATGGTGGTAAAAACCTTTAAAACTCGGTTGATATGCTCTCAAGCTTTAGTCGCTTCCTTAAGTACCGCAATATCCCCCTAAGCAGCTCCAACTGTGTGGGTGTATTTGCCCTTAACATTGTGGAACACAAATGTTTGACAATGACTTTGCCTGAAACTTTAGCCTTTGTTGAGTTATATGCAGCTGGTTTTGGCATTCCCTGAGGTAAACACAAACTACATAAACATGTCTGCTTGTTGCTTTCCTAAATATTTTTTTGGAGATTATCAAACAGGATGCCTCTTTTGGGTAACTTCGAATAAAAAATTAGTGTCTGAAAATTTAGGACCGCTTTAAAAGTCCAATTTTTTGGTACGCAGCAAGAAACAGTTTTCAAGATTACGAATGGTATTTCTCGAGGGTCGCTAACGGCATTAATATTGGAGAGTCGGTATACGGAAATTGCTTCACGCTCGATACGAAAGTCAGTACAGGTTCTCTGGAGTGTAAGAAACTCACTCTGATGGTTTTTTTGCAGATCGAAGGGGCATACATATGAGTGGTCTGGAGCCTTGTCTGGTTTAAAAGTAGAGGATGCACTGATTAAGTTCACTAACAGATTCATGTGCGATAGAACTGTCTTAGCCGAGTGGGGTGAGACATATGTAAGTCCAAAGAAGGGTGTGCTGGGGAGAGTTGTCTGCGTAAACGAAACGTTGCTGTAACTTGAAGCCAGTGGCTGTGAAGTGGTTCTGTATGTGGATGACCTTGCAACCCTCGTCAGAGGCAAATTACGTGATGCTTGCCCGAAGTTTTAGGGACACACATAACAAATCGACCGATTTTGTGCAGCAGGTTATCGTCCATCCGGAAATACAATTTGGGCTTTAAGAATGGTATAATGGGCTAAGTGCATGTATCGTCGAGACCTTACAGCATAATAATGTGATGTTTCATACAACAAAAAAAACTTGACTTCCTTCCTAATTTTCAGCACCCAAGTGCTTGATTCTTTAAGGTAGCGCTACCCACCTTTCCTTTCAAAATATTCAAGTTATTCGACGGTATGCTATTTATCCAGGATTTTTATTTGTCTTTTCGTGTCATTTACTTTGCCAACCCTTAAATCACATTTCACTAATTTTTCCTTGTCACAAAATAGTCATTAATCTTTGACGATGACGAAGGCAAACGACAAAAGCGGAAACAGTATGTTCAATGATGACGAAGTCGAGTAAAAATGGTGGCAATGAAAACGCTTAAAACGAGGAGGGAAATACGATACAAGGAAGTAGAGCAAAAAAAAAAAAAACAACAAAAACAAATGAGTAATTGACATTGGAGTTAGCTGAGGTAGCGCTAATGCTAAAAGCAACAACAATGCCGCTATACTTTGGTTAGATTGCGGTGTGACTTGTAAGAAAGAAAGAGGAAGAAATGGGATAACAACAAAGTTTTGGGGCGAACTTAAACAACCGGCAATAATGACGTTAATGATAGCATTTGGCGTTTTTTGAAGCTTGAATAGGTATAGGGCACGCGGAAATCGCTGCCTAGCACAGCAACTCACCGTTCGACTTTTTTTGTATTCTTGCTTTTCATCATGCATAAAATGTCTTAGTTCGAAATTCGAATTTAGCGAAAGTGTGCAGGAAAAAATGTTTCTGCACTATCCTAAAATCAGTGGGCCATTTGTAAGACTGGCCTTGAAAAATTACTCAGTTACACGACATAACAAAAAAGGGAAGGAGAAATCAGAAATGGTAAAATGGGAAGAAAATGCGAAAATTTGAAGAAAAACGTATACCAATAGCTAGAGTGGAAAAATAAGGGAAGTTTTACATTTTCTTTATAGGCGTTCGTTTACAACGGAACTGAAAACTGTCACCCTTAAATATGACAGTGGCTCGTCTTTTTTATATTCCGTTGAACTTTTTTCAACCTTCAAAATTATTTATGACTTGGATTAGAGGTTGGTTTGTTTGTTTAGCATTAACTTAGCTTACATGGTTTTAGTAGGAATGAATGCTTTGTTACCTTAAGTGACTCATTATGATTTTAATATCAATTAGATGGACATTCATTTTCACTGTTACACTGCCATCCAAAACCATAGCGCTAAATTTATAGTTTTTGAATTACCTTTTTAAAATGTTTTTTTTTTTTGAATATGGCGTGTTTCCTTTGTTTCTAGTTCATAATTTTTCGCGGTTTTTTGCTTTGGGCTCGGATAGTTGTAGACCCCTGCAGCGAAATCTTTAACTAGTCAGAAAAATACTAGTATACAACTATAATTTTCTGGCTGAATTCATACCAGTTAAAAAAAAATCATTCGTTTCGTTTGCTTCGTTTCTCTCTTATAATTCATAGATGCTTTATCGTGATAGGGTAAATACAAACAGTCGCTGCTTTCTCAAGAATAAACATGAAATTAAGGCAAATGATAAAATAAAGAGTAAGTCAGGCAAATTCTGGCCATACTAGTCCAGTTTCAATGCTTTTTGGACTAGTATATTTCATACTCGCCCTTTTTGGAGTAGTATGAGGACTAGTTCAATTTATGGAAATTATACTAGTCGGTGTTGAACTAGTATGGAACTGGTATTTCACAACTAGTACAATTCTAGTATATTATGAATAGTAGAAGACTTGTATGTTCTGGTCGAAATATGACAATTGAAATTTCGTAGAACATCAACACGTAAAAAATACGAGTTGCTTATATGGAAAAAAGACAGAACACTGACCAGTTGGGCCCGGTGAACCAACTAGTTGCAAAGTAGTTTTCAACTTGATGCTTTCGCTGCAGGGCCACTGCCAGGGGCGACTGGTCGAATGACAGTTTAATGGCAGCACTAATAGACAACGCATTAATAAAACATAATTTTCATAATTCAAATATTTACACATTAGGGGTATTCAACAAACCTTATAAATTTAAGAAATGCGTAAATTTATACATTTATCAACTCAGTTAAATGAACGCCCTAGATAAATTTATGTGTACTTTATGTCAAAAAAAACTTGTAATTCTAAATTCTCATTAAAAATGTACTATTCGAACCATTTTCAGCATATTCTTCTATTTTTATCCAGTGTGCATTGAATTCATTAAAAAAATTATATGGCGAACGTCTTCATTGAATTCGATAAATTTACGAACTCTTTGCGTAAACTTCATCCCATACAAATTTTGACAGTTCATTTACACAATTTATAAATTTATACGTTTACACGCTTTATAAGGTGTTTATAAGGTTTGACGAATCCCCCTATTATGAGCTCATATGTTTGGTTGATAAAGAACAGGATTGGTTTGTTAGATTATAAATAAAAAATAGGCTAAGGCATGTCTATTAGAAAATATTATAATATGTGAATTTGTGTATTTGTGTGGCACTAAATTGGAAAGCAATCACATAAATGTCAAAATATGACAGTACGGCAAAGTGATTGGTATAAGTAAATAAGTTTACAAATATGTATAAATAAAAATTGGAGTGCGCCTAGTAAACTCTAGAAATAGCTACAAAAATGTAATTATGGTACAGTAAAACCTCTGCTTTAAGTATAGTCTACCAAAATTGAATATCGAGTTGCTCAACGAGAGTCTGTGAATACTTTTTTAATCGAGATAGCTTTTTTCACTTGAGTATTTTAAATGTAAAACTAGGTGCGAATATTATTTTCAAAATAAAAACCTACCAGAAATAACTAAACATTTAAGTAAAAAAAAGGACGTATGGCACTCGGGGTCTGCCGCGGTAAAGCTATTGCATATCATTTTTTATCAACTTATGCAATTATAATATTTATGAAAACTCAATGAGCATATCTATGACTTTAGAGCAGTACAGCCTTAACCTGTTAACAGAAAAATAGTCAACAACCTCTTTTGTGTAGCGTATAGCTCCAATTTTATGTTAATCGGCCTGCTGCTAACATCAGTACAACGTCATACTGTTAGTAGTATAGCCTAAATGTAGGCAAATGGGGATCTATGTTTCCAAAAACATAATACAGTTTTCCTCAAGAAAATGGTACGTTCAAGCAGGCAAAATTTCTTGAATATATATCGTCCGTCCGTTTATGAAAAAAAAATTCTGGAGAGCCCCAGAATGTCATCCAACCATTTTTCGAACGCCTCGCCAAAGCTTCTAGGTCATCTCGAGTCTACCAACCTTAAACACATTTATAATAAAAAAAATCATCATCTATAAAAGAATTTTGTGACTAATAGTTCAAACGTCAGTGTCTACATGTATCAGGTTTCACTGTACTTAAATTCTACATATGCATAGTGTATGTGGGGTGGAAATTCGTTTCGGGAGACCTAATCGGGAGTCCATTCAAATTGAAATGAATCGTAATGATGCTAATGTCTAAGCTCAGAATTAAGTTGTTTATTTTTTACTGAGCGTTTTTAGATTAGAGTAAATTTGTATGGATTTTATTGAATTAATTTTAATGCCAGAATAATTGTTTAGCTATAAAATATGTCAAATGTGATGGGCTTAGATTAATAAATGTTCGGAAATTTGAGATTTATGAAGATGGTTTATTCAAATCATTTTTTTATACGAATTTGTTTGTAATTGAAATGAATTTACCCCAGCGGCGGGGGGAAAATAGACCGTCGCCATCGTCAGGCTGGTGCTGCCGACTGTTAAACTGGCAGTGGTAACGGCACCATTGATATAGTTAGGTAGCAGAAAGGTGTTGAGGTCAGACTTAACCAAAATACAGGTTCTGACTTTGCCCTCCTCGCTGGCTCGGATGAGCTTGAAACCCTTAGTCCCCAGTCAGCAAATCCTCGAGCTGTTGACACAGGGTTCGCCTTTAGAAAGCCGACTAGTTAAAGCAGCCGAGGCTGCTTTAGATTTGTGCAGATCTATCTGAAGAACAACCAACATGAGAGCGCTCAGACTTCCCTGTTATCGCCGAATCGTCGAGGTCTGCCCCGTTTCGGGGGCTGTCTCTCAACAACGAGTTGTTCAGCGCTGTCTGCAGGAGCATCTGCAATAATGTGATCAGGATTGGCCACCACCGTGGCGTCGCGGCCCTCCCCGTCAAGCAGGCTGTCTTCTATCGCCAAGTTCTTCACAAAACGTTCACCAAATGACGTGACGGATACTTAATACGTCGGTCTTCTTCGGTTACTCTTCCGGTACTTAGATTACCGAGTCCACCGGAGCAGCCAAAATAGCAGCGCGCTGTGCATCGCCACGGTATACGTGGATCACGATTTGGCCTGCCCTATTCAAATGCACCTTTTAAGTGACTCCTTACTCAAGGTGAAGCCCACCTGTATTTCAGGCCCATCGCAACCCCGACCAGATTGACACTCCAGTCCTGCGTCGTGAGGGAGGGATTCATGATCCCCAGCATCGTGAGAATTCTCTCAGGTTCTGTAGGGATGACAGGAATCCTTGCCCTTGCCCTTGGCCAAGCCGTAATGTCCTTCCAGTCGACGACCTCGATTCTCGCCCCTGAATAAACTTTACCCAGTCTTGCAGCTGCTGCCTTGTACAGTGTAACAGTTCTTGCATCCTCGCACGAGATTATTTTAATCTAATCCTTGTGCGACGAGGAGAAAGCTTTTGGGGAGTTCGTACCCGAAGTTGCCATCGCGGTCGCTCCCTTTGCTGAAAGCTCAGTTACAGCTTTTTCCTCCTTTGGATCTTCGAGACGAGGTCGTGCGACCATTGCCACAGACGTTAAGAGTTTGGTTTTCGTACCGGTGCTAGATGGAAGTTTAGCAATAGACAGTTGAACGATAATTTGATCCCATCAGTCTTCTTTAGTATCATTCAAATGCTCCAAGATCCGTGTTACAAATCTTAAATGGAAACATTTTAGAAATTTCACTACACTTTGAGCATCTTTCGGTATTGCTGTTTTCTCTCATAGAAACATCTTATTTTCTGCTTCTTCTTTGTTTTTTAATCATCCATCAAAAGTGGGCTTCCGTTGATCGATCGATTTGCCGCACTTCAAGTTGTACTAAAATTATTTAGAAATTTTAATGTTTTTTGTTATTGTTTTAAGTGCTTTCTTTAAATGCGTTTGTAAAAAAAAAGAGTTTAAATGTGTTTGATATGGTTTTTATATTCTGGTATCCATAAGCATTAAAATGGAATTGCTTCACATACCTAAATGCGTACCATGTGTACCGCGTCTTAAGAGCTTCCGACATCAAAGAGAAATCCTATTGGCAATCAAAATTTGATGTTAATGAATTTTCAGCTTTTTTCACTTCAGTTGCATAGTTTTTGTGACTTCAAGTATAAGTTTTTGTGACTTCAAGTATAAATATTATTTTTAAATTCCCTTGAGAATCCAACAAGATGTCAGTCACCGTATTCTCCTATAAGATCACTGAACACGTTTATAGGGCTGGGTCAGGCTCTCTCCTTGTGAATTATGTAGGTCTCTAGCAAAATTGGGGTTTTTATAAGGTAATATAGAGGACCTTACCCTTATTTCATAGAACGAGAATCTCCCCCCAGGGAGTACAACTCCAAGCATGGGGAAGCACACTTGGGAACTTGCTTAGCTGTACATCCGAATAGATATTAAATTTCCCAACAGTTGAAGTCCTGGATAGCATTCCATTTACTACGTCCTTATTAGCAGCAATATCCACCTGGAAGAGGGACAGTCCACAGAATTCGTACCACCTGCCCACTATTCTCAAATATGCCTGCAAAGGTACGACATGATTTCTAGAAATATTCCCTTGATAACTATGGACAAGTCCTTGGCATTGGACCCCACTTGGCAGCCCTTGCACTCCAAATCCTAACTGATGCATGCACTTTTAATGCATATCACAGGCGCTGTTGCCGACTGAGACACACTGAGTTATATTCTGGTAACAAACCCAACTAGGGACGATTGAACCCTTTTTTTTTTTTTGCTAGAACCCTTTCGCCTTTGGGCGCTTTCAGAATAAAAAAAAAATGCCGTAAATGGAAGGAAACCAGCTATTGGAAATAAGCAAGCATCTTTTTAGTTGCACAGCGGCCTTAAGTTGAATATTTCATTCACTTTTACAGCTTAAACGTCACTAAAATATTTTCACAGGTGAAAAAATCCTAGCTAAAAGACACCTTTCTCTAAGAGCTAATTTAATAATTATTTATATTTAATTTTTACATAGATTTTTAATTAAAATATGTCCCCCGTCGTACGTAGATGTATTTACTAGTGTCCGACCGAACCTGGCATTTTTGGCCGAAGCCGAAGCCGTAGCCTAATATTCGGCTAAATCCTATATTCGGCCGAATCCGCAGTCGAGTACGAAAAAAAACTAAAGTCTGAGATAAATCGACGACGCCTTTACTCCTCATCGGTGTTGGCTATCCAGGAAGCGAAATTCCTAAAAGAGCCACTTAAAGCGGCATCGTTTCAGTTGAGGTGTTTTTCTTCATCCTCATCATCTTTGCATCGTCGGGAAATCATTGCCTTTCGTATCGCGAAAATAATCAAAACTGATGGCACTTTAAAGGCCGTTTTTTCGACTACCCGTAAACGTTAACGCCACTTTATCCTCCTGTTAAAATAATGGGCAAATAAAGTGGCTGCTAAATTGAGCGTGAACTTTGACGTTAACGCGAAGTCGAGTTCAAAACCAACACAAAATATTACTGGAAAAATCCGAAATTCTAGTAGCCTTTTCATCCGAATATAAAATACTTGGCCGAACCTTCGGTCGAACACTAGTATTTACATAAGTAAATTTCCTTTTATTTTTTCCAACAACCTGGCGCAAGAGTGTTGACACTGCGGTCTGCAGCGGAAGTTTTACGTTAGGTGTCTCCAAAACGCCTGCGGTCATAATGTTTACATAGGACGACCAACGACAAGAGCAGCAAAAACGTTGTATAAAATAGAATAAATAAAGCTCAGAAATTTGATATGAAATTCTGAAAAATTTGCAAAGCTCGTTAGATAAGTACACCAAATAGAGTTATGCAGAATTTTTAATGAAAATCAAAGCAGCTACACTCAACTTAAGTTAGAACTTAGTTTCTATTTTTTTGCCCATTTTTTTTGTTTCGCAGAAAAATTTGCTGACAGTTTTTAGTCGTTATAGCAGTGTCACCCTTCAGCAAATTAGCTCCGATATGCACTATGCAGTGACGTTCGGTTCCGAGTATTGGAAGAACGGGTACTTCATCCGGTTTAGTAGATAACTGACAAATTTTAAAGGTTCCAGGTACTAGTCTCTCTCTCTCTCAAATGGCAATACTAGACTTAGTGGAATGTGAAACTGTTCCCATCCAGTGTAAATAGTGATACAACGAATATTTCGAGCTTTTTGAGTTATGACAATATTGAAGTAGACGATATTTACAAACTCCTAGTACGCCATACAAATCCGAAGTCTGCAGTAAAATGATGATGAAACATCATATGATTAAATATCACATGATAAAATATCATATTATTTGATATCATATGATGAAATATCATGGGATAAAATATCATACGACAAAATATCACACGATGAGCTGTCATGCGATCAAGTACCGTGCAGTGAAACATGACATGATTAAGTATCGTGCGATGGAATATCAAATGATGAAGTATGATACGATAAATATCATAAGATAAAACTTCACACTACGAAATATCATACGACGAAACAGCATATTAAGCAACATATATCTGAAAACATAACATGCGACTATCATCGATGTGATATATGATTTTTGTAAACTCTGGTGACTGTTAAAGCGCTGAGCTGTTTTAATGTCACATGACACCACAATTGCAAGGGATATCACCGAATTAGACTATCGCTCTCACACTTGTTGTAAAGTAGCAATGATTTCTTTGTATTTGCGCTAGTTTATAATATAGGGGTCAAAACCCCCTAGACAAGGGCATATATTGACCCATAACTTTTTTTCAGTTTGTCCAATCAACACGATGCTGATGTCGTTGAAAATATGTTATTTTTCCACTTTTACTAAAAAAGGACCTGTTTCGTCGGAGAAATCCGTCGGATCTATTGGTTTTTTCATAGAAATTTTGCTAGTCTCAAAAAACAACACATTGTAACTCACACTTAAGCTTAGGTACTTACACACGACACGTTGGCTTTTTAAAAAACTCGTTATGCATGCAACTCATCTCGATATACTCACAATTCACTACATTAACTGCTTGTCAATCAAATGCCAGTCCAGCGACAAAATATTGATGGATTTATTAAGCAACCAAAAACCCAATCGAACAGAACAGAAGCACGCAAAAGTACTTGACATATTTTAATGTTTTCTTTTTAAATTGACCAAATGTTAAATAAATGGGAAAAGATTGATTTTTTCAAAATCTGTAGTACATGCCTTTTGAACATTTTCTCTTAAGCAATTCCTTTGCACAGCACTAAAAAATTAAGACTTCAACATACGAATGCCTAATGAAAATAATCAATAAAAGAGCTTGTAATGTTTTGGCTATTGGCATAATGGCGTAACGACAGAAATAACAATAATAACTCATGCGTATAAGGTAAGACGTATGTGGCATATGTTTGTAAAATGAGTCAAAACAAGCACGAAAAGATTGATCGTCTGAAAGAGTATGTGGGAGTGTTGGCCAGTCTAGCATCTGTTTAGTATGCTTTCAAAAAAGTTTTCGGAAATTAAAATACAAATATACGTCTGCAAAGTCATTGCAATTGAGTGAACGTGACTTCCGTTCGAATGTGAATGAAGCAGTGATGGATTATAAATGGAATGACTGGGGGTGAAAATTACTGTGGGAATGTCGGGATCTGATCTGGTTAAGCAAGTTTTACAGTATGCAGACCAGAGTTTTGCAAGAGTAATGTGGGTATTTCGGGGTAGATACTCCTCTTATTATGCTGATTCGAGCTGAAACTTGGATGTAGTCGATGGCTCTATCGATAGAATCGATAGCTTTTTTGTAGGGCACTATTAATGTTTTTTAACGATAGCGATTTAACGACTCCTTTTCAAAGTTTGCAAATTCCTAACGTGATATGATGTTGATGTCTGGAGATGAATGATTGACGTCATATGATATTATATCACATGACATCATGTGATGTGTCGGCTTTAATACGATGGAATATACTTGAAATAAGCGCTTATATGATGCGAGTAAAAGTGATTGGAAAAGATGCAACATTTTGTATTAGAGTGGGATATGGTACTATAATATCGTGCCATAATCGGCAATTTCTCGTAAGAGAAAAAAAATATAGTTTTACAGTAGGCAAGTGTTTTTATTGAAACTAAATTGTAGGTACATATGCACAGTAATAATACCAAAATAATACAAAAGCGCTCTCTATAGCGCTATCTCTGCTTATAATGTTTTAAATATTTTTGGTTTAAAAACTAAACCGGGAAAGTATTAAACTTACCTCAGTTTGACAATTATGTTTCGATAGGTATTTGTAACACAATGCAGAAATGCGAGTGGTGTGATATTATGTCTCACGTTATAACATGCTCTTTAAAAAGTGTGACTATTGCGATGTGATGTGATCTGATAATATATTGCCTGATGTGATATGATAAAAAATGATTTGCCATATCACGAGGTGGTGGTACTAATAAGAAGTTTATTTATTGAAATGTCAGCCATTTGCAAGTATTATCGCCTTCCACAAATATCTACAAATTAAATAATTCTTTTAACCTACTCGCTTCCATTTCCACATTTTCCGCAATCAATTGCTCCTGAGAACACTTATCTCAAATATTTCCATATCACATTTTTACTTTGCTTCACTAACTTGCATGTTCACTTAATCAATTTCGTTGCAACAAACTTGCAAGAGAAATAAAATAAATTAAAATTAAATAAAAATTTCACAACGATACCTACATGAGTAAAAAAGCAATAACAATTTGG
>CAXKVI010000002.1:145690525-145713025 GCA_964058755.1 Campiglossa producta | reverse complement strand
ATACCCATATTTTATTATCTTTCTCAATATATAAAAAAAAAAAAAACAAAAAATGGCGGCAGCCCTGTAGAACACCCGAAGTGGCCCTGTAGAACGCCCTGATGACAGTGAATGAAGACCGTAAATATTAAAAAAAAAATTATAGATGTGGCAACCCTGTTAACCGTTCCAAGTGGCAATACCCAATCACTAAATCTTAGAATAAATCATACATGCCAGAATTGATCCAAATCGCATCAGCCGTTCCCGAGATATTGGCCGATATACCAGGGCATAAAAGAAACGCGCTTAGTTGGCAACCCTACTTAAAAATATCTTCGTTGGTATACTGCCGTAAATAATAATTGCCACGGTTTCGATTCGCTCTCGATTCCACTTTCACTCTCAAATTTTAATAAAATTCCGGCTCGGCTCTGTGCTCCAGCTCTATTTGCAGTGTCTGCCTCGGATTCGAAATATATTCCGACTTTGGTTTCAATCTCGGTCCTGACTTCGCTGTTAGCTTCACTTTAATTTTTAGTTTCAGTATAGGCCCCGGCCCAGACCCCGACCACAGTTTCTGTTGCAGTTTTTTCGGCATCAGTTTAGTTTATTTTGCTGGTATTCCAGTTATAGATTCTGGCTTTGGTTCTAATCTAGATTCAGCCTTCGCTCTACGTTCTAATTTCATTTACAGTATCAGTTTCAGTTTCAGTATAGGCTAAATTAGTTCCAGTTTTTTTGTAGTACCTGCCTCGAAGAAAGGACTCAGACTTTGGTTTCCATCTTGATTCCGGTTCTGTTAATATGCTGCGGCTTCTCCCCAGGTCTAATTTTTTGCCTCGTTGCCTCATTCTAAGGCTATTTTTCAACTTAAAGCACTTTAAAAAATATTCACCAAATCTTCAAGTACATTAAAGTTCTTGATATAATATTAGAAAAACACTAAAAAACCACACAACTAAAATAAATTTTTGTTTTCAATCTCCTGCTGCTAATGGCCTAACGCATTAATTTTAACCTCTAACCCCAAGCACTTAACTGCTGAGAACAACGGAAGCTTAAAGGAAAAATTATTCCAAATGCATAAAAAGGCAGTTGTAACATAGGTGGCAACAGCGAACAGAGCGAACAGCTAGCACAGTTGTTGTAACAAAAAAAATTAATAAATTAACTTCCTTAGAGCATAAATCATTTAGCCGTTTTGCGACTGTCATAAATGCCTAGCCTACCATAGCAAAGTGAGCCAAGCAGATAAAACAGTTATACGAACAGCTGACAACAGCATACCTAGTACAACAACAATGGTACTTATACAGAGGAAAAATAGGCGTATAAAAATATTTCGAAACCGCTGCGGGTTCCAGCACTGCACTTGCACACAAAAATGCTTGCGGTATGATGTTAAAAAATTCTCACAACTCACCACAGCTTTGGACGCCTGAAAGCAGGCAAATATTAACATGCAACTTAAAACCCAACCATGTTCATATCTTCACAATAGCACGACAGGAGTTAAGTTGCTCTCCAATATTTTTCTTCTGCGCTACCTACTAGCAAGTCTATTTGCCGTTTTTCTGTATTTTTCTTAACTCTTTCTTTTACTTTGTGGCATATATACGTACGTGTAACGTCGTCTACTTGGATTCTTAATACACTCATAATTTTTACTTTACATAATTTAATGTCCGCTTCCTGTTTTTAGACAGGAGCACATACACAAAGTCAATCTCGTATGCAGAATTGCAGTGAATTTTTTTTGCTTTATTTTCTATTTTTTACTTATGCCTTTTTATTTATTTTTTGCCTAAAACAAAGCAAAAATATCACAATTATGCCGCATAAATCCTGAAGCATCAGTAATATGAAGTTATCGCCTGCTTCTGTATATGTTTTCAACTGCTTTTTACTACAGCTTTATTCCACTACAACCATCCCTTTTTGCCAAACAGAGAGCTTCTGCTTAGAAAAATGTATTACCCATCTCCATTTCTCTTCCGCTACCTCTTATAGGTAATTGAAAAAGTTCACGTACCAGACAGCTGATCGATTCTCTACTGCTCTGCTGTCTGCTGGCTGAGACAATATTCAAACCAAGGGGATAATCCTTGGAAAGTTTCCAGGAAACACGTCCATATATCGAAAATTTTACAAAGCCGATCAAATGAGACATTGATTTGTAATTTTGGAAAATCATTGTGGTGAGTGTAAAAAAAGAGGACGGAAATGAAAACGTTTGGTCAAGGACTGGACCGAAACCGTAACCGTAACCGATTAAAACTGATTCATTTTTCAAAACTGCAATAGAAACCGTGGCCGATTAAAACCGATTCATTTTTCAAAACTGAAATAGAAACCGTGGCCGATTAAAACCGATTAAATTTTCAAAACAGAAACTGAAACCGTAACCGTAACCGATTAAAACTGATTCATTTTTCAAAACTGAAATAGAAACCGTGGCCGATTAAAACCGATTCATTTTTCAAAACTGAAATAGAAACCGTGGCCGATTAAAACCGAATTAATTTTCAAAACAGAAACTGAAACCGTAACCCAACCCGACTGAAACCGATTCATTTTTTAAAACCGAAACCGAAACCGTAACCGTAACCGATTAAAACCGTATCATTTTTTAAAACCGAAACCGTAACTGTAACCGTAACCGTAACCGTAACCGTAACCGTAACCGTAACCGTAACCGTAACCGTAACCGTAACCGCAACCGTAGCCGTAACCGTAGCCGTAACCGTAACCGTTTAAAACCGATTCAATTACCAAAACCGAAACCGTAACCTTTTAAAACCGAACCATTTTTCAAAACCGAAACCGTAACCTTTTAAAACCGAACCATTTTTCAAAACCGAAACCGTAACCATAACCGCTTAAAACCACCTTTTCTCATTTTTTAAACAAAATAATTAGAAAACCAAATCTTCAAAGGGTCTAACTTAGAAGATCGAAAGCCCGTAACTAGTTTTTTTTTTTTTTTTTTTTTTGGAGGCTAACTTCGAAAAACAGCGAATGTCATTTTTTTACTCATCAAAAAAGTTGATTAGTCCAATTCCCAGAAAAAAGTGGATTTTGTCGTATAGTGTTATTTTATTGGAAAAATGTTATAAAAATTCATACCTATTTTGCAGCTACATACATACTTAAGTTTTATAGTAGTAAAATTGGTTTGCGTTCGTGTTAACATTTGGAAACCGACTATCCACTAATATCGCCGTAACGGCTGAAGTGATTTGGATCCAATTTGTCGTTTATATGGTTCTTATTTGGGGTTTGCAGGCTGGGTTGTCACTTAGGGTTGCCACCCAACGGCATTTTATTTTTTAATTTTTTTTTGTTTAAAAATAAATTAAATTTGAAATTATCGACCAATATCATACGTACGGCAGAAGCGAATTGGATCAAATTTGGCTTCATTTTTAATCTTTGTTGTTGTGGTTGTAGCGAGGTGTAGCCCTGCCTAAAAGTCAGACAGGGTCACCCCGAGTGTATTGCTCTTGGCCGGGACGATATAAGAAAACGGCCCGGGTCGTTTCGGCACGATGGGTACAGCACAAGTACTGGTACCGTTCTCGTAGAACCGGCAATACAAGAAACTAGCCGTGTAGGCTATGTAGGTCATTTACCGTTACCCAGGGTGCACCAGCTGGGAGGCGACCTACTTTTACACTTTAATCTTTCTACTTGGATGTTGCCATATTGGGCGGTTAACAAGGTTGCCACCTAATTTAATATTATTTTAAATATTGATATGGGTATCTAGATATTATCGACTGTTTACCAATGACTATCATATTCATAATTTTTCGTTATAATTATTCTTAAAGTAAGAAGTTAACTTCTGTTACTTGCCCTATGCTAAACAATGGTTTTTTTCTATTTCACTAGTATCTGAAATCTAGCTCATTTATTTCCTGGGAGGTTAAGGCCGCCAGCGGCCCTCTCCGTGCCGACCACTGGTCTAGCTCACCAGAAAGTTGTTAGACAATCGATCACGAATGTACGCTTTAACGCACGGCTTTATAAAGAGCTCGACCGTGCACTACCAATCGGAACTTTCTCTCTGTGCATAGAATTTTAGAGCGCACTGAAGCATGTCTTACGTTTCTAGCATGGCGAATTTCTTTCTAAAGGTGGGTTCGTCCCACCATATAGTTTCTTCTTCTTCATTAAAAATTGAATCGGAGCTGTCAAATTGCTTATGTTGTTGCTTTGTCTGACATTTCCAGTTACAAGGAGTGTTTGCATGCGTGTAGATCTGAATACGCTCGAGCCCACCTAAATAATTCATTCTTCGAACTTATCGACGTTGGGTATGAAATATTTAAAAATTGTAAACAGTTTTTCTCTCCCCTTAAAAAGCAGCCTCCTACATAAATATCTACATTTGTAAAATTTCCAAAAACCCACACGTTCCATTAATTACAAAACTTCCTTGTTGTAATATCCATATAACAGACTGTAAAATACATTTAACAAGCTTTATAATGGCTTCTCGCCAAATCATTAAACTTTAATGGCAAACCAAAGCAAAAAATTTTACGACTGTTTACATTTTTTAAAATTCAGCTAATTACCTACAAATAATAAATAATAACATGATTGAAAAAAACGATTCAACCAAATTAAGGTAAACGTGAACGTAACAAATATGGGTGGAGTGTCATGCACATGTCACTGCATTTGACGTTACTAAAAATGAATCGCACAAAAAATCACCAAATATAACCAAAAAGCGCGCTAATGTTGGACATCGTTTAAATTTATTACATTTTTTGTTCAAAACGTGTTTTGAATAATTAACAAATTTTTAGGTGCTATGAATCAAATGTTTGATTTAATGTGCAATGTTCTCAGCACGTTTGGGTTGTTTTGTTAACAACACCCGTTATAATTTTTTTTCTGGTCATGTCATAATTTTTGTGGTGATTTTTAATATTCCAAAAATATGAAGTGCATGGGTGATCAGGATGTGCTCGGAGTTTTGAGGGCTCGAGTTCACCCAGGTTTACATTGGATTATACAATCTTTAAATCGCCTGGACCGATATTAATGAAATTTTGTTTCAATGATTAAGTGGGCGTGGCACCTCACATACAAATGACTTTATCGTTTATTATTATAGGATATTGAAAATGGGTAAGGAGTTAAGTAATATAGGGATAGGGATATGGATACCCGGAGCATAGAGGATTAATGAGCAGAGAAATTCGAGATACAGCAGACTGAATTTTTGTGCAGGATGACATCTTCCCTAGATGGCCCGGATGCTTTGTAATCCAAATAGAAAAAATAGAGATTAAAAGGCACCTCCAGAAGCTCTTCTCCAAAACCTAAAGGGTCTTACCATCTTCTTGAATTCGTTCTTAATTTTTTATATGAAACGGGTTTTCGCCACCGAAGCAATGGCTTATAGAAAGAATACGAGAATAGGTTAGGTGCGATTTTTGGCTTGGCACCTTGCGCGGTTTTGCCAAAGTTATAAATGTCACGCTTAAGATCTCGCTTCCCGAGAAAGATCACAGGAAGCGCTGTCTGTAGAGTCTTGCTCTTGCTTAGAAGCTGTTCTGCAAAGCTTTCTCAAGGGAAGCGCTTGACAGCTTTTTTTCTGGGATATTGTTGCTTGTTCTTTCCATTATTTTTCGCAATATTGTGCTTGTTAGTTGCATAAGGATTACTTCTTAAAAATTTAGCTTGGTCACGGACATTAAAGACGTGCTACACGAATATTGAAAAAAACAACAACAACCGCCCGTGTTCGCGCAATCCACACACAATTTTGTATCCAGATTTTATTGCCGATTTCTTATCGCATATATTCGATTGACTTCAATATGATCGCTTAAAAGTGATTCAATGTATTTTTTTTTCTTTTGTTGTATTTTTGCATTGTCACTGTCATTGTTTTGCGCAATTTTTTTATTTGGTCTTACAACTTTTACGTGCAATAAATTTTTAATTTAATTTGGTAGCTAATTTACATATAAAGAGTTTGTGGTTATTTCAATCACTTTTTCTTTGTTTTCAATCGTTTAAAAATGTATAAATTCGTTTTAGGTATAATACAAGTATACAGAAAAAAAGGCACTGGTAACATCAATAGTCTCGGACTAGTACCCTGAAATTTACCAAATTCTGTTGAATTGACCAAATTTTGGATATTTCAACGAAATTTTTTTATTGAAATAACTGTTGATTCAACAGTCATAGAACTGTCAATTTTTAATCAACAAAATTTGATAAAACTGACAGAATTTTGGGTTAAGCCAACAGAGATGGAACTGTCATTTTAAAACAACCAACTTCTGCAGTTAATCCAACAGCGAATATACTGTCAATGGAAATAAACCTCCATCTGATTAAGCAATTATAAACAATCTGTGAGCTCGATTCTCGGTGGAGACAACAAATTAACGTGTCATTTACAACAAAGCTGTAATAATAAGTATGCGATACCTGGGTTGAGCGTTGAAGAGATCCGACTCCGATTCTCGGTGAAGTCAATATAAGAACTCTGAAAAAAAAAAAAATTCGGTGATAAAATAAGACTTATTTAAAAAACATATATATATTGACTACACCGAGAATCGAACCAGCAACCCCTAGAACAAAATAGCAGCTTAACTGTCAAAAGAACAGCTTAACTGTTAACTTAAGGTTAACAGTTTCAATGCAGTTGAATCGACAGCATGAATGGATAAGAATTGACAGTGATTTTTTTGGTTGATTCAACCCATATTTTGGTTGATATGACCAGTTGTTGTTGTTGTAGCGAGGTGTAGCCCTGCCTAAATGTCAGACAGGGTCACCCCAAGTGTAATGCTCTTGGCCGGGGCCGGGTCGATATAAGAAAACGGCTCGGCTCGTTTCGGCACGATGGGTGCAGCACAAGTACTGGTACCGTTCTCGTAGAACCGGCAATACAAGAAACTAGCCGTATAGGCCATGTAGTCATTTAGCGTCACCCAGGGTGCACCAACGGGGAGGCGACCTACTATTATGACTCGATATAACCAGTTCATTTTTCTATGTGTAGTGACAGCGATAGCAATTTCCTGCGAACTGCGTTATAATGATAATAATTTTAGGGCCATGTTCTCATCTGGACTCTAATTTTAAAGTTCACTTTAAATTTATCGCACAGTTATGCTTCCTTTGAAATAGAAGGCAGATGAACAGATGAGAAAACGATACTTCAGGGGTCTTTCGTGGTATTTTTAAGTATAACAGCAAAAATTAAGCTTTATTTCTCTATGTGTAGGTATGTATATTTTAAATTTCTTTGTCTCCTACTATGCAACCGATTTTTAATCAAATCTTAATTTTTTATCGTTTATCATTTTGTTGCGCTTTTTTCGTTGTTGTTTTTTATTTAACTTTTTTTTAAATTTCTTACCTCTTGAGTAAAACACCACTCAAAAAACAACACTTCTAGAAATGGCAAATACTCTTACCTATTCTAATGTTTATTCAAAACAAACGTAAAATTTATGCATTTATGAAAAATATTTTTTTTTTTAATTTATGGTTTCCGCTAAGTATTACTGGCACATATTTATTTATAAAAAGCTTTCATGGCCAATTAGCAGAAATTAGATTCGTTTGAGTTTATTGGACATAATTTTGAGACAAATTATTGAGATCATTTAATATAACCAGACAAAAAATAAATTGGCTTAAATTCACATTTACTGCATTTTTAATCAAATTGGCTTTATAATTAATTTTTATATTTAATATCTTCTTTTTTTTATATTTTCAGATAAACATAACAGTGATGTTCAATTCGTAGATATCTAGGGTGAGTACGATTATTTAACCATCTTTAATTCCTTCTAAAAGCCTGTACCGATTTTGATGAATGGCTTAGAGCAGGCCTAGGCACTTAGTGAGACAATTGTCCAAAAATCTGAAAACCAAGTTCACCTAGACTATTACGCTCTTTGCTTAGCTTCTCGAACCATGAAATTGTTGGTGGGCTCATGAGAGCGCTCTGATATCATTGACGAATCAGTGGACGTTTTTGGTTATGCTCAGTCACTCACACAATTTGATTGTTGCGATAAACGCTCTTTCACTACTACACCCTCACTTTCAATGCTGCGGGGTCCTGGCTTAGAGTCATAATCCGGTACACTGGATCATGAGAACTAAGAAAGATGAGCGAGAGTGGAATATCTCTGAAAGTATTCATGACAAAATATTTAAATTTGTTGAACAGTTACTTGAGATTATTAAATATCTAACACCTCAATACAATATAGGGGTTAGAAAGAAGGAGGATGGTCCTCCCATTCAAATAGGATTTTTCATACTGCATATCTCTGGAACTATTCATGGTAGAATATAAAAAATTAATAAATAGGTTATACGAGGTTTATTATTAGCAAATCAAGAAACAACTATATGATATGTGGTAAGAAAGAAGGCCGTGGTATGTGATTTTCGAACAACATACCTCTGGGAGTACTTGTAGTCGAATATTGAAAATTGTTAAAAGTTAATTGAGATTGATTTCTAACTCTTCATTGAAAAATAGGAGCTAGAGAAAATGGGGCGTGGCACCTCCCATATTAATAGAATTTTTCATGCTGCATATCTTTGGAATTTTTCATGGTAGAATAATGAAACTTTAAGGTTCATAAGATGTTGATCTCTAATAAACCGTGACCGCGTTTTATTTATTTTACCTTATGTATATTGGTATATCCGGACTATTTCGGGAACCAGTTGACCGATTTGGATGAAATTTTGAATATAGATAGTATGGTTGATTCTAAGACTATCCACTTGGGGGTTGCTACCTGGGGCGGTTTAGCGGGTTGCCACCTATCTCAATTTTTTTTTTAAATTTTGTAGCAAAAAATTACAATAGGGGTATCATAGGAATTTTCAGCGTCATGACAATTCAAATATTTTGAAGTAGGGTTGCCACCTTACCGCAGTATATTGGTATATCCGGACTATTTCGGGAACCGCTTGACCGATTTGGATGAAATTTGATTCTAAGTCTATCCACTTGAGGGTTGCTAATTGTACACCCCAGGGTTGCCACCTATCTCAATTTATTTAAATTATAGAGTTAGATATGCCAAGATATCAAATGAAAGAAATTTCGCCGACATGCCAACTAAAATAGTTTCAGGTAGGGTAACCGCCCAAGGTTACAAGCTTTAAAAAATACGAAGCCACAAAAATCCCTAACTAATTATGAATAAAATATCACTATATATTGTCTGGTAATTAAGGTCAAACACAGTAGCTAATGCGAGCTTATAAAAAAAGGTAAACTGTTATAAATTTCACTTCAGCTTACAAAGTTTTTGGTTGTTTTACTCACAGTTCGTGAGCGTCAAACTGCTTAAGAAAACATCTCTGTTACTCACTGTTATTTAATGATATTAGAATTTTATGCAAGTAGCTAAGTCAATAACAACACTTTATTGTCATCTCAAGACGACTGATTTAAATACTAAATGGGTTTCTTCTTTAAATTAAGTTTAACCATTTTATGGATCACGCGAGTTGAGACCGCCGGACTTAAAATGATTTCTGTATAAGGATCAATACAGGGAATTATATGCAACAAAGATACAATCCCCCTGGAGAGACCATGAGCTTTTGGTACCAACATCTTAAGACGGACCGACATACATTTTCAATGAAGCTTAGTTCTTAAACATGTTAATAAAATGTTACCTCCTTTGGTCCCCCCTTTAGAGTCATCTATATTGTTTATTGATACCCAGTTCCGCCACGCAGACAAATACAAAATAGTTTCAAGGGCAATTCTAAATTAAAACTACCATGAAGTAATTCTCCCATCTCAATTCTCATCTAATTTTATTGCTCACATATAAAATGAAATAGCGTACTTTTATAGCCACGGAATGTTGTAGAAAAAACATTAAAATTAAAGTTGCTCCCATAGACTATTCATAAATCAACATTGGCGCCCAAAGCAAGCCGCTGAAGAAACAGCTTTGAAGCAGCAGTGAATATAAGCTAAAGGGCGCGTGACAGTAAAAACACCAGCCTTTTCCCCATTATAGATTGTCTTTATGTTTTTATTATGACAACAATTTACATAAGGCGCTTTAGGGTAGCAACAGTGGCAGCAAATAAAAAGCGTCTCATCACGACCAAGTCGCTTGACCCACAAATCAAACGGCATTAAAACGTGCCACATTTTATTGCCTCACAAATTAGCCGTTGTGCGGCTATACACAAATATTGAATGGCGACATTGACATTTTATTTTTTCAAATTATTTAGATATGATAATGAATAGGTTAAAGTTGAATGTGAACTATGCTTTATGAAACGAAGGAAATAAAAATTTAGATGCATAGCAAGTTAGTTGATTTGAATTTTTTTCAGTGTAGGTACTTAGTCCAATTCACCAGAAGGTTTAAGATGACTTCCCTCTATTGGCGGAGTACCGTTGGTGCTTTTTAAAAAGGTTAAGTGCCTAGGGGTTATCCTGAATAGGAAGCTGTCCTGTAAGTGGAATGTAGAGGACAGGGCCAGGAAAGCTTCAGTCGCTTTGTACTGTGGCAGGGGCCATCGGCAAACGATGTGGTCTCTCTCTCTCTTTATGGGGTAGTGGTCTGGTGGGGCGTACTAGAGTATTTACTGTCAGGAGCTTGGAATTAGCACGAAATTTAGGCTACCTGATCATTGTAGCGTTTTCCAAGCGGATGTTGCCGCCATCAACGATACGGTAGATGGTATGTAGCCCGGCGCATTCTCAGTCAAGGAGTTTAACATCTACCCCGAAGTTCGATCGAGGGCAGCGAGCGACTGTCTGGAATCGCTTACGGTTGCGCCCAACTACTTCAAAATAACAATTATTTGGGTACCAGGCCACCGTGACATTTCCGGCAATTGCCATGCGGATCTCTTGGCCAGAACGGGTACTCGTGAAACATATGTGCTGCCTCCAGAATACTGGGAAATCCTCTTACCACCATCTGTTCCCTGCTTCTCATGCCAGGTGTCGAAGTTCTTCTCCGGGCGATCAGTGGAATTACTAGGGCTCTCCAAGGTGCATCCTTCCATGATAATTAGGGTGTTGAGGGGGCACTGTCCGATGGGGATCCATGCGGTGCGATTAAATATTCTTGAAACCCCGAGCTGCGTGAGCTGCATGGAGGATGACGATGTGGATGCTTAGCTGTTCAGCCTTTGCTAGGATCAGGCGCAGGTATCACGGTTCGGATGTTCGTAGGTCTCCGGAGGACATGTCGAGGATCGATGTGCCAAATCCGGAGCTATATTGTCGCTACACAGCGATTTACCAAGCAATCTTAAGTTAGTGTCGGACGCTTTAAGTGTCCTAGTGCGCTGTTCTCCTAGTAGGATTGCTACCACCTAATCTAACCTAATCTAACCTAATCCCTACCAGCTCCAAAAAAACTGGGGATAAAAATTAAAACATTTGCCTACTTTAAGACCATCCAATTCCTTATCATCCCACTCCAATCTAATCAAAACATCATCAAAACATCAGCACACTAACTAAATTTCCAGTTTCAACTTCATCGGAGCTGTAGTTAAGTAGATATGTATGTCGAAGGCTATTCAATAAATTTTCCAGTTTATCTTTTTTCAAACTCTTTGCTGTACCAATTTACACAATTTAATGATGATGTTGTTGTTGTTGCTGTTGACATTCACATCTCTCTGACGACCACATAAAATACTCAATTTCATTAGAGAAATTAAACGAACGTAGCTCAAGCATAAAATTAACAACTTAACACCCGCTTAAGTTTTCCACATTTTTAAGCTTTGCTCTTTCTCTCTTTCATGTAGCACCTATGTACATAGCGAACATATTTTTATTGTCTTTGGTATGGTTGAGTTGCCTACTTTCCTGCCTCTGTTTTGCTTATTCATTTTCGTCTGCTGCCTTATAAAATATTTTTTTGTAATTTTTTTACCCATTGTTTTCCTTTAGTTATCGAGTTGTATTGAACTCTCTCAATTTCATACCTAACTGAACATTAGAGGTATACCAGGCTTTCTTGCTTAAGTTGTCTGGGAGGAATAATCTTCTTAAAGTAAGTACACAAAACTTTCTCACATGTTTTTCTTGTTGAGGGCAGGTCTCACTGCTCAGGAATCAAGGATCACTAAACGAGGGTAGACGTCGCAAGGCCCGATTGCTTATACACCTTGTCCCTTCCATCCCAATTACTGTAAGGCTGTGGTCCCAGTCATAATGTTAACGGGGCCACAAACCAACAGGGTAGCGGTACCTTACACTAACTTATTTATTTATTTATTTAATACCTTTATAATGATGGTCCTCAAAATATTTTAGGATTTGAGTGCTGTTGATGTGGTGTTGTTGTTGTTGTTTTTGTTGGTGTTGTTGTTTCTGTTGTTGTTGTTGTTGTTGTTGGCGTTGTTGTTGTTGTTGCTGGCGTTGTTGTTGTTGTTGTTCTTCTTATTATTATTATTATTGTTGTTGGTGTTGTTGTTGTATATAAAAAACGGCCCGGGGCGGTTCGGTACGATGGGTACAGCAATAGTACTGGTACCGTACTGGTAGAACCGGCAAGGTGCACCAACGGAGAGGCGACCTACTCTTACACCCTGTTGACTGATGGATGTTGATGTTTGTTCGTTACCGCGGAAACCCTCTCCGAAGGGTTAAGGAAAAGTAAAACCGATAGAGCCCGAACTTAATTCGTTACACTCTGTTGTTGTTGTTGTTGTTAACAACAAAACACTCCCCGAAGGTTTTGGGGAGTGATGCCGAAGTAGACAGTCCTTGGCCGGATATGACCCCGGTACGCTGCGGTGCTCCCTTGCGGTACTGCCCGACTGTCGTGGTAGCGATTTGGTATGACCAGTGGAACCTTCTAGGTCATGGCATCCCTCCATCCATGAGGAAGGAGAAGATGGGTAATGAGAGGTGAGAGGCATCATATCCGTAGATCAACCATCGAGTTAGCACGTCAATTACCTATGTGCATATTAGTCGCCTCTTACGACCGGTATGCCTACCTCGGGCATATTCTAAACCCCTAACCCGCAGGGTTACACTCTGATAGGTACTATCACTTTCTAACACCACTAACGGCTGCCGTAGGAATGATTTGTTCTAGATACCAAAAGTATGCCAGAAAAATCCAGTCCACCGGAAATATTTCTCACCTATTTTATTAAGTTTTCGGTAAATAGTTTAAACACTGCGTGTAGTGGCTGGCACCTCAAACTACAACCAACACTTCGTCTTGCCCCTTTCAACCACATTTAACAACTTTTTAACGAAGCTTAGTGAATGAATATTCAACATCATTTCCCATTTCCTTGCAGATTTTCCAATTACCATAACGAAAACAAGCGAACAACTACGCTTCATAGTTTAATGCCACACTATCAACATCCAAACACCAACAATTCAGCGTTTACACCTCTCATCTACGCTTCGTTTACGCTTTTCTTTTCTTTTCACAAGTTTTTCTAATTGTCGCATGAAATTTAAGCTGATAGGCTTAACGTGCCACGTTGAATGTAATTAATGCGTTGTATGCGCAGATATGTTAGGTAAATTGTGTGAGAGCTTGAGCGCGGTGTAGGCAATGTTGTACTAGGCAATGAATAGCCAACCAACCAGCCAGGCATTTCCTGCACACCAACTCCATTTCATTCGCAGTAAGTAGGTCGAAGTGTGAATGAGAAACTATGGTAGTGCCCAAAAATATGGGAAATATGGGTGTGTTAGTTGACACTGCTGAAGGGTCGTGAGTTGAGATTTTAATGAAGCTATTAGGCGAGATTTTTTTGCTATTTATTTTGGCGTGAAATTTTTTTTGCAAAGTGTATTAAGTTTGTCGCAGACACTTTTAATCTTTTTAAAAGGCGTTTATGAAATATAGGAGTATGTATTTAGTAATATTTTTTTAGAGTGTCGCCTTGTGTGAAAATGCAATTAAGCATGCCTTAAGTGTGGCATTGCAAGTGAGTGCTGCAGTTCCAAAAAAATATTGTGTTCCATGTGTTTGTATAAGAGAGGCGGCAGTCGAAAATTGCGGTATTGTCTTCGAAAATAATCTCAATGACGAGCACTACAGTCTCGGCCGCGTTCCAAGCAATATTCGATACAGCATTAAGTTGCCTGCAACCTTCAAGAGATTTCGCTAGCCCATTAAATTGGAAATCGCGCCCAAATATGCTCATCCCTAGCCTAGGCAATTAATGGCTATTTTAAGTAAGTAAGTTGTAGACAGCTCAGATAATTTACGATCCACCTTGTGAAAAAAACGCCGAAATTACCCTGAAATGGACGTGCAAAAGTTTCGAAAACGATCTCTAAAAAATCCCTTAAGACAAAGGCCGAAATGATTCCGAAAAAGTCACGAAAAGTAGGAAAGTGGCATGAAAACAATTTTTAAACGGTCCCGAAAACAACTCCGGAATGATCCTCTCGCAGATAGCAAATATGTAGGGACCAAGTGCCCGTAAAAAACAAACTTATCCCAGCAAGAAGCCATTTTTTTAGCTCAGCAAGCTGCTAACCACTTCCTGATGCGAGGAATCAGAATATTTGAATTTATAAAAACTATGTGGTTTCTCAATAAAATTTTTTCAAAATCTCGGTATTTTTAAGACACTTCGGGGTTTAGATGACTATTACAAGCCCAAGAAATAAAAATCAATAACATACTTGCAAAATTTTCTGCGCAAAAATTCGTCATTCGACTCCTACACGCAAGTCATTCAAATGTAAGCAAAAAAATGTGTATCACAAAAAAAAAAAAAAATCACGGTAAATAAAGTCAAATGCAGAAAATTGTTTGGTTCATAACAGAGCTTTTAGCAAAAAATGCAAATCAAACATACATGTGACTTGGATAGCTTCAGGCGACAATCCCAAAGTAGATTAAACGCCAGCTGAGCTAGTAAAATGGTATGATAAGCGAATAAATATACATAGACAAAAGTGAACAAGGGAAAGGGACCTATAAAAAAATATCACTAAAACGCTTATGAGAAAATTAACCAGCTAGAAAAAACAAGGGCTTGTTTAGTTTGGCAGTATAAAAAAGCAAGACCAGGACTCTTCTCGAATGCGACCAAGGTGTTATACCTTAAATGGATATGGAACAGTTGCGTAAGCTCTAAAAACCTGGCTAAGAGTTATGATAAAACAACCTTTTCTGAATAATTGGGTATATTAGAGATAAGTATATGGGCTATTCCATGCCAAATCGACAAATTTTTTACCTGACCCCCTTCGATTTCGCTAAAAATTTGCTATCATTTTCTGCCCCCGAAAAACATATTCCAGAATTTTTTCAAATTTTTTCCCCAATTAAAAAAAAAATATGAACTTTGAAAAAAAACGTTTTTTTTTTAAATGCTGTAATTTTTTCAAAAATCGACCGTATGGGATCATTTTTTTTTTAGTTTTAGTTTTTAAATGTAGTTTTCGGAAAAAAAAAATAAAAAATTTTTTAAAAGCCCAATTATATAATTTTTTTTTTTTTCGAAAAAAAAAGTCCAACCCTTTTTTTATTTTAATTTTCATTTAAATTTTTTTTTTTAACTCCAACTGATTCTGATCGCTTCTACTTTTTTTTATTGAAAAAAAAAGTTCATTTAAAAGTTATATAAAATGAGCCAAAGTTGAATTTTTTTTTTTTTCAATTTTAAAAAAAAAAATTTGCAATCAAACAAAAAATAGAAGCGATTGTCGGCACATCCTGTTGCAGCGGGGCTTACTATAGAATTAGTTGGAGGTTTAAAAAAAAAATTTAAAAAAAATAAAAATAAAAAATAGTCGGACTTTTTTTCCAAAAAAAAAAAAAAAAAATTATATATCTGTGCTTTTAAATTTTTTTTTTTATTTTTTTCCGAAAACTGCATTTAAAACAAAAAAATTAAAAAAAAAATGAAAAATGAAAACGATCGATTTTTGCAAAAGTTACAGCATTTAAAAAAAAAAAACGTTTTTTTGGTTCATAACTTTTTTGATTTGGGAAAAAAAATTTTTAAAAAATGCTGAAAAATGTCTTTCAGGGGGGTAGAAAAAGATAGCAAATTTTTAGCGAAATCGAAAAGGGATAGGTACAAAATTTGTCGATTTGGCATGGAATGGCCCATATGCTATAGTGGCCCGACTCTGTCCTGTATCACTAATCATCTAACTTTAAATTTAAGATAATAGTTACTTCGACAACTCGACTGGTTTCAAAGTTTTCGACCAATATTTGCTCGATCCCGGCGTGGGATAACATTTACCGGATTAAATAGTTACAAAATAAAACAGATTGCTAATATCCAAGCACAGCTTGTAATGAGAACATACAACTAATAAAGAGCTAATAAAAATCCCGAAAATTCGCGCTCAGTGCGAGAGCTATACCACGGAGTACGGGATCGCAAAAGCGGTAGAACTTTCATACTTGGTCGCTTAACAGTTCTACAACATGTAGTCAGAATTTACCAGCAAAAAATCTGCTGACTAAATCTTGCAACTCTCTGACTGGAGAGAGTACAATTTTCTGCTCTTACTAGTCAGAAAAGTGGCGTACGGGATCACTTTCATGTAGTTCGTGACTGTTTCTGACATTTTCTGACTGTTTCGGACTGTCAAATTGGTGTAAAGGATCAGAGCTTATATGTTTGAGTGTTTTAGTGGGTTAGGCCATGTCAAAGCCCATTAAACGCATTACTAAGGGAAGCGCGTGTTATGTATTAAAATGTAACCTTGTAAGACGATTTATAGCGCAAAGCCAAAAACAGCAAGGTCGCGAAAAGATTTACATAAAATCTTAGTGATTGCGTAAAATGGCGAATAGAAAGTAATCGTATGCGTGGTTAAAGATTAAGAACTGTGCGTATGAGAAATGATATAAAACAAGTGATTGCGTAAACAAAGCTTAAATTGGCTTAATTTGTTTGATATATGGAACAATTACGAAAAAGTAACGAAATTTGGTGAAGAGAAGCAATTATAAAAGTTATTTAGAAGCTGGAAATCAAATTAAATGGCAGCTTTAACAGACTAAACTGTTTTAAGTGTATACGAAATGCGCTACTTGGAGTTCATAAATGTTTAGTAATACCATGGTTTTAAGTTTATTAGATTTAAAAAGGGTCTATATACATTGGGCTTATACAGAAATATAAATTAAGTGAAATAAATTCATACCTAAAAGCAAATAAAATAAGTACATATTTGTATACCCATTTTTGTATTTCATATGACGCGGCATCTGCTTTAATGACCCAGTTTTTCTTGCGATTTTAATTTAATCTGCAACTTAATATATAAAACAGACCTATTTATATTATTTGCAAACACACGCACCAATATATGTATATGTATTTAATATGTAAATATTTATGTACTTTGTTTCGTTTAAGTATATCAGCAATTTTGCATGTGGTAAACAAAGAGTATTTAATGCGGTCAACGCATTATCCCATTGTTTCAAGGTGGCTTCATATATGAATGCGCGTCTCAAACAACGTTGTAAACGACATTTTTTTTTTTAACAAACTATTTTGAGTATTTTTTGCTCTCCAAGCAGCAAAGTTCGGAAGAAATCAGTATGCTTCAGTGGAATAACGTTTTATCCACCAACAGAATTGCATACAACGTTATTCCATTAAAAAAAATATGGAAACCATTTATTGGCTATTGAGGACGTATTATTTTAGTTTTTTTGCATATTTCAGTTCCAGTAAGGCCCTAGTTTAATAAAAAAATTATCTGGCGACTTCAAACTGTTTTTATTTTGTCGCTTACAACGTTATTTGAGGCGCGCATACTACGGCTTTGTACCCAATATCCACCATTTGCTACTTATTATTCTTATTCTATTATAATCAGTTTTAAAGTTATGACCAGTCGAATTTTCAAAAATGCCCCTCCCAAAAAATACGCGTTGTCACGCCCACTTTTAAAAGTTAACAGAAAATCACAATAGAATAACCACCAAACTATACTACCAACTTATACTAGTTTAGTCATTTACCTTATCGAATTATGTCAATTTATGTGATTTTCGAAATTTTCCTTATCTAAAGTGGGCGTGGTCGGTAAGCGATTTCGTCCAATTTCATCACTCGCATAGAACTGAACTGTGTTAGTATTCAACGCAGAAAACTGAAGTGTGTTAGTCTTCCACGCAGAGAACGAAGTGTGTTAGTCTTCGACGCAAAAAACTGAAGTGTGTTAGTCTTCCACGCAGAGAACGAAGTGTGTTAGTTTTCCACGCAGAAAACTGAAGTGTGTTAGTCTTCGACGCAAAAAACTGAAGTGTGTTAGTCTTCCACGCAGAGGACGAAGTGTGTTAGTCTTCGACGCAGAAAAGTCAACCGTGTTAGTCTTCGTTGGGAGCGACGATATTTCAGAGGTAGTTTTCCTTAATCGAAAAATGAGTACCTTTTTAACTTTCCTTCTCCCATGTTAAGTTCGATGGAGTCCAGCTAATGCAAGCTGTTTCAGGGGTACATAAGATGAAGACTTGAAATCAAAACCATATCAGCCGCTTAAAATCAACTGAGGCTTCCAAACCATTTACTCCCAAACAAGTCGGATGCTTGACTCCACCATACAATTCCACTTTAATAACCAGCATTGTATGACTTAATCATTGCTTTGGCTGCTTTGTAAATCTACAACAAAAGATCGACAAAGTCTTGCCAAGTAATAATATTCATTTATTTTGCCTGCCAATATGCATTAAGCGTTCCCAAGCAAAAGCGTTGCCCCAAAGGCAGAGGTAAGCAGGTACTGTAAAGCCGACAAGCGAGCTTCTTCTCCATATTATTCTTTATTGTTATGTTTTCTAGCTGCATCAAAGTAGCTATTTATTGTGTTGTACATTGCACTGTTATTTGTTGCAATTGTACAAATAAATTTTGCGGTCATATTCGCAACTCCACCTACTGTTGATGGGCTAACGGCGGCCGGCTAGCTTCATCATGTCGAACAGTGAACGACGTAAGTGTTGCCATTGCAAATAAGCATAAATGTGCATGGATTTAAGTATGGACCATACAAATATATATTTATGAGTGCCATTGTATCACTGATTGGACAAATAGTCAGACAAGGTGGCTGCTGCTATTATCGTTGGCGAGCTTCTCATGCTCTCCAAGCTGCGGTCTGTCTTCTTAGGTAATCGGTAGTTGTTGGGCAAATTTGTTGCTTTCCAGCTGCCGGCATGCATTGGTGTTGTTTGTATGTTAAGTGTAGTATCTACTGTGTTGGACAATTGAGTGGAGGCATTCGAGCGCATAAGTATTGGCATGCAAATAAATTATCATTGAGTGCGGATATTTGAAGTGGGCATTGAAGATAGTCAGAAATTTATTTCAAGTGCAAGTTGAGCTTCGTTGTGTTCAATACTTTTTATCTGCAATTGTACACAGTCATACATATAAGCCGTATCAATTGCTGCATGTTGGAGGGAAAGGATTTGGGCCTAATTTCCCATTAGGCCTAGACCCAGACTCAACAGTTTGTTTCATTACCTGTTTTGCTTAGAATTACGTAGTTTATCTAAGTCTTTTTCATTTCACCTGATCGTTGGAGACTGCAAATTCTTACGCGACACTAAATTTGCAGAACGTGGGATGATTGAGTTTCAGCTGATTTGTTTCGTTGACACAACACCCCCAACCATGTATCAAAATCAGCTGTTTTTTGATTTAAAATTCTTGCTGAACGAGATTAATGCAGCACGTTTTTGCACCTTCTATTCAAATTAAATGTCATTTTGCTCGCCCAATTTAAAACTTTTTTTTTTGTTAAGGCTACCCTTGATGTTACCTGTTCCGGTAGAAGCCTTTCGGTATTGGAGGCCAGCTCACTTCAACTATACCACGTCAATACACAGGCAAATCATATTTGTTCCTACTCTACCGAAGACCCCCTTTTAAAAGCAACCAATTGCGATCTGAGCCGGTAGCTAGTTTTCTAGGACTTGAGTACTTCTACGAAACGCAATCACTCGTACTTAACAGGACGGAACGCGGAAAAAACGCAGTGAATTAAAGGCAATTAGCTTCGGCAGTGGAGGTAAAGGGAAGTGCCTAAAATCCCTATAGGGCGCGTCCACATGTGACGGAGAGGTAAATGACTCCGAGATAAAGGTGTTAAGAAAGAAATGAAATATCTTCCTCGAACCATACAGGCAGTAGGCGGACACCTCGTTGATAAGCTAACGTACCAAAAAGCTCTCTCGCCTATTTGGGTGCCGAACAGCCGGCAGGTGGGCGTTTGCTCTCCACGTTAGGAGCGGCCTGAAGTTTAAAAAAATATTCTAACATGCGCAAAACCCTAACGGAAACAATTCTACCAGCGTTAATCAGCATTCCTGCTTCGGCTGTTGACACATCGGATGCCCTATCCTCCAATAGGAGTTGAGGAAAATGATGATAAGAGTCCGTTTGTAGGACCTTTATGTACCAGCTCGATTGATTGGGAATCGATTGCTTCGACATCGTCGAACTTTCCCGTCGTCTTTTTTAACCGTCTGTCACAACGATGTTATACCGCATGAATTAGTCTACTTTTTAGCGGCAGCGTCTATAAACCAAACCTTTCTAACATTAACCACATTAAATATGGAGCTATAATTGCTGGTGCTAGCGGATTTGGCCTTAAGTAATTTTTATTTTCGCTTTGGATACCCTCCGCAACATTGATAAGCCTTGTATCAAGTTTCATCTTTAAACGGGACCTTGACCATACGAAATTTAAAGTACTATTATTAAAAGTTGTTATCCTTCACATAAGGTTACTGCAATAAAAATCCACCCTGTCACTTTCTTCTCCATCTCAACTTGTGCTCAACTTTACCGCAACAGTCAATCGCATTTCTTTTTTCATTGCTTGGCAGCCAAAATGCCTTGAGGCCTGCTTTCAGCAGCTCGCACTTTGCACAATTCCTTGATTCAACTTGGTACTTATTTGCGACTTTGCTTTGTCCATTCGCAGCTTGCTTGATGCTCGAAGGTGTCGACGACTTTAAGAGTATTCACTGTGGTGGCAATCAGCTTTTTATTTATTTAGCCTTTCATCTTCTCTTGGAGCTTGCAGGGTCCTGTGATGCTTTTGCAAGAGTATAAATATATTTTAAGCACAACTGTTTCATTCTCACCGACTTCTCAGTTTCTGTGCTTTTTTTTTTGTTTCAAACTGAATCCAATGCAAATTTCGTACTCATTTGGTTGTCAGTCATCTTTCGCTTATTCAGCGTTATTACAGTTCGTCATCGTTTGCATCATCAATGTAATCTACTTAACAATCTACACTTGAAAGGGAATTTTAAAGTTATTTACCCACAAAAAGAGATGAGTGGGTATAAGGGATTATAGAAGGTAGTTCTTGTAAGAATCAGTAAGTTTCGATTGCCTCATTTGCTTCAGCTTAAGCGTAGGCAATTCTTGATGAGTATCGAATGTATTATAGGCCTCTTTGTCTTTGACACTTACGTTGATATCGGAAGGGTGAGCTCTTCAAAACGGAAATGGAAACTTTTCCATATGAATTACTGGCTTACACCCTTTCAGGAGGCTAAATATATCTAAGCACCTCAAAACGGCCACAAAAAAATCCCACAAATCCTCCGAATTGACAGTGGAAAATCCCGGTAAAAATTTTAATCCGAAAATAACTCCGAAATTATCCACAACTGGTCGAACAAATGTAGAAACTGCGAGCTTGCTAGGGTTTCCCATATAAGACTAAAAATGATACTGTCCAGTAATGGTCACAAAAAACCCTAGAACGGCTTTAAATAGATTTAAAACGTCTCCGAAGACGGTCTCGAATATGTTTACATTAACCAAAAAATAGCACAGTACAACAGCCAAAAAAATCGCAGAGGGTTTCTCGTCGGTTTCTAAAGCTTTTGGGTGTATTGAATCCAAATATTAAGTCCGATTTTTCGGGTAACCTAGGTTTTCCCGACAAAAAACGAATACAAAATTCTCTACAAAAAATTATTTAAAAATAATCACAAAACTATCACAACTTGGGCCTAAGACTAAAAAAATTAAAATTAACTACAAATCCCCTAGAACGATAAAAAATTTGGTCTATTAGTTAGCATTAAAAAGTCACGAATCTTGAAAACATTCTGCTTCAGTCTCAAAACGATACCAAAAACCTCTTGAACTGATCCCTAATCGGAAGTGGAAGTAAATCATTATCTATATATACTCGAAGCATGCCCTCTTCCTATCCTTATATGATCGAACTGTTTGTATGTTTTCTGACAAGTACTATCAAAATCTTTTTTTGCAAAATCTGCTTAGGGGTTCGCTTTCAACAAAGGCAAACATTAAGGAGGCATCAATGGAAAATTGTACCTGAAAGGCACACGTAATAATACAATAGAGGCACTATGTAGCCTACAAAGAAGTAGTATCAAATAACGTAAAAAAAAAACTAACCATTCTAAAATGATTGATAAATTGTTGTACTGCAAGCGACGGCAGTGATATCTTTTCTCTTATGGCCTATGGCGAAAACAA
>CAXKVI010000002.1:145638025-145685525 GCA_964058755.1 Campiglossa producta | reverse complement strand
TATTCCTTCTAATACTTTACCGATTCGAGTTGTACATACTTTGCTATGTCTGTTGCATTCATTGCATGCTGTTTTGACTCGTTAGTCTGTTGCACTCAAAAATTCAACACTGCAACTGCAACTTCAACGACTGTGATTTGTTTATTTATTTATATTTATTTTCCAGTCAATATAAACGTCGTGAATATGTTGTGTAAACAACTGGGGCAAAAGGTATTTACATGCCAACAAGAACAAAATGAACAGCCAACGTATGGAATACTAAATAGCAAAAAAAGGAAGTAAATAAATAAAATACAAATAATCATACATATATATACCCATAGAGAAGAGAGAGTTGTTGTTTTTGTTCATGATGTAGTATCTCATCCAGTCAGTCACTACAAATTTAACAAAAAATATCTTCTTTTGTGCTTATTGAATGCCTTGAATTGAATGAACTGCATCACATTTTATTGCTTTCGAAATTTACAGCGCACTTGAAATCAAAATAAACAAAATAGCACTTATACACTTTTGGTTAATACCAAAAACAAATTCACTATAGTCATGCCTGGAGTGCAGAAAATCAATGGGCTTTTGAGTTTTTTACTCAAAAATATTTTCAAAACTGAAGAGGATGTGCAGCGGATGTACTTACAGACGAGATGGAAAAACAAAAACTATGAAACAGCAAGTCATTCAATTTGTTTTTGAATACTAAGTAGTGCTGTAAAACTATCGACAGGCGTACAAAAAGAAACTCAATTAAATTAAAAAAACAAAAAAAAAAAAAAAATTAAAAAAAAAATGAAATTAAAAAATAATAGCCTAAAATAAAATATAATAAAAAGTAGGAAAAAAAATAAAATATAATAAAAACTACATAAACATAAAAATAAATAAATGCAAGAAAATAAAAAAATTAACAATATGAAATAGATCTGAAAAAAATGGACGTGTGGCACTCGGGGACTGCCGCGGTAAAGCATTTGCATAACACTTTTTATTAACTTATGCCATTATAATATTTATGAAAACTCAATGAGCATATTTATGACTTTAGAGCAGTACAGCGTTAACAGCATAGCCTAAAATAGTGAACAACCTATTTTATGTAGTGTACAGCTCCAATTTTATGTAATCGGCCTGCTGCTAACATCAGTACAATGTCATATGCCTAAATGTAGACAACGCTAGTTATGTTGCTAACGCCGAACCGTTACGAACTTTTGTAACATTAAGGCAGTCCGCAGACGAGGCGCATCGTCATAGACGCGTACTCGTCATTTCACTGAGCACGAATTTCCCTGCGTCTCAAGATCTGCACACGACGCTGCAGAAAAAAAAGCACACAACGAACTGTCAAAATTGCAATTTTAACTAATTAATACATTTTCCGCACATTATTACACATATTTCTTCCGATTGTACAAATTTTTTCTTTTTTCTTTTAAAAGAAACAATTAATTTTGTTTGAAAAAAGAAAGCATAGCCACAGCACACAAAAATCGAAAAATGTAAACAAATGCTTCTTCTTCCTCTTTTCTAAGCGTACGACGCCTGGCGACCAGCATGTAGCTTTCATGCTTTGCCACTTTCGTGCAGCTGCCGATTCGTGTGCAGCTCTTCATGCAAATATATGTGTTCAGCAACAAAGCGTACAAAAATTGAATGTAGCGTCTAATACGCGTCTATGACGATTCGCTCCGTGTGCGGACATGCTTACATTTTTTCATTTCACTCCCACCGCCAATCTATGCAATAGCTTAAAATGAAATTAAATTAAAATCAAATATTATAACGTAACATAAAATAAAATAAAGTTAAATGAAGTAGGTTAATTAAATTAAATTATAAATTTAAGCGAGTATCAAGTAGCTGTCTTTACTCACCATCCAAACAAACTTGCATATGGGTGTTTCCGAAAATGTTTCAACCAAAGAAAAAAATTTGGAAATGAATCTAGGCCAAACTTTTTGATCATTATGTAGGCACGTCTGTCACCTATCCCTTTGCAAAATTTGATAGATAGTGGAACATCGGTTCTGACAAAACTTAGATGCTTCCTACTATCATCAATAATTATACCCAGCGTACTACTACCAGTACAAAGGTATATAATTTTTTTTTGTAGCTGAAATGACTTTTGAAATAAATCTGTGAATTTCCTACAAAAACGCATGGCAAAAATTACTTATACAAGTATCTAGCCATAAGTCGGTACTATGCAGCTTATAATAGATACACCTGGAAAACTACTCCAAATCATATGTAAAGTGAATGCAAAAGAAGTATTTTTTTGAAGCGTTCGGACGCAAATAAACTTTGTAGTAAAAAAAAAACATACATGCCTTTTAAATTTCATTCACGTTTTCCCCAAAACACAGTTTCTGATTCTCCTTCCGTTCGAAAAATTTTTTTTCGCCAAGTTAGAAGGATTCCCGAATTTAAGCGTATCAAATACAGGAACGTCCAAACGAACGAAAAAAGAAATTTCTCAAGATAATTGTATGGAAAACTTCAAGGTGGTATTCCAAATTTTGATATGATCGGTAAATCCCTTTAGGAAGCAGCTTGACCCAGCCCTACATACAAAGATTTTAATTTATGTACATATGTTAATTAGGGTGATCCAAACAATTTTTTTTGGGTATTATCCCCTTAAAATTTGGTAATTGATAAGAAAAACTTGCAAAAAATTAGCTCTTTAACTTAACCCACTACCTAATTACCAAAAAAAATCAATTTTTGTTAGTTTTAGAATCACCCTAATGTATGTCATTGTGTGGTTCAGAATGTGCAACTAATGTAAATTTCTGCTTAAATATATCAATTACAATAAAATATGTACTAAATATTTTTTTTGTTGTGAAAAAAGTTTATGTTTTCCTTTGGAACAAAACTGGAAGGTCCGAACAAAATTAAAATCGATATTTGTCCAATAAAAAACTTCTCCATCAAGATACTATCTATTACTGCAGACAAGTCCTTGTTTATTCCTCTAATAATCGTGTATATATAAATTTTTTGTAAGACTAACCAATTCGCAGAATTTTAGGGAAATCATATATCACCTCAAATATAAGATCAGTTTTAGGAACGTCCGAACGGCAGATTTAAAACCTTCTTGAGTGGTAATGTGGCATCTCTAGAAAAAAATTGATAGCGTTGGATAGATGGTTAACAAGGATAAATATGACAAAAAAATTATTCTGATACAAAGCCTACTATAGGTTTTACACTTAAAACAGTGTGACAGCATGGAACGTCCGTAAAGCTGGAAACACCCATATATGTATATTACGACAAAATTTTCTCTTCCCATCTAAGAAGCAAGATCTTATTACGCTAAGGTTTTCACTGAGCTTACTTCTCCTTCGGTAACTTATTACTAAATATGATTTGCTAATTTTATCTGAAGAAAAAAAGATTTTATAACTGATTACTTTCCTTCGTATCTTCCTTGATTGCGTCTTACCACACAAAAAATGGCTTAATATCCTTTAGAAGTCTACAAAATTCACTTATATTAATTGCAAAAGGTGATTATGCTGCTGTCTTCCTTTTATTTACACCTAAATTAAACAAACGTAAACGCATAGCACCTTCTTGAGTGCCTGGCATCTTTTCTCTGAGTTCTGAATGTCCTGCCAAGCGTCAACGAGCTCACGACAGCTTTTACGTGGTATATTTTTTTGTTGTTTTTTTTTTTTTGTTCTTTTCTCTGAGTGACTTTGCTGATTGCAATTTCGACAAAGTAAAGCAAAACCGACGAAGCAAACAAAATATACGACTTCCTACCAAATGCTCGTCATTTGAATGAATACTCCAACTGTTTCTTGGGCGTTAAAAACGTCGCCGCCTCATGCGGATGCTCCAGGCGACATCAGTCATTTGTAGCTTTGAGCAGATAGCAGAATCAAATAAAACAGAATATCATATGGTGTGTGGCTATGTAAACAGACTGCTTTGGGATATGAAAAACGCTGAATTTGTACAAAAGTAATTTGTGCAAAAATTAAGAAAAAAAATCACGATAAAAAAAAATAAAAAATTAAGTAAACATTACAAAGTTAAAACAAATTGGAAAAATAGGAGTGGGCGTAAAGCTGTCAGTTGCAAAGAAGTGTATGAATTGCTGGGGGTGTGAGGGGAATTAATTTTGTTTTATACCCAATTCTTGTTTCAAATAAAAATAAAATAAAATAAAATAAACTAAAGAGAAGAAACAAAAAATAAAATGAAATAAAATAAAAATAAAAAAGATGAAATAAAACAAAATATAATAAAATAAAATAAAAAAATAAATAAAAATAAAATAAAATAAAATAAAATAAAATAAAATAAAATAAAATAAAATAAAATAAAATAAAATAAAATAAAATAAAATAAAATAAAATAAAATAAAATAAAATAAAATAAAATAAAATAAAATAAAATAAAATAAAATAAAATAAAATAAAATAAAATAAAATAAAATAAAATAAAATAAAATAAAATAAAATAAAATAAAATAAAATAAAATAAAATAAAATAAAATAAAATAAAATAAAATAAAATAAAATAAAATAAAATAAAATAAAATAAAATAAAATAAAATAAAATAAAATAAAATAAAATAAAATAAAATAAAATAAAATAAAATAAAATAAAATAAAATAAAATAAAATAAAATAAAATAAAATAAAATAAAATAAAATAAAATAAAATAAAATAAAATAAAATAAAATAAAATAAAATAAAATAAAATAAAATAAAATAAAATAAAATAAAATAAAATAAAAAAAATAAAATAAAATAAAATAAAATAAAATAAAATAAAATATAAAATAAAATAAAATAAAATAAAATAAAATAAAATAAAATAAAATAAAATAAAATAAAATAAAATAAAATAAAATAAAATAAAATAAAATAAAATAAAATAAAAGAAAATAAAATAAAATAAAATAAAATAAAATAAAATAAAATAAAATAAAATAAAATAAAATAAAATAAAATACAATAAAATAAAATAAAATAAAATAAAATGAAATGAAATGAAAGGAAATGAAATGAAATGAAATGAAATGAAATAAAATAAAATAAAACAAAAAAATTAAGAAATAAGATGCAAAATAAAAATAAAATAAAACAAACAAAAATAAATAAAAAAAATAAAATAAAATAATATAAAATGAAAGTAAAATAAACTAAAATAAAATAGAACAAAATAAAAAATAAAATGAAATGAAATGATGTAAAACAAATTACCAAACAAAAAGAAAACAAGTAAGGAAAGCTGTCTTCGGCTGTGCCGAAGGCTAAATACCTTTCATGACTAAGCGTAACGATTTTCACTGTTTGATCCCAGTACAGCCTGTGTGAATTTAACTTCCGCTCATACTTAAATTATCGGAACTACCGATTATATGTGGGCGATGTGTTATATTGGTCCAATCTCATTGATTTTTAACATCGACATTCCACACTCTAAAATAGCAAAAGTTACGAAATTTCACGTTCCTACCTATATAATTACAGGAGTTATCTACCAAAATCCGTTTATCGGAACAATCGATTGTATGGGGGCTATGTGAAATATTTATCCCATCTCGATGATTTTCAACATCGATATTTCATATATAAAAATAGTGATACTTCCAAAATTTCACGTTCCTACGCGTTTAATTACAGGAGTTATAGGCCAAAATCCGTTTATCGGAATAATCGATTGTATGGGAGCTATGTGAAATATATATCCCATCTCAGTGATTTTCAACACCGATATTTCATATATAAAAATAGCAATACTTACAAAATTTCACGTTCCTTCCTCTTTAATTACAGGAGTTATTGGCCAAAATCCGTTTATCGGAATAATCGATTGTATGGGAGCTATGTGAAATATATATCCCATCTCAATGATTTTCAACACCGATATTTCATATATAAAAATAGCGATGCTTCCAAAATTTCACGTTCCTTCCTGTTTAATTACAGGAGTTATAGCCCAAAATCCGTTTTCGGAATAATCGGTTGTACGGGAGCTATATGTAATATCGGTCCGATCTTGCTGGTTCCGACAAATGATTCCTATATTGGAAAATGGTGGCCGCATACAAAATTTCAGCCAAATATCTCAAAAACTGAGGGACTAGTTTGCGTTCAAACAGACAGACAGACAGACGGACAGACGGACATGGCTAAATCAACTCATCTCGTCATCCTGATCATTTCGGTATACTTATTGATGGGTCTATCTCTTCTTCTTCTCATACTTACAAACATCGGACCAAAGTTATAATACCATTTCATGTTCATGAAAGGTATAATTAAAACAAGCAACCTGAAAGACAGAGATGGAAGAAGGGGCATAAATTTTCAAAACTCCAGCTGTATCATCACTGGGTTAAGCTTTTCGCTTCAGTTAGGAAGAGTAGCTTGACATCAGCTAAAGCTGATTTATGAAAACAGCGAAATCACCGCCTCCGATCAGAAAAGGATAAAAGCGCTCGCAGCACTGGAATAAAAACGTCCTTTACAAAGTTGTATGTTTTCACATACAGATATGTGTACATAAGGGTGGTCCAATTTTGTATGGAGAGAATTTTATCATCAGATTTCTAAAGGCTCAACCCCTAACGCGATCGTAATATAGCCGAAGATAGCACACAAAAATATTGTATCCCGATTGGTGATGGTTTAGGCGTGTCATATGGGGGACAAAGTACAGATTGCTCTATGGAGACTAAAAAAATAAAAGTGATTTCTCTTTTTATTTAATACTCGAAATCGGTAGCACTATGGTCGGAGATATCACACGCCTAAACCATTTCCAATCGGGATACACATTTTTGTGCGATATAATTGAGCGTGGTGCAACCGATCTCGGGGGTGAACCTGAAAAAAATTCCACATTTGCTTATAAGGACCACCCTAGTGTACATATATTAACATAGGAAGTACTTGCCCGACATCAAAAGTCGACATGCCGACACATACTCGGATTACTTCACCACCCACATCCTTTCATTAATGCTTTCACCCAGCGTTGCATCCTTATGAGTGTGTTTTCTCACAGCACACCGTATCTCTCGAATTTCTTTTCGTTCGTTCGTTTGTTTGTTTATCAAGCAACCACAAAAATACATTCACGCGCATAAAAGCCATTAAAATTCATGAAATGTCACCGTTGAGTATATAAATATCGATAGGACGACATATGAATATGCAGAGCTTATCTGAATTGCACAAAAAACTTCGGATAATGGTTGCGTTTTCCCCAACCTACAGTCTAATCGAAACAAATTTATTGATAATTGTTTATTGATATATGAAGATCCATCGATGAAACGTGCAAATTTTGAAAAGCAATAAAGAAGTCATGCTTGTATGTAGGTTTTTATGCTCATTTGGGTACATAAGACAGTCGGGGATTTATTTGAGAGGTTGAGGTTAAATTGAAAACCTAAAAGAGGAAATAAATTTTAGTATTACATTTTTCGTAATAATACCAACAACTGTATAAGAAATAAATTTTTAAGTTATGACTAAGTGCTATGTGGCTCATTATCACCGTTTACTTCCATCAAGAACATCAATGGCCATAATATTTAACGCCCTACTGCCCTTCCTAAAAGGCAGGCTGAGATAGGTACGATGGGAACCAACTTGATATTCCAAACCATTCACAGTTTTCGATTCATATATGATGGCAGCAAATACTTCGTCCGTTCTTCGTTCACCGCAAGACCCACTTCCTTCGTCTCTTTATCCACGCCTATTTAGCACTAATTATAATTGTCCTTCCTTGAATATTTTCAAACAGGCTGATAGATATTTTGAAACATAGGAGTTTGAAAACTTGTTATATATCAGTTAAAATGTTAATTAACACGACCCCGGACAATATGTTTTCTACAAAATATACTAGTCTCCATACTAAATCAAAAAGCATTGAACTTGGACTGGTATGATTTCCATAAAATGTAAAAGTCCCCATACTAGTCCAAAAAGCATTGAAACTGGACTAGTATGATTTCAACCAGAAATTAACACTACCGCTGATGTTATTTTAACATCAAGCCAATGCTGAATAACTTCACTTCGAGTTACAATAACATAACTCCTGTAAAATAAACATGAACCTCATGTTGAAAATCTTGACTTCGTGTGAACTTAACATGAATTTCTTTTAAAACCTGTTGTTGTTGTTGTTGTTGTCTCATCCCTCCATCCGTGAGGAAGAGGAAGATGGGTAATGAGAGGTGAGAGGAATCATATCCGTAGATCAACCATCGAGTAGCACGTCATTACCTATGTGCATATTAGTCGCCTCTTACGACCGGTATGCCTACCTCGGGCATATTCTAAACCCCTAACCCGCTGGGGCATGTCTTCCTGTTCCTGTCCTTTCTTTTTAGTTTAACATGGTTCACGTTGAAAAGAAAAATTTGTTGTGTGTTTATTTTATTTTATTTAGGAATTCAATCTTTAGAAAGCAGCGACTATTCGTATTTACCGAAACACGAAAAAGCATCTGTGAATTATAAGAAGAAAAAATAAACGAGATATTTCCAATGATTTTTGGATTTTTGTAAGTGGTATGATGTCAAACAGAAAATTATAGTTGTATAGATTAGGTTCAAGTGGCTGCAGCAGAGGCACACTAGGCCAGTATTAAAAGGCCCGGTGTGATACCACCAACACTAGGAAAGTCAGTTCAGGGACCCTGCCATATGGAAAATCCCTGTATTATCGGTATTCTCCACATAGAATCCCGGACTGACGCTCGTTACTCCTCCTCGAACCATTTAGATGACTTAATGAAGTTCATCAAGTCCTTTATATCCAGCTCCGTGACCTGGTGTAAGCTAACCGGGAAGGCCACTCACAAAAAGCGCATTCTCGCGCCACTTAAAGCCCTGCAGTTGCAGATGAGGTGCTTCACCGTTTCCTCCTCCTCGTCATCTTTGCAATTCCTAAAGCATCGTCGGTAGTTGTATACTAGTATTGAATGGATATTTTCTGACTAGTATGAGTTCAGCCAGAAAATTTTAGTTGAATACTAATATTTTTCTCACTAGTTTGGCGTTTCGCTGCAGTTTAGTTTAAGTACATACCCTGTAAGATGTAGTAGAGTAGCATGCATCCTCCTGTTACTTGTAACCTCTGAAATATCTTCGCAATTCCCCCATAACTTAGCACACTGAGTGTTATGTATATGCAAATCAATTTCTCCTCCCCTTCCTTTGATTAACACGGAAGCTGCGTTTGTTTTTCCACTCTAAAAATCCCGGCAAGTTGACTGTGAAATGTAACTTCAAATGTATGTGAGTACATTCCCTGTAGAAAATATCATAGATGATCTACATTGGGATGGAGCAAACGCTGAATTTTCCTACAGGGCCTGCCATCACTCTCATTCGAGGCAAGCAGGTATGAGCATACATACATACTCTTCTGTCAATTGACACGAACATTTAAAAGCGTGTACTGATGAAGAAAAGCTCAGAGCAATAGGGAGCTGTGGTTAAAATCCTTTAAAAGGATTTTCACAATTTTCGTGTTGACAAACAGCGGCGTGATGTTACTTTTGTTTGCGTGCATGCATTTTCCAATGAGGCACCGAAAAAAAAAGGACTGAATGAATTAGTGTAGACGACACTACACAGAGAGACCGCCTGCAGAAGGAAAAACGGATGGGGCGGGATGAGCAAAAGCATCAACATGAAGCAAAGATCACGCAGATGGCGGAAACAGAAAAGGTAAAAAGCAATTTGAGGCTCAAACTGAGACTGGTGTTGGAACATGATTGAGGACACAAAAGCTTTACAAGCCTCACTTAGCGGCACTCGCCGATAGAAACAAACCAACAAACTGAAAAGGCGGCAAGTACGCGATGGGCGGATGAAGAAAACAGCTATAGCAACAACAAAAGCAATCATAACAACAATTGTTTGTATTGGAGACAATGCATAGCCGATTTGATTTTGTGCCGCAGATTTTGGACGACTCGAACGTGACTTGAATATAAAGGATTGAAGGCAAAGCTAAAAACAACAACAACAAGAGGGAGAAGAGTAAATAAAAACAAAAGCAATGTTAATGCGTTTACGATATCCTAGTTGTGCAGGGAAACAAAAGAGGACTGCCTCGAAAGCTTTTGCTCCACTCGCTTTACTAGCAGTTCAAAAGGAACCAAGAGAAATTAAGTCAACCTTTTTTCAATAAAACAATAAAAAAAAGTGAAACAAGAGTAAAGCGCTTTAAAGTTAACAACAACAAGTAATAGTGGGTTAAATATATATAAAAGCTTTAGCAGTTTAACGTTTAGAAAATGAGAACAAAATAAAAAGCAATGAAATGTTTAGAGCTGTTTGAAACTTAAGGAACTAGGGGAAGCAAGGAAGTGAACAAAGAAGCAAAAGTAAGTGTGTAAGTACGGCTATAAGAGTTGCAAGTACTCGCACAAAGTCAATATTTTAGAGGCAAATGCGGCTATAATTTTCAAACATGCTCCGCTAGCTATCGAGGTTAGGGAAGTGCTGTAATTTTGTGTAGGATAATTGGAGCAGAAATTGTGAGTACAAACAAACGAAAAGGGAAATTTACAAATGTAAAAGAAAACAGTTTAAAATTGTTTTATTTTAAAAAGGAAAATGCATAGATTGTCAAAAGGTTTTAGAGATGTGAGTTGTTTGGGAAAAAATATTATAATCACTTTGGCTTTAATAATGTTCTAAACTTTTTGAGCAAATTTACAGTTATTATGCAGTGCTTACTATAATTACATGACATTTCGTTCAAGTATGTTCTAGGCCGTTATGTTTCATGTTCTAAGCCTTTATGTTTATTTTCATTTTCATTTTTTGCTTATAGAATTCTAAATTGATAACAGTAAAAGTCTTGCACTTCGACTGATAGGTGTCGCGCTGGTTTGTAAACTCCGACTATCGACAGCTATATGTCGCCGAGGTAGGTAAAAATATGGTGCAATAACAACCAAAGTAGTAATCCTGAATGCTGTAAAAGATGAGCTCTTAATTTTTATTTGCCATCATCATCATTTGGAATCAGGAATAAAATCCTCGGCTTTACTTAATAAATCGATTCTGAGCAAAAGCTCGCTTTTATGCTTGAGGCCAAGTACTACAGATTAAGCTCGGTATTTGAAGACATGCATGGATGAAGGGGGTATGTCGCATTTTGAGTGAAACGAGAAAATCGGCTTTAAAGTTTTGCTTAAACATTTGAGGTTTTTTCGAATCTTTATGGAAAACTGACAAAAAAATTATGCAAAGCCATAAAAGACGTTGCATAATATGCAATAAAAAGCATAAGTTTATATTTAGTGTTTTATATGAAAAAACCGAAACATACCCCATTCTTCCACAATTAATATTGAAAAGTTGTGTACATACCCCCTTCATCCATGAATTATCTTCTACAATTTTCACGATAGGCAGATTCTGATAAGACAGAAATATAGATCTGCATAAACACTATTCACCAATGCCAAAAACAGAAATTGAGTGAGAATGCGACATACCCCCTTCATCCATGCATGTCTTCATTTATCAAACAATCAACAAAACCTCACAACCTCCACGTGATCAATTCATAAATTTTTCTCACCTCACGTTCATCACTTTTGAAAACAAAACAAATTTCTTTTCAAATATTGGTGACCTGCAACCGATCAAAGAGTCTGCAATCATTGAGATGAATGAATTATGGGGCATGTCTGTGTGTATGTTTGCATCCTTATACCACCCACCAAAATATCGAATGCATTTATAAACGAAAATTTATAGTAAAGATGCTGTGTGCAGTTAAATGGCCAATAATTCTATCAACACATTGCAACAAATTAAAGCACCAGCTGAGGGAGAAAGTAAATAATAGAGCAAAATAAGAAACAAAATTCAATATGGATGTGATTTTCCCTCTATAGCTACATTCTTATGTACTCAAGCATTTGTAGGAGTTTATGGTACATAGGCACGTGTATGGTTTGGTTTTGTTGCACATACACAGTAGGAAGCTGACCATTCAATGCATCCACAGGCTGTTGACTTAAAAATTACTTAGGGATGATACATTCGAGGCGATGCTGTGAATGGATGTACCGAAAATTTCGGTACTGAAATATTTGAATCAACAGAAGCATAAGTATACGTTTAAGTTTAAGTATAAGTATAAGTATAAGTATAAGTATAAGTATAAGTATAAGTATAAGTATAAGTATAAGTATAAGTATAAGTATAAGTATAAGTATAAGTATAAGTATAAGTATAAGTATAAGTATAAGTATAAGTATAAGTATAAGTATAAGTATAAGTATAAGTATAAGTATAAGTATAAGTATAAGTATAAGTATAAGTATAAGTATAAGTATAAGTATAAGTATAAGTATAAGTATAAGTATAAGTATAAGTATAAGTATAAGTATAAGTATAAGTATAAGTATAAGTATAAGTATAAGTATAAGTATAAGTATAAGTATAAGTATAAGTATAAGTATAAGTATAAGTATAAGTATAAGTATAAGTATAAGTATAAGTATAAGTATAAGTATAAGTATAAGTATAAGTATAAGTATAAGTATAAGTATAAGTATAAGTATAAGTATAAGTATAAGTATAAGTATAAGTATAAGTATAAGTATAAGTATAAGTATAAGTATAAGTATAAGTATAAGTATAGGTATAAGTATAAGTATACGTATAGGTATAAGTATAAGTATAAGTATAAGTATAGGTATAAGTATAAGTATACGTATAGGTATAAGTATAAGTATAAGTATAAGTATAAGTATAAGTATAAGTATAAGTATAAGTATAAGTATAAGTATAAGTATAAGTATAAGTATAAGTATAAGTATAAGTATAAGTATAAGTATAAGTATAAGTATAAGTATAAGTATAAGTATAAGTATAAGTATAAGTTTAAATATAAATATAAGTATAAGTATAAGTATAAGTATAAGTATAAGTATAAGTATAAGTATAAGTATAAGTATAAGTATAAGTATAAGTATAAGTATAAGTATAAGTATAAGTATAAGTATAAGTATAAGTATAAGTATAAGTATAAGTATAAGTATAAGTATAAGTATAAGTATAAGTATAAGTATAAGTTTAAATATAAATATAAGTATAAGTATAAGTAAAAGCATATATCTGCCTTTACTCTGTTCCAACAAATTTCTACATATTTCCTACATATGTATGTATGTAATTATTTTACGATTACATACATAAGTATTTGTATTACTCAGACGATTTGAACTGCTACTAGGAAATTCTGTTTGGTAATTCAATCCGAATGCTGCTTAAATTGATTGTAAGTCAATGGCATAACGATAAACAAGAGAGTGAAGGAAATGATGCTGTGAGGACGTGTTTGCATTATTTATTGGTTTAAAGCGTGTTATCAACAGCTTTTTAAATACTTCATTGGATGTATCGAATTCCGTTGATGAAATTTCTAAAGTTTGTGTGTGCTCTTGTGTTTTCCAAACAAATAAATACTTTTTTTATGGTTTTAAAATTATACGTGGGATGGATTTGCATATAATATAGATTATCAATCATCAGCGACAGTCCTCTGTGGGGTTAATTTAAAGAAGACTTGCGCCCTGGGTGTTTTTATTTTACGATCGTTTGTTTCCAACTCACCTACCATCCGCCTAAGATATTGAACTCCTTTAAGTAGCTAGCTCTTTGAAAATTGTCTTGAATGCAATTTGCTTACAAAATTTTAAAATTAACTGACCGTAATCAACGTTTCTATGTGCGCTCTAATTTGACCCTTTCTGGTTAATGCTGAATAAAATAATACAATTAATGCCATAAATTTCCAAAATTAACTAAAAACAATGAGGAATGCCTAAACTCAAAGTAAGCCGAGCATTACCCAATTTGGTTCAAAGATAGTAGCCCTGAAGTAAAAAAAAATAACGAAAAATAACTCTATTTATTTAAATTTACATACAAAGATGAACAATTTGTCGTAACCTCAATTGCAAAAAATTACCTCAAGAAAACTAAACTTTGTGCAAGTACGGTTAAGCAATAAAAAGTTCTCCGTCTGCTCCTGTTCGATATTTTTTTCTTGTCATAAATTTGTATGGGTATGCTTGTTTCCTAATCTTTTTCCATGCTTTTGACATTATTTTCACCATAATTTACTACAATTTACTTAAATGAGTATTTTATCTTTTTTCTCTTTACAGTAATTTACTTCATCAAAAAAGGCTTTCAGTCCAACAGTCAACTACATTTATTGGATTCATTTGCTTAGTAAATTTTTTAGACGTTTTTTCTTTTGCTTACTTTTTGTCTTTAACTTTTTGCTTGCAGCCGCAAAAGTGTAATCAGAACGTTGCTACGGTAAGTTTATATGCTACGTTACAAATTTCTTTAATTTTTCAAATCAAGGCAAAGCCAATTAATTTTGACATTTTTTATACCTTGTGCTGTAATACATTACCTTTTCCTTCTTATCTACCTAGGATACCTTTTTCGAGCGCATTGCCCCATATCTTGCTTCTATCTTTAAGGTCGAGTTAATTTTTCACGCACACTCTCTTATTACTTAGATACCTTCCGAAACGCAAAATTTATTAAATTTGCATTAAAAAGAGATAACAGTTAAAGGCGTAGTTACAGATGTGAGTTAGGATACTTGCTAGTTCACTGAATGTTTTACTTATCTACCGACTACTGATTGTATTTCATTGCCTCCCACCACTTTGTATGCTTCGATATTCAGTTCCGCCTTCACGATTCAAGCTTGTTCTTTGTGGCACCAAAAAAGCGCATAACTCCCACAAAATATGTTTTTTTCTTTCTTTCTCTCGTTTTTATCGTTGTTCACATTCCCGTGCGCGCTTATTCATTTCCGCTTAATAAACTACATAATTAAACTGACTAAATGGGATTAAAGGCTTTATCTGGCACATACTCACAAAGCTGAAACTGAAAGTGCAAGTAAAAGTATTTTGTAAGTGAGACAAGTTTATATACTTTTGGTTTTAATTAATTTTTGTTTGCATGAGAAAATGATTATATTAAGCAAAGTTTACTCTACAGAGTGATGATAATGAAATTTTTGCCTTTTGCTTCATGATACATACGTTACACATGCTTACTAGCTGGCAAGTTATATTTTTGCATTTAATTTGTATGTAAGAAAAAATTAATAAAATAAAAGTAAACAAATCTAAAATGTGGCATATCTACTTTAGAATTGATTTCTAGATCAAATTGTGATTTAAATAGTTGCCCCTTCCTAAATAAGATTGTTAATTGATAGTACCTGCGCGCTATCAATTTAGCGCTAACTTTACTTACCCAAAATTATCCCAAAATTACCCAAAAAAAATACCAAAATAATCCTAAAATGGTCCCAAAAAGACCGTTAAAAGTTCCCAAAATGATACGATAATGAACCCAAAACCAGCCAAAAATGTCCCGAAAATGATCCCAAAATGACCCTAAAATGATCCCCAAAAAACACCCTTAAAAGTACCCTAAAATGATTCCAAAATTATCAAAAAATGTTCCCAATATAATTCTAAAATAATCCCATAACGACCCCAAAATGACCCAAAAATAATCCCAAAATGATCCAAAAATGATCCAAAAATGACTCCAAAATGATCCAAAAATGATCCCAAAATTGTGCCAAATCCATAATTGAACCCAAAATAATCTTAAAACAGCCCCAAAATTATTCCAAAGTGACCCCTAAATGATCTCAAAATGATCCTAAAATAATCCAAATATGATCGCAAAAATATTCAATACAAATACAATACGGTAAAACGGTAACCCTGGGCGGCTACCCTACTTGAAAATATTTTGGTTGGCATGTCGACGAAAATACCTTTCATATGATACCCATATTGGCATATCTAACTCCATATTTTAAAAAAATTGACATAGGTGGCAACTCTGTACAACCCCCAAGTGGATAGTCTTAGAATCAAGCATCCAAATCGGTCGAATATACTTTAATGCTTCAAGAGGAAGCTGAAGAAGCCCGAACGGTGTACGAGGACAAAACGAAGTATATGCTATCGTTTATTTGGGAACCAGCATTAACACTGAAAATTATGTCAGTCTAGAAATCCAACAGAGAATCACTGCTGCCAACAAGTGTTACTGTGGACTAAGTAGGCAATTGAGAAGAAAAGTCCTCTCACACGAAGCAAAGATCACGCTTTATAAGTCTCTCATCATGCCAGTCCTGATGTACAGCTCGGAATCAAGGACATTGTCAAGAGAAGATGAGATGATACTCTAAGGGTAAGAGAAAAGTTCTCCGAAAGATATTAAATGAAGAGCTGTACTAGCTTTACGCAGACCTGACACTAGTGCAGCGAATTAAAGCCCAAATGCTCCGCTGGCTGGGTGATATTATGCGAATGGAGAAAGAAGCCCCACCACAGAAGGTTTTTCTGTCGACACCCGAATTCTGCAGCAGAGAAAGGAGGAGGCATCGACTGAGATGGACAACATAAGTAGAGGATGACTTGAACTCCCTTGGTATTTCTAATTGACGTCAGGTGACGCTAAAAAGGAACGACTGGCGTGCTTTAATACGAAACTGTCAAAATCGTTTAGATGAGATCTGGTTGAATATACTTTCTAAGTAGATTATCACCATCAGTTATTGGCAAGGCAAGATTAGTTTAGTTATTTAGTTGTGACCATTTAAGTAGAGCCATTTAGTTATCGCACAAACGGGTTATTGAAGTAAGTCATTGAATTATATATTTAACATTTTTTTCATCAGATTTCAATACTTCTAATCGACAAAAATTTATTTACTTAATGTAGTTAACATTTGTATTAGCAGAGATATTAACACGAGTTCATGAAGTCAGACACCTTTTCAAATACATTCATTTTGCTGATATTTAAACAACGTACGTACATATGTACAGAGTTAGACATGCAATACTTTTAACAATATCATAAATCTAAATAGTTTTGTTACTCTCTTTAAGCACTTAAAGCCCAGCAAACACAGAATCTAAAGTTAGAGAAATTTTTGTCTTCCCGAATTGAGCAAAAAGTTTGAAAAATACACTAAAAATCGACTCGGAAACGATAAGAGAACAAACTTAATATCGAACATATTCGAATCATACGATTTGAAATCTAACCTTTTTCTCGATATCGAGAACCAAGTCCCTCATTTTTGACGAGAATGCTATAGTTCTCGAAATTTTCTCAAATCGTTCTTTAACCTCCTATCCTAGATAGTAATTAGAACTCAAATCGTCTTCTACTCATTCTCCAACCTAAATGTTTGCTGGGTGCCAATAAGCGCGAGTTCATTGAAGGCGAAAAAAAAAAAATTTTTTTTTTTTTTTTGTTGAGCAACACATAACAGGCTAATTGTGGACAATAGCAATGGTATGTTTGTAAATAAATGTACATATGTACGACGATTATATCGGCAATTCAATGTATTTATTTATAAGAAATTCACATAAATCAATGCACACTTGAAAAGATAAGCAATAAGCAATAACGTAAACAGCAACAAAAAACTCAAGAATTTTTCTTATACGAGACGGTATTGAGAAATAATACTAAAACTGTCCCAGTCAGTCTTGATATTGCGCAAGCTGAGCTGCATACTTGCTTTTATATATGGGTCATTCCATGCCAAATCGATAAATATTTTACCTGACCCCCTTCGATTTCGCTAAAAATTTTCTATCTTTTTCTACCACCCGAAAGACATTTTTCAGAATTTTTTCAAACTTTTTCCCCGAATCAAAAAAAAATTATGAACTGAAAAAAAACGTTTTTTTTAAATGCTGTAACTTTTTCAAAAATGGACCGTTTGAGATCATTTTTTTAATTTTTGTTTTTAAATGTAGTTTTCGGAAAAAAATAAAAAAATTATAAAAGCACAGATACATATTTTTTTTTTAAATCCGACCCTTTTTTAATTTTTATTTTTATTTTTTTTTTTTAAACTCCAACTAATTCTGCAATAAGCCCCGTTACAAACAAGATGTGCGACAATCTCTTCAATTTTTTTTTTATTGAAAAAAATTTTTTCAACTTTGGCTCATTTTATACACTTTTTTAATGTATTTTTTTTGCAATCAAAAAAAAAATAGAAAGAAATTTCGACACATCTTGTTACTAGCGGGGCTTATTGAAGAATAAAAAAAAATAAAAATAAAAAAGGTTCGGACTTTTTTTTTCGAAAAAAAAATTTATATATCTGGGCTTTTAAAATTTTTTTTTATTTTTTTCCGTAAACTACATTTAAAGACAAGAATTAAAAAAAAATGATTCCAAACAGCCCATTTTTAAAAAAGTTACAGCATTAAAAAAAATCGTTTTTTTTAAGTTCATAACTTTTTTTGATTTGGGGAAAAAAACTTGAAAAAATTCTGAAAAATATCTTTCGGGGGGTAGAAAAAGATAGCAAATTTTTACCATAATCGAACGGGGTTAGGTAAAAAATGTGTCGATTTGGCATGGAATGACCCATATATAGGGTAAGTGAGACATTTACCAGGGCTAAAGTTGGACACTTTCTGTGAGATTATATATTACCCTGCAAAAATCGTTGGATTATGTGTTCCAATATTTTGATATTGGAGTACTTCAATATTAATCCTTTGCAATATTAATCCACCTCATCGGACCATCTTTAGCTTTTTGTAAGCCGATCATTGCTCGTGCCTTATCGACGAAAATCACAACACTATCGCTTCGGCAGAAACAAAGCGAAGGTTGGAGCACAATTTTTATGAGAAAAAGGATTATATTTGGAGTAGTATGTTGCTGCAATTGGAGTAACCTTTGGATAGGAAATAGAGTAGTCTCGATTTTTGCAGGATAAGTAGAAGCTCTTGTTCTTACAAAAATATCCGGCAATCACTACTCAACAAATATCGAAAAAATATTTTTTCAGCCTTTGAGAAATCTTTCAACTCAATAAGAAGGTTAACTTTTTCTTATAAGAGAAGAAGTTCATAAATTTGCAATTATTTAAATTACTGTATATTTTCTGCGCTAGCTATATACATAGAAAGCTTTCGGATAAACAAATACTCCGATAAATGGTAAACTTACCCTACTTACATACATACATTAGCACATCATGACCAATGTACATTTATTGGAAGTACAATAAAATTAAAACAAAAAGTATATTAATAAATTATGCCCATGCATATGCTTTAATATGTTAAAGTATAAATAAATCACTTAATATGAGGTCAGTTTATGCATACAAAATGTTTAATAACAAAAAACATTTTCTCTCAGAACTTTTCAGAATTTGGTTCGCCAAACATATTTTGCCTGGCGAGTGCCTTCATACTTGTTCATCTCTTTTGAAAAAAAAATGCAGAAATTTTAAACCATGACTTCCGCGAATACCAGTGAGTGTCAACAGACAAATTGCTCACCGAAAAGGCATACGGTGTGCAGTTCCAACAAATTTGGTCATATGAAGAAATTTTACCACGAATTTTTTGATATATTAATTTTAATTTTAATTTTAATTTTAATTTTAATTTTAATTTTAATTTTAATTTTAATTTTAATTTTAATTTTAATTTTAATTTTAATTTTAATTTTAATTTTAATTTTAATTTTAATTTTAATTTTAATTTTAATTTTAATTTTAATTTTAATTTTAATTTTAATTTTAATTTTAATTTTAATTTTAATTTTAATTTTAATTTTAATTTTAATTTTAATTTTAATTTTAATTTTAATTTTAATTTTAATTTTAATTTTAATTTTAATTTTAATTTTAATTTTAGTTTTAATTTTAATTTTAATTTTAATTTTAATTTTAATTTTAATTTTAATTTTAATTTTAATTTTAATTTTAATTTTAATTTTAATTTTAATTTTAATTTTAATTTTAATTTTAATTTTAATTTTAATTTTAATTTTAATTTTAATTTTAATTTTAATTTTAATTTTAATTTTAATTTTAATTTTAATTTTAATTTTAATTTTAATTTTAATTTTAATTTTAATTTTAATTTTAATTTTAATTTTAATTTTAATTTTAATTTTAATTTTAATTTTAATTTTAATTTTAATTTTAATTTTAATTTTAATTTTAATTTTAATTTTAATTTTAATTTTAATTTTAATTTTAATTTTAATTTTAATTTTAATTTTAATTTTAATTTTAATTTTAATTTTAATTTTAATTTTAATTTTATTTTTAATTTTAGTATTATTTTATTTCAAATGTTTATTTTGATCGGATTAATATTAATATTTTCATTTTCAGCTAAAAGTGACTGTGAAAGTTTGGATTTTGAAAAATGACACAGTTCTAAACGATAACAATTTCGGTTCCACTTTCATTATTTGGTTATCACTTGCATTTCCAAGCCTTTTTACAACTTCCCGGAATACTAGAATGTAAGCTCTGTAAGCTTTTCGCATTTTTTTTAGCGAGAATTCCATTTCAACAATATTGCAGACACTATAAAGTCAATATTTTTACTACACTCAGTATAAAAATTTTTGTAGCCAAACTGTCATCTTCTTATCTAACGGTTCTATCTCAATACATATTTAGAAGCACTTATCAGCACCTTGTCTTGATTTCTGATGGTTTACCTGACGCTCTGCTGCTTCCTTTTTTATTTATTATATCAGAAGTTCATTTAATATGTCACACGCATAATCGTGGGCACGACAAGCCCCACTCTCTCTCCATAGGTAGGCTTGGTTGATGGACTACTTGACTGGTTAAACAGCTGCCATCGTTCTTCACATTCATTTGAACGCTTACAAAATTTATGGTATATTGCGATAATGTTGACAGTTAGTTGGGTCGATTGATCGAACACTCATTGGTACATAGAAAATGCATTGGCAATAACGTCGCTGGACTTATCGAGATATATGCATTTTTGTATGAATGTATGTGTATAAGGTATATGACAATCGTTTGACAGACAGCTCGCCTAAAACTGTCAACGGGGGCAAAACAAACAAACGGATAGCTAGCAAGAGGCAACATTTATTTTTTTCAACTAAAGTTGATATGCCTATACTCTTGAGTCCCTCATTTCCAGAAACCAGCATGATAAAGGTGTGAGGAAGCAAAGCTTGTATGTAATTTGCTTACCACGAACGTGTGTGTTTACATTTTGTTATTTGATTTTGGACTACTTTTTGTCCGATTAACAAATTAGATTAAGATTGTAAAAAGCAGGGAGATATGGCAAATATGTAAGTGGATATGTGCGTGTTGGGAGCGTGTTTGGCTACAATTTTGATTTTGATTGACACTGCCTGCAATTATATTGATCCTATTATGGGTTCGTTCTAAATATGGCAGGGAATTGATTTATTTATTAAGCTTTCTGCTTATGGCGGTTAAAAAGTTGTCAATTTCCCTTAAAATACGAGTATGTCTCTTAATAGATACTGACTTCAAATATAATATGGTGGGGTTCAAAAAACTCGAAATTACCTTTCTTTTAATACCCAGATTGACATATCTTGCTGAATATTGAAAACTAAAATGAGGTAGGTGGCAATCCTGTAAACCGCCCGAACTGGCAACTTACATACAAGTAGAAAATCTTAATCTAAAAAAGTAGTGGATTTACAAAAGATTTATTTCCAAAGGGCCAAAAGGCGCTATCTTCTGAAAGCTAACCTGCTTCAGAAAAAACAAGTAAGGATGGATAAGTTCGGTTGAACCAATGATATAGGCCCTAGGAGGATTTACCTATCAATTTATACTATTTTAGTTGTTTACTTTACCTTATAATGCTAGCATATCTTGTGCCAAATTTCATGATTCTACCAATTTTAGTTTAAAAGTTATGACCAGTCAAATTTTCAAAAACACCTCCCATAAAAGTGGGCGGTGCCACGTCTTGGTGATTTTCGAAATTTTCGATATCAAAAGTGGGCGTCTTTGGAGGGCCTTTTTCCAATTTCATCAGGTATACTCCCAAAGATGCTGGTATACTTTCTGCCAAATTTCATCCGTCTACCGTAATCAGTTTAAAAGTTATGACCAGTAGAATTTTCAAACAGGCCTCCCTTAAAAGTCGGCGGTGCCACGCCCACTTTATACAATTATTAAAAACTCATAATAGAATGACCGGGGGGATTCACCTATAAAATTATATCATTTTAGCCATTTCAGTCACCGAGATATATCAATATATGTGACTTTCGAAGTTTTCGATATCGAAAAAGGGGGCGTGGTTATTATCCGATTTCGCCAATTTTCCTTAGCAACCTACCTTGACCAGAAAGTGCCAATATTTAAATTTTTACTGAAGGAAACTTAAGGACTTTCATTTATGGAAATCTATATCTATCTCGATTATTTTGTGCCGTTACATAGTACCGTTATGTGGACACAATTATAATACCCTTGTACTAGTACTAGTACGCTGGGTATACAAAATTTGACAAGGACTTGGATATTAAGCCTGAAAACATCTCATTTTCACCCTGTCCTTAGTACCACTAGCTTTAATGGCAAAAGCTGAATGTAAGGCATTTAAAACCCTGCAGCAATTGATCAAAAGACGAAAGACGTTTCTACATGTGGTTGAACTAATGATTGACTTTTCTTTAAGGTAATAAAGTTGTAATCAAACTAGCAAAAGTATATCAAAAATACTTTATTAAAATTCAAAATTTACATGCGACGAATGTCCATAAAGTAACACCATACATGTAATCCTTCCTTGGCCTATACTCTGTAAGATAATATCGGTAATCAAAATAAATATTTATTATATCCTTCAAAATATAAACGTATCAACAACTTTTAAACGTTTAACGACTTAAGGTTTTTGTTTGTTGAAGTTTTACTTACTTACAAAAGGTCGACGCTTGCTTCGAAGGATGATTATGGGCATTGCTTGATCGTAAAATATAAACAAATTGCTCCCTTGTTTATATCTTGAGTTTGAAATCAAAACGTAATTTAATTTGAAGATACAGATGTATTTATTAATAAAGCAAAATGATGAAAGAAGTAGGTATGGATAACTTTTCTGGGTAGTTAAAGATTTCTAAAAAGTAAAATTGAAAATTATAAAGAAAAAAGATGTAGACAGCACACAAGATCGATAGCTAGTGTACATTGAAAACCTTAAGTCTGTACAAACATATTTGTAGATACAACTGCGTCGTGCATATATTTACCTACATTTGTACTTATCCATGTTCGACAGAAAATCATATTTGTTTGTACAAATATTCAACGACAAAACTCCCTGCTGTTTCACTGTAAATATTTGTATTTAACGCTGCAAGTAATTGAAACCAGCGAAAGAAAATACAAATAAGAAACTCAGATAATGTCTTTACTTTCAATACGGACGCGCTGTGAAGTCAATGTCCATTCTTAACTCAATTCGGAATGCAACCAGACAAGGATGATGCGCAAGCGCAAAATATTACCTGCTGGCATACATATATATGTATATAGTTGCTATGTGTGTACTCCGAAGTATCAATATGATATGTTCAGTCAGGATATTTATGTGACAAATACAGTCAAACATATATAAAAACAGGTATTCTTCGTTTTACAGATCGATGAGGCGAGATGTATATCTTGGTGGTCTTTCGACTGCCAATAGGATTATTTTGAATTTATTTTGTTTTGTTTTTTTTATGTTATTTTATTTCATTTCTTTTGTTTTATTAATTTTTTTATTTTATTTTATTTTATTTTATTTTATTTTATTTTATTTTATTTTATTTTATTTTATTTTATTTTATTTTATTTTATTTTATTTTATTTTATTTTATTTTATTTTATTTTATTTTATTTTATTTTATTTTATTTTATTTTATTTTTTTTTTTTTTTATTTTTTTTTTATTTTATTTTATTTTTTTTTATTTTATTTTATTTTATTTTATTTTATTTTATTTTATTTTATTTTATTTTATTTTATTTTATTTTATTTTATTTTATTTTATTTTATTTTATTTTATTTTATTTTATTTTATTTTATTTTATTTTATTTTATTTTATTTTATTTTATTTTATTTTATTTTATTTTATTTTATTTTATTTTATTTTATTTTATTTTATTTTATTTTATTTTATTTTATTTTATTTTATTTTATTTTATTTTATTTTATTTTATTTTATTTTATTTTATTTTATTTTATTTTATTTTATTTTATTTTATTTTATTTTATTTTATTTTATTTTATTTTATTTTATTTTATTTTATTTTATTTTATTTTATTTTATTTTATTTTATTTTATTTTATTTTATTTTATTTTATTTTATTTTATTTTATTTTATTTTATTTTATTTTATTTTATTTTATTTTATTTCATTTTATTTTATTTTATTTTATTTTATTTTATTTTATTTTATTTTATTTTATTTTTTTTATGAGGCACGCTTCCCCATTAACATAAAAAACTCATGTTTGTTCTTAAAGATACTCCATTTATTGTCAATAATTCGAATTTCTGTATGCCCTTAGAAAAAAACTAAAATCGTATTGTATTTCCGGGACTATTTTGGGGACCGTTTGACCGATTTGGATGAAATTTGGCTTCATTCTAAAACTTTCTACGTGGGTGTTGCCGCTTGAGGCGGTTCACAGGGTTGACATCTATCTAAATTTTTTTCTAATATTCGGCAAGATATGCCAATTGGGTATCAAATGAAAGTTTTTTTCTTCTCTATTCAAAATATGTAATAGCGTTTTTTTCTGCACGAAAATGTCGCCCTCGCCGCATGCCCGCTAAAAGCCATGTTCTGTTGTAAAATGGGCATTACCTTCATACCACCCTCCCCTATAAAATTGCAAAAAGGCAACATTTCTTGCCCTCGCTGTCGCAGACGGTGCGATTATTTGCCCTGATAAATGGCAATAACGAACAAAAACAGTATACTATCTGTCACTTTCTAACACATGTATATCAGCCACGATAAATCAGCACCGATAGGCATACACAATTTTGACATTTCATATGGCGGCAGTGTTTTCTTCTTCTGAAGACATGCAGGGTGAGACTGGAAATTTTAAGTGTGCAGCAATTTCACAGGGCGAAGTTAAAATTATTAAAATGTTCCTTTACGAAATGGCAACATTTTCGTGGAGAAAAGAAAACGCTATAAGTTTCAAGCAGGATTGGCATCTAAGGTTGCCACCTAATCGCATTTTATTTATTATTCTTTATATCTCGGGGGCTGCTTGACGGATTTGGATACAATTTGGCATATATATAGTTGACAACTTCGAGGAATACCGAGCAAGGTCGGTCACCCAGGTACTTTGCACAAAACATTGAACGCCAAAATATGTATATCCTACGTTTCACCGCGCTGTACTCTACTCTGATCAACGCCAAAATGGCACCCAACTTAGCGAATGTTGCGTGCAACTTGATAGTTAAAGACCAAAAAGATGTTTAATTGAAATTGAATACACACAAAACTGCAGTTAAATAAATCACAAACCACTGCAACACAAATAACAACAAAAAGCCACAAAAGTAGAAGAATTATGTTTTAAATGAACAAAGAAAAGAAATAACACGACAGATTCAAACATTTCACAATATTATCGCCTTTAGGCATCGCTCGCCTCGCGACAATTGAAGCTAAAGAAATTTTTTTTTTTGTTTTATTTTTTTTTTTTAATACTCAACTCAAGGAGTGTTATTAAGTCTTTTATAAATACAAATGCCACACAGACTCCAGAAAAAAGAAACGCGGATGATAAACCACAGAAAAAAAAGTAATGGAAAATATTGAAGTTGAAGTTGTCAATGAAAGCTGAGCTGCGCAATGGTCAGGGTCTTAACTGCATCAAGAAGGAGTGTGGCTTGGGCCGCTGTGGTTTTTTGATAGCATGTGGGCATGTAAAGCAAACGTATTCATTTTGCTTAAGAGTTATTTATTTTTACTACCTTTATATTAGATCGACTTGTTTTTGATCGGCACTCAAAAAATTCGGTGTAGTATAGAATGCGATATAATCGAGAAAATAGTTAGCATAAAGATAAAGATTTTATAAGATATACGATCAGTAAGTATATAGCTTCATGTAGGTGGTCCAATTTTAGAAAAAAAAACCTTCTGATAAAAATTATGCTTTAAACTTGAAACATTGTCAGAACTAGATGAACTACCGAAAAAAAATATCACACGAAAAATATCAGATATATTTAGCTCATCTTGAGAAACTTGCACAAATAGTCTACTGTCTTTTGGTACATTCATATAAAGGTAGTCTTATACCATATATTCATCATAAATCTTTAAGCTCATAAGAACTCCAAGCTCAGTCAAATACTCAAGAAACAATTTCGTTGATAATGATAAATAAAAACTGAACTGCCACTAATTCCCTATAGAAATGTTGCTGGGTGATTACAAATTTTGTTTAAACAAATTTTTCATACGGTGAACCGTTTTCGAGATATAAGCCAGACAAACCAAGTTCGCAGATTTTCCGCCATTTAAAAAGAGCCAAAGTTGGACAAACCCACTTAAACTTGTGGAAGCGCAGTAAGAAATTTGCAATGTCACCAGCTTTGAGGTGTCAGCCTACAGTTTTTGCCATGGGACGAAGTCCAAAAATGCCTGATACTACTTAAGGGTGGTGTTCTACAAAAATGGGAAAATATCGGGTATTTAAAAACAGCCTAAGTTGGCCAAAATTCGTTAAATTGTTAACACGGGACGTAGGAAAATCCGCAAGCTTGCGATGCCTGGGTTATATCTCGAAAACGGTCCACGATATGAAAAAATTTTTGAAACAAAATTTGTAGAGAATTTTCGATTCTGTCTCCATAATCCATACTGCAAAATAAAGGGATAACGAAGTTATTAAAAAAAAAAATTTAAAAAAATTAAAAAAAAATTGTTTAGTACTACCTAACGATATCTGAACAAAGGGGTGTAAGAGTAGGTCGCCTCCACGTTGGTGCACCCTGGGTAACGCTAAATGACCTCAATGGCCTACACGGCTAGTTTCTTGTATTGCCGGTTCTACGAGAACGGTACCAGTACTTGTGCTGTACCCATCGTGCCGAAACAGCCCGGGCCGTTTTCTTATATCGACCCGGCCAAGAGCAAAACACTCGAGGTGACCCTGTCTGACATTTAGGCAGGGCTACACCTCGCTACAACAACAACAACAAAATATCTGAACAAACTAACCTTGGGACAAAAAACCTAGGGTGGCCCAGAAAATCTGACTTCAATTTCAGATTCATTACACCAAAATCCGATGAGAAACCCTCTGGGATTTATTGGCTCTTCTACAGTGTTATAATAACGCTACACTTACATATGCATCTTATGATTTTCAGATAGCACTTTTCAGAGATTTTGAATGTTTATACTTTTCGTGAATATGAAATGGTATTATAACTTTGGTCCGATGTTTGTAAGTATGAGAAGAAGAAGAGATAGACCCACTAATAAGTATACGGTTATGATCAAGACGATGAGCTTATTCCCTTTCGCCATGTCCGTCTGTCCGTCCGTCTGTTTGTACGCAAACTAGTCCCTCAATTTTAGAGATATCTCGATGAAATTTGGTATGAAGGCGTTATTTTATATGAGAATAATCATTTGTCGGAACTTACAAGTTCGGACCAAAACTACTCATAGCTCCCATACAATCGATTGTTCCGATAAACGGATTTCGGACTATAATTTCTGTAATTAAAGAGATAGTAACGTGAAATTTTGTAACTTTTGTTATTTTTACATGGAAAATGTGGATATTGAAAATCAGTAAGATCGGACCAATAGTACTCATAGCCCCCATACAATCGATTGTTCCGATAAAAGGATTTTGGGCTATAACTCCTGTAATTAAACAGGTAGGAACGTGAAATTTTCTTTTAGAATGTGGAATGTCGATGTTAAAAACCAATAAAATCGGGCCAATATAACACACCGTCCCCATATAATCGATAGTTCCGATAATTTCGGTATGACCTAATGTTAAATTCACACAGGCTGTACTGGGGATCGAACAGTGAAAATCGTGAAGCTTATTCATAACAGGTATATAGCCTTCGGCACAGCCGAAGACAGCTTTCCTTACTTGTTTTTTTTTTTTTTTTTTTTTTTTTTTCTAGTGTTTTGGTTCTATTTGTCTTTTGTGTGTGAATGCCTATTGGTTGAGTGTACAGGAAGGAATGTTAAAGACAGTTAAAGACAAAAAAAGAAAAAGGGTCCCAGTGAAATGATGAAATTTGACTACACGCACCACAACATGTTCGTACCAATAAGAACTATGGGCTTTTGTATGTTAGCATCGTGTGTGGCTGAGAATATTTTCATCATAAGCATTTAATAAATTATTCAGTCAAGTGATAAGGAAAATATTATAACTTGTACAGCAACAAGTCTACAACAGCAGTAGATTCTTTCAAACAAGATTATACTTATTTTTGGAATAAGCAGCTGTAACTTTTGAAAACTTTTGTAGGAAATTTTCGAGGAAATATTAATCACGATATCTCACCGAGGCTTAAACCTATTTTTTGAAGTGAAATATTTAGACCTGCAACCAATTCGCGACAAAAGTAACATCTAAAATTATTTAGAAAGAAAAAATTTCTAAACGGGGTCGCCCCTCGGCAGTAGTTTGGCAAACTCTCCGGGTGTATTTCTGTCATGGGAAGCTTCTCAACAAAAAAGTCATTTGCTTTGCAAGTACCGTTCAGAGGCGGTAGAACACTGAAGGTCCCGCCAATTTGTAGGAAACAATTCAAAGCAGCACAACACAAATTGAAAAGAAGCTCGGTAAAAATCTCGTTAGAGCTTATGATAGCCTGTTGGTATAACGCCGACATAAGTTTTTCTTTTTTTTTCACAGATTGCATTGCTTTAAATTTGTTTCTAATTTATTTCTCATTTTCGTCTCTACGCTACCAGATTTTTAATTAATTTTTTTTTTTGGTTTTGCACCTTGCCGCGAGCAGAGTTTTCTGGAATAAATTTTCTATACACATTCTACTTTTACTTCCTGTTTTTACCAGCTAGTTACATGTGTCTGTGAAAACGTGTGCACCGATTTAAATGTTAAAATACTTCATAAAAACGCTTAACTGAGAAACAATTGCATGTTCCATCAAACTGAAATAAAAATATTTGAAAACAAATGTAAAGCTCAGTGAAACAAAAAAAAAAAAATACAACGCGGAAGATTTTTGTTGGCGTTTGTCTGCCTTGGGTTCATTTGCATGGCCGGGCACAATGTTGTACGTGACTCGTAATTTGAATAGGATTTCGACTTTTATTTCATCCCAAAATGCTTCCCGTTTCCTTTTTGTCTGGTGAATTCAGAAATTTAAAAATAGAAAAACAAATTTGTATTTGTTTTCGATTGACCACTTGGCTTGCTTAAAGAGATGTTTAGTCGTTTAACCATATGAGAATTTGTTAAAAAATGTTTCGGGGAAAAAATTTCGGCATTAACAAATTTTCCATTTTTTGAAATTTAAATGAGTGTGTATTAGTAAATATCTACATACCTTGTGCCCAACAAAAGCTTTACCTCTTTAGCAAAAAAAAATTTGTCAGCTCATTTTACTTCACCATAACCCATGACACCTGCTTATTCAATCCCAGCTCAGCCATCTGGCTGCCCTTTGTCTACTTTTTTCATCCAAAACTTTTTGTTAATAAACGCTGTACCTACATCAGATTTCCAAAGTTTTTTTGCAATTTGTTTGTTTTTTTTTTCTATTTAGCGCTTTGTCGTCTGCATAGTTCTCAGAATTTATTTTGTTGCAAAAATTGTTAGTTTCTTTCATCAAAAGCAGAAATGTAAGGCGAGCAAAACTTTAGGCTAAAAAACAAAAACAATTACATACTTAAATAGCTGTGTTCAAAGTTCTACAGTAGTATTTTTTCAAAATAGGTATGTATGTTTTTAAATGAAATACTCAGCCACGTAAGAAACTTTAGCACTTTTACATTCATTTGGCAAAAAACCTTTATTCTAGCTATATATCGTCGCTGATTTTACAAAACCACACAACGGACAAAGTGGAAACAGCATAACTGCAAATTATTTAACTTTTACACAACTCCAATTAAGATTGATTATTTTTATTTATTTCCAACGCAAAAGTAGTTTTCTTGAGAATAAATCAAGGACTGTAACCGAAACCGTAACCGTTACCAATTAAACCCGATAAATTCGTATTCGGGTTATTATTTTGAAACCGAAACCGTTACCGAAATAAATGTTGAAGAACGAAACCGGAACCGAAAACGAAACCGGAACGTGGGCCCAAAAAACCTATTTTTTAAATTGGTTCAAACCCGAAATTTTCAAAAATGTGGCAAAACCTGTAATTTAAAAACTGTTGAGGAAGCATTCAAAAAGTTCTGGAGTTCCTAAAAAGAAGGAAGAAAGTTCTGCAAATTTGCACCCAAAATCCCGATTTTTAAAATTGGTCCGAAAATTGAAATTTTCAAAAATGCTCAAAACCGAAAATTTCAAAATTGTTCGGAAAGCATTCAAAAATTTCCAAAGTTGCTGAAAAGGAAAAAAAACTCTGCAAATTTGGACCTGAAAACCGATTTTTTTTTAATTTGCCAGAAAACTGAAAATTTCAAAAATGTTACAAAACCTGGAATTTAAAAACTGTTCTGGGTAGCATTCAAAAAGTTCTGGAGTTCCTGAAAAGAAGAAAAAAGTTTTGCAAATTTGGATCTAAAAAACAAATTTTTAAAATTGAACCGAAAATTGAAATTTTCAAAAATGTTCAAAACCGAAGAAAATTTCAAAATTGTTCGGGAAGCATTCAAAAAGTTCGAGAGTTCCTGAAAAGGAGAAAAATGGTCTGCAAATTTGGACCCGAAACCCGATTTTTTTTAAATTTGCCAGAAAACGGAAAATTTCAAAAATATTCACAACCTGGAATTTAAAAAGTGCTGGAGTTCCTGAAAAGAAGGAAACAAGTTCTGCAAATTTGCACCCAAAAACCTGATTTTTAAAATTGGACCGAAAATTGAAATTTTCAAAAATGTTCAAAAAACCGGGAATTCGAAAACTGTTCTGAGTAGGATTCAAAAAGTTCTGGAGGTCCTGAAAAGAAGTAAAATAGTGCTGCAAATTTTGACCTAAAAAACCCGATTTTTAAACTGGGTCGAAAAGTGAAAATTTCAAAAATGTTCAAAACTGACAATTTAAAAACTTTTCGGGAAGCATTCAAACAGTTCTGGAGTTCCTGAAAAAGGAAAAAAGTTCTGCAAATTTGGACCCAAAAATCCCTTTTTTAAACTGGCCCGAAAACTGAAAATTTCAAAAATGTTCAAAACCGAAAATTTCAAAATTGTTCGGGAAGCATTCAAAAAGTTCGAAAGTTCCTGAAAAGGAGAAAAATGTTCTGCAAATTTGGACCTGAAAACCGATTTTTTTTAAATTGGTCCAAAACCGAAATTTTCAAAAATGTTACAAAACCTGGAATTTAAAAACTGTTCTGGGTAGCATTCAAAAAGTTCTGGAGTTCCTGAAAAGAAGAAAAAAGTTCTGCACATTTGGACCCAAAAAATCATTTTTCTTTTAAATTGGTCCAAAACCGAAAGAACGAAGTGTGTTAGTCTTCGACGCAGAAAACTGAAGTGTGTCAGTCTTCGACGCAGAGGACGAAGTGTGTTAGTCTCCGACGCAGAGAACGAACCGTGTTAGTCTTCCGCGCTAGCTGAACCGTATTAGTCTTCGTTGGGAGCGACGATATGTAAGTAATATTGTTTTTTTTTTGAAGGAACCACCGAGTAAGGTTCTTATTCAACCCTAGTACCTTGTTGTATGCGGCTTAACCCTCTACTCACATTGATGTATTGTAATTCATTTTCTTTCAATGCCAGCAAAAGCCGTTCACACCTATCAATCAACACTCTAATCCATCAATTCACATATCAATCATGCCGAAGTTTTCACCGCTTTTATATTTTACGTTTTTACGCATTTGCAACACACTCCATACAGACGCTATAAAAGGCAAAAGGACAATTCAACAAATTTGTCGCGCTCATAATTATGCGTTCAAATCGATTTAGAAAAATAAATACAATTTCCTGCAAAACAAAAATTGCATTAGTAAAATAGAAATAAATTTCCTGGCTGGCGAGCAAGAAATTTTTCTTTACTTTGTACCTATTGCGTGTTTGTTAGGATTTTTGTACCTAAGCCAGAGCACTGCAGTAGTATACTTTACAGCTGCGATTGGTTTCTAAAGAGATTGGGCAGTTTAAAACAAAAACAGACACTGTTGGTGTCGTTGTTGTTGTTGTTGTTGGTGTTGCTGTAACGAGGTGTATCCCTGCCTAAATGTCAGACAGGGTCACCCCGAGTGTATTGCTCTTGGCCGCGTTGATATAAGTAAACGGCCCGAGTCGTTTCGGCACGATGAGTACAGCACAAGCACTGGTAACGTTCTCGTAGAACCGGCAATACAAGAAACTAGCCGTGTAGGCCATGTAGGTCATTTATCGTTACCCAGGGTGCACCAACGGGGAGGCGACCTACTCTTACTTTTTTTTTCGACTAAACAAAAAACAGACACTCGTGCAGTTCTCTGCTGAGTATTTCTAGTTAAGGACATCTTTATGTGCCCGCATTTATTTTGACAATTTACAGACAGCTGTTAAATGAGATTTTTGCACATTAAAAAGAATTGTCAAAGAACCTTCTACTGAACCATACAACAACTACACTTTTTCATCTGTACCTAAATAAGTCTCACAAATGCAATTTAAGTCACAACAAGGACAACGGAGTAATTCATTTGAAAAATTTAAGAAAGCGGATATTCGAGTGACACTTTTTCTATTGTGTTAAAAATCGCAGACAACAGCAAAGAAATAAAGCAATAAGAAAAATGGGCATGTGTGTTGAGCACAATAAAAAAAAAAAAAACAGATGATTGGAGCGAGAAACTGAGTGAGGTAAAACAAAAATTAGAAAAATGAGGTTGACAAATGTAGATATTTGAGACGATTTATAAAAAACAGAGCAAAGTATAAAACAAAGAAGCGTTTATTGCAACAAAATTGCATTTGAAGGGAAAATAAATATTTTTTCTGTAAGGTGAGAAGTTGCTCTTCACCTAAAGGAAATTGGAGAGTTGATAAATAATATCGGTTTGTGCGTGTTTTTTTTTGCTTTTTCGTTGCAGCACTGAGCTCAAGGAGGTGCCAGTGAATTGATGTTTGACGCGTCTGCGGTAGGTCTTTTTCAACGCCCTTATTTTAAGATAGTACTGTACCTACTTCTGACTCTGTATAAACCGTGTAAGCAAATGTACTAAGTCCATTTTTTGTAATTATTCGAGAAACGAAAAAAAAACCGCCTAACTTTTTACTACCACTTTGGGCGGTTTACAGGGTTGCCACCTATCTAACAAAAATTGAAGTATTGAGCAAGATATGACAATATGGTTATCAAATGAAAGGTATTTTCGGTCGAGTTTCCAATATGACTAGTTCAAGAAGGCTTGTCACCTAGGGTTGCCACCTAATCCCATTTTATTTATTTTTCCTTATATTTCTGGAACTACTTAACCGAATTGGATAACATTTGGTGTATAGATAGCTTGCATCATTCTGAGATTACCTACATGGGTTTTGCCAAATTGGGTCGTTCACAGGTTTGCCACCTATCTCAATTTTTTTTTTTATATTGAACAAGATGTGTCAATATGAAAGGTATTTTTGGCCATATTCCAAATATGTAAATTTTAAGCAGAGCTGCCATCCAGGTAAAAAAAATCGGGTGAATAAACACTGAACTTTTATATATAGCTTATACTTATCCAAAGAATAAACTGTCAAAATTTGGTGAAAATCGGTTCAGTAGTTTTTAAAAATCCTCTATAATTTCTCAATCGCACACTAAATCAAAAAGAGTCACCATTCAAAATCAGAGTTGCTTTTAGTTAATTGATTCGGGATTGCACAAAAGTCGTTCGATTTTTAAAAAACTTGGCATCACTGTGCTATTTAAAGAGTAACGATATTAGTCAAAAAGAAAAAAAATTGTATGTACTGGCTTTACTACTTTTTATTAGGCAATATATGCCAAGAATGTGACATACAAAAATTTTTAGTTGTGACGGTTTTTGATTTAGGGTCCGATATATACCTATATAAAAATCGAATACCTAATAACGCAAACCCTGACACCCATTCGGTCGAAGTCATGCTTAAACTATATTCGAAGTTATAGTTTCGTATGATTCTAATGAAAAAATTTATACCTGTAAATATTCTAGTCATGATATACTACACACAGAGAAAATTGAACTGGTGATGGATAAGAATTGACAGTGATTTAGTCATATCAACCAAAATATAGTTATATCAACCAAAATATCTGTTGATTCAACCAAAATCACGGTCAATTCTTATTCATTCCTATCTCATTTTTCTGTAGAATCATACTGGTTGTAAAATATCAGTTCCATACTAGCTCAAAAAGCATTGAACCTGGACTAGTATGATTTCAACAAAATATACTAGTCAAAAAGCCGGGAACTTCAACATAATGTACTAGTCCCCATACTAGTCCAAAAAGCATATAACCTGGATTAGTACCTATAAGTCAAAAAAAAATAATTGCAAAATAAAAATAAGTTTACGAAACCTTTCTTGGCAAAGTATAATTTTTTTTCTGTAAAAAAAGATAAAAATCTGGGATGATTAAACATTGTGTATCTCAAAAACTAGAAGGCGTAGTAAAAAGTATTAGTAGTGTATGTATTTGGAACAATCTTTTTAGTGAAACTATCTTTATGCTTTCTTTGAACAACGGTAAATCATAAATATCTCACAAACGATACAATAGAATCAAAAATAATCTTGATTTTCGGAATCAGCGGTCGGCTATACATGCGAATTTCATAACGACGTAACTGGTGCAGAAAAAGGTTGAATTTGTGATCTAGTGTAATTTGCGACCTCTGTCATTTACCTACACATTTTTACAACAGAAAAGGATGCATGTTGATTAGGGTGGTTCAAAAAACTAAAGGTTTTCTTAGAGACTTAGGGACCCTCCTATTATTTTACATCTAACAAAAGAATAATCTATGCAAAATCTTAGCACAGTGGAAGGTGGCGCTCAATGAGGCTCGGCTTTCATAAATTTCTATGAAAGAGTAAATTTTAAAAAAAATGTTTATTTTTTTTTTTTCAAAAATCCAGTATTATATTTTTGAAGTGATCTATGACCATGGAATTTTGGCTCCTCACTTCTTTTATCAACCAGAAAATAATTATGGGGTCCCTTGGCTTTAACATTCAACTTAAGTGTTTCCCATTCGAGTCTGAACCACCCTAATGTTGATCAACTATTTCATTGCCTAAGGTGCTGTTGGTTGGCATATTGATTAGTTGATTGGAGCGTCAATATGCCTAAATGTGGTACAATTTTAAATGTGACAGGATTTCTGTATGGCATAAGTAGGTATGTGTTGGTCATATCCTACTCTGTCACATAGCCCATATGAAGTAAGCTACATTAATTCAAAATGCAACAAATTCTGTTCTGCATTTACCTATGCATGAAAGCAATCAGATATATAAACAGTGACATTCTATCAGATAGGTATATTGACAATCAGCAATAGAGTCTAATTAGGAAAACCTACAGATAACTACGCATAAGCATTAGGGTGGATTGGAAAATAGTTTGTTTCTTTTTAGCATAAAAAAGAACAAATGTTCAGGTACTCAGCATTTAGGGAAGGCCAAGTAGATTTCGGACTATTTTTTATAGAATAGATAATATAGCAAATAACATCTAAAAGTTGTCGAATGTGATTTTATTTATAAATCTTCTATAGAAAGAGAAAAAAAATAAAATAAAATACATCTAATTATGTTTAATCAATTATTACTTCACCAAAAACTTTTCCAGTTCGATAAATTAGAAAATAATTTTTCTTAAATTTTTTTTTTTTAATTTTTTTTTTTATTTTTTTTTTTTTTAATTTTTTTTTTTAATTTTTTTTTTTTAATTTTTTTTTAAATTTTTTTTTTTTCATTCTATAAAGCACAAATATCAAACCACCTTCATGTGTAACTACATATGTAGCTATTTTATTCCAAACTAATTTACCTGATTTAAGCTAAAAGTTTCTAATTGTCCCATTGCCTGCACTTTGTATGAGTTATTGTAGTCAACAATTTCTGTTTTAATGAAATGCAACAAAAATATGTTGTACAATTACAAATCACCATGTTTAGTCAAAATTTATTTACCAGAAAAACCATAAAAGCCATTAACGACAAATTGTTGGCAATAAATAGTAAAATTTTCGAAATAAACAAACCAATTAAACGCATTAAATTGGAAAATTGATGTCGAAAATAAATTGGTTATAGAAAATTGCAATTATATGCTTAGATACATATGGGTCATTCCATGCCAAATCGACAATTTTTTTAATTGACCCCCTTCGATTTTGCTAAAAATTTGCTATCTTTTTCTACAACCGAAAGAAATTTTTCAGAATTGTTTTCCCCAAATCAAAAAAAGTTATGAACTTTAAAAAAAGTTTTTTTTTTAATTCTGTAAACTTTTCAAAAATCGACCGTTTGGGATAATTTTTTTTTTAATTTTTCTTTTTAAATTAAGTTTTTGGAAAAAATAAAAATAAAAAAAATTTGAAAAGCCTAGATAGTATAAATTTTTTTTTATTTTTCTTCTATTTTTTTTTTTTTTTTTTATTGAAAAAAAAAAATTCAACTCATTTTATATAACTTTGTAATGATTTTTTTTTTCAATCAAAAAAAACATAGAAGCGATTGTCGGCACATCTTGTTATTAGCGGGGCTTATTGCAGAACTAGTTAGAGTTAAAAAAAAAAAATAAAAAAAAGGGTCGAACTTTTTTTTCGCAAAAAAAAAATTTATATATCTGGGCTTTTAAATTTTTTCTATTTTTTTTCCGCAAACTACATTTAAAAACTAAATTTAAAAAAAATGATCCAAACGGTCGATTTTCGAAAAGGTTACAGCATTTAAAAAAAAACATTTTTTTTTAAGTTCATAACTTTTTTTGATTTGGGGAAAAAAATTTTGAAAAATTCTGAAAAATGTCTTTCGAGGGATAGAAAAATATAGCAAATTTTAAGCGAAATCGAAGGGGGTCAGGTAAAAAATTTGTCGATTTGGCATGGAATGACCCATATGTAGTTATGTGTATAGGTACAATAAAAATAGGAAAATCTATTTTATTGTAAGTAGAGCAAATGTACATACTTTAGTTTGCATTGTATTTTTGTTATTTGATGGATATTTGGTGTCTGCGGTTTGCTTGAAAACAAAAAAGCTGGATGAAATTGAGTACAAAATTTGCGGTGAAAACCTGCTACAGACTAATTGCTTTCACATCAATTAAAAGTTTACATATTGTCTTCTTTTCCTGCGCGAAAATACATTTAGCTTCATGCAACGAAATCTCATCTGTTCATTGTTCAGGAGATCTTGTTGAAACCAAATGTTTTGAGATCTTTTCGATATCTACCATTACTAAGTTATTGTCAAGAATACTGCGGGACTATGTTGCTGATGATCATTTTCATACTGTTTTACAACCATTTCGGGATTGTGTTCGGATTTTTTCGGAATGATTTTCCAAACATATTTATTGAGACTATTTGATATCTTATATATCCCTGAGTATTTTCGGGAACTCTTCGGATACTTATAAATCATTTTGGTACCATTTCAATATTTTCGGGATGATTTCGGTATAGGTCTGGACGATTTTGAGATTTTATTTAGGATATTTTCCGGAATTTTCGGGATTATTTTTGTTTATTATTTCGGGGCCACTATAAAATTAGATTGAGCACAATTTCAGCACCATTTCAGGATTGGTTTCGAGATCACTTGTAGACGCATTCGGAAATATTTCCGGAACTTTTGAAATAATTTTAGAATTTTTTCTGAATTACCATTTTCTGTATCCTGGATAATATCTAAATCATTTAAGGATTACTTTCGGGATCATGTTGGTACTGTTTCGGATTTTTTTTTTTGTCATTTCTGAATAATTGCGGGATTTTATTTTCAAGAAAGAGGATAAATATCAAGAGCATAATTCAAGAGAATAATTTCGATACAATCTCACTGTTGTATTCGGGATCAAGAAAAAGTGACCGGTACCAAAAAAGGCACGTAAAAATGCACTTGACTTTAAAAAAAATTTAAAATTTTCCACATGAATTTCTGTGCCTATTAATTTAAAATCATGATTGCCATGAGCTTTTATTTTACACCCTTTAATGGCATTCAAAATCCATTTTTCGCTCAATCAAAATATTTTTCAAAATTTATTTCACAACGGAAACGGCATCATTTCCTGCGGCAAGTTTGGGGAGCAGTGAATAAAAAAACAAAAAATAAATAACAATCATCATAGGCTAAAAGCTTAAAAAAATCGTAAAACAGCGAATACTGCGGTGACTTGCTATTTGGCATGTAATTGACACATGCGCAGAAACCCCACATCCGTTTTGTGGCTTTACCCCCTATTACGCGCATATTTAATACACCTTTAAAAATTTTAGCCTAAATTTTAAACTTTTTTGGACTAAATATACCAAACCAAACCAAATTTGTTTTCAAAATAAATCTTTACCAGTTTTCAAGAAAAATGACTAAATGAATGGGGTCTCAAGAAATGTTTTAACATTTTTTTAAAGAAAAAGTAATTTTTTTGTCTGTTGATTGGGATTCGAATTCATGCCCGTCTGCTCTACCACTGAGCTACATCGCATACCTAAATGTGGTGGGAAGAATTCAACCTAAAGTAAACTTTCAATAATCATTGAAAACAAAAAAAAAATTTCAGACCGAAAAGCTTTTAATTTTAAACCGAAAGGTTTAAATTTGAAACCGAAAAGTTTTAAAAATAAAATTAAATTAAAAAAATGTGGCACTTGACAGGATTCGAGCGGAAGCACTCAGGTGTCACTGCCGACTTTCAAAAGAACCAAAAAAAATTTAGACTGCTTTTCCAAACCAAAAAAAAATTGAAAATCTTTGTAGGTATTTAGAAGGCTTAACATACTCCAAAAAAAAAGTTTAAAAAATCGCTTAAACTTTAGACGGGTTTAAAATTTAGGCTCATTTTTTTACTCTGTAGAAGCAAAAATTGAAAATCGAACAAAAATTGAAATGCGACAAAATATGAAAAAATCAGCAAGCGAATATTAGAATTGAAAACGTATTTGCATGCACACACAAAATCTGATTTTCATTTCATGCCATCCCATTCCTAGAAAGCTCATACCAAATGTGATTGCCCGAATATGTATTTTCACGCAATTGGCAATTTGCTAACGTTTGTGGTGGAGTTCTTGTTGCATAGCCTCAACGCTCATAAATTTTGCAGCTTTGGCAATTTGCCTGTTGCACGATAAAATTGTCGCCAACAGCTTCGAAAAGGCATTCGAAATGGAAGTGAATTCATTCTCATCTACATACGTAAACCGCAGAATCGATTTCCTGTTTCACGGTCGTCATCATCTTTGCGGTTAAGTGGTGGGCCAAAGTTTCTATCCCATTTACTTTGTTGTGCGTAAGAAAATATGGAGAACTATTGACGCAGTACTTATTGGAAGTGGTTGCAGTAATAGCTAACAGATCGACTATGCCTAGCCGTTCACACCATTCTCTAAAATGCAAAAATGTATCCAAGTGTTGATGATCATTAGGGTGGTGCGTAATTTCTAGGTATTTTTGTTTGTAGCAAACTAAGAATTTGTTACTAGATCTTTTAGTAGCTCTAAAATATATCACTACCGCAAGCTTCACACCCTAATGTATCTACAATGTAGTAAATGGCAAATTGCATTCACCAATAAAAACTTGTTAATCGTAAAAGTTGTTGAATGATTTGTGTAATTTTTTATTTGTTGTTTGTTTGGCAGCAATTGCAATTATTGACGCCTCTTGTTGGCGTTTAGTATTGCCGTCGTGAGCGGTTAGACACTCGTTATTTTATAATGCGATATTAGTTTTTCTTCTGTTTTTTTTTTTCAAACACTTAAAATTTGATTGGCGCACTTGATAAATGGTGAATCCTATCAATTGAAAATAATAGCAAATTGTTATTGATTGAAAATGAAGTATGCATCTAGCGCTATTGTTTGAAAAGCACTCAAGTATCGAGTTATAATGGAACTGGTTTTGATTGAAGACAAATAGTTTTTGCATATTTACAATAGATTAGATACAATGATACTTCTTGCTAAATGCAAAAAACAGAAAAAGGTAATAGTGTTGTCGATCAATTGTGACTTTCTACTTTAGACAATTGGTTGCGGGAAGGATCACACAGAAAAATTTGCATGTAAAATCAACAGTTTTTTTTTTTAACATTTTTTAGCAGTTTTCCAGCTTATTATTTTTCAACACTATCGCTCATGTTATTTTAACATAAAGTTCATGTTGAATAACTTCACTTCGTGTTAAATTAACATGACTTCCTGTAAAATTAACATGAAGCTTATGTTGAGAAACTTGTCTTCGTGTTAAATTAACACGACTCTCTGTTAAATTAACATGACTTCCTGTTATATTTACATGCATTTTTTTTAAACATCTTATCTTCCTGTTAAAACAACAATATCTTCCTCATTATCTCTTGCAAATTTAATAGGATCTTTCTTGGTTTATGCTAAAAAACAAACTATTCTGTGTGATGATAAAATAAAATAAAATAATAAAAAAACAAATAAAATAAAAAATAAAAAAAATAAAAAATTATAAAAAAATAAAAGAACTAAAAAAAATAAAATAAAATAAAAAAAAGGACATGTGGCACTCGGGGACTGCCGCGGTAAAACTATTGCATATCTCTTTTTATCAACTTATGAAATTATAATATTAATGAAAACTCAATGAGCATATTTATGACTTTAGAGCAGTACAGCCTTAACATGTTAACAGTATAGCCTAAAAATAGTCAACAACCTATTTTATGTAGTGTACAGCTCCAATTTTATGTAATCGGCCTGCTGCTAACATCAGTACAACGTCATACTGTTAGTAGTATAGCCTAAAAGTAGGCAACGCTTACAGATCCAATTTTAATGTAATGCAATCTACAGCTGCAATTTTATGTAATCGGCCTGCTGCTAACATCAGTACAACGTCATACTCTTAGTAGTATAGCCTAGAAGTAGGCAACGCTTACAGATCCAATTTTAATGTAATATACAGCTCCAATTTTACGTAATCGGCCTGCTTCTAACATCAGTACAACGTCATACTGTTAGTAGTATAGCCTAAAAGTAGGCAACGATTACAGATACAATTTTAATGCAATGTAATGTACCGCTCCAATTTTATGTAATCGGCCTGCTGCTAACATCAGTATAACGTCATACGCCTAAATGTAGGCAACGCTTATATTTATTTTTGTCAAGTTATGTTGCTGACGCCGAACCTTTTTAACATTAACATTTTTTTCATTCCAATCCCACCGCCAATTCCTGCGATAAAATCTATGCAATAGCATAATAAAAAAATTTAATTAAGTTAACTAAAAAAAAAAAAAGAAAAAAAAAAAAAAAAAAGATAATACAAACTTTTTAAAGTCTACCTTTATATGAATGCTGTCAAACCAGCAGCAACTTTGTCGTTACAAAGACATGGTGTCTGCGACTCTACTTTTGAAACTTTAGTCAAACCAATTGCAATAAATTTTTGAGATTTGGAAAATATAAAGGTGTAGAGCAATTAAATATGTTGTCAATTTCCAATTTTCCATTTATGCTCTAAGAATTATATGCTCCAATAGAATAGTTCGATTTGTTTTTGAAGTATGTGCAAAGTCAAGTTTAGCTTTACGTGGATGTTACTTAAAAATCGATCGAAAGATCGATGAGGTCAATCCCTACCACCTCCAAAAACAAAAAAAAACTGTGGACAACGAAAAAGGGGGCGTGGCACCTCCCATACCAATGAAAGACTTCATAGTCCATAACTCTGGAAGTACTTATGTTAGACCACTCAAACGTGGAAAGAGATTCGATGAGATCGATCCCTACCACATCCAAAAAAACTTGGGTAAAGAAAAAGGGGACGTGGCACCTTCTATACGAACTGAAAAGTTCATAGTCCATATCTCTGGAAGTATGGCACCTCCCATACGATTGAAATACTTCATAGTCCATATCTCTGGGAGTATTTAGGTTATACCACTGAAATTTTGTGAGGAGTTATATAAGATCAATCCTTGCCGCCTCCAAAAAAAAACTGGGGATAACGAGAATGCGAGCGTGGCACCTCCCATACGAAGGAAACATTTCATAGTCCATATGTCGGGAAGTATTTATGTTAGACCACTGAAATTTGGTGAGGGTTTAAATGTGATTTATCCCTCTACCTCCAAAAAAACTGGGGACAACGAAAAAGGGGGCGTGGCACCTCCCATACGAATGAAATATATCATAGTCCATATCTCTGGAAGTATTTAAGTAAGACCACTGAAATTTTGTGAGGAGTTATATAAGAAAAAGCCCTACGCCTCCAAAAAAAACTGGGGATAACGAAAAAGGGGGCGAAGGAGATAGCGATATGGATTAAAATAGATATAGGGATCGGGTTAGAGAAACATGCAAGGAAATAATTTTGTGGCAGCACAACGTCTGTCGGGATAGCTAGTTTAAAAATATAAAAAATAAAATTTTATTTTAATAAATTTAAATTCAATAAAATCGATCAAAAAATAATTAAATTAAATAAAAAATTGAAACAAAATAAAATAGAACAAAAAAATAGAATGAAAGAAATAAAAACAAAATAAAATTAATCAAAAATTAACACTCATAGCTATAAAATAAAGTAAAAATTTTCCTTGCAAAAAATTCCGATAGAATAATGAATAAATTTTCTTTTCTTTCAATTTCAGGTCAAAGCTGTTTGGTGAACTATAACGTGGTGAGTAGCTAAGCAGATATTTGGTTATTTATTCTAATGCCCAGCAGAAATTAAAAAAAAAACAAGATCAGACAAAATGAAAGAAAAATGTTGATCCGGTAACTGATTGCCATCGCCCGCTCCTCGATGAACCACTGAGTTTTTCACTACCTTTGGAAGCGTAGAAAAATGTGGTAATTTTCTTTCTTAATCCATATAATTATCAAGTTTGAACTTTCCATTGACCAACTCCGGATTAACTATAAAATAGAAGCACTGCAGGAAATCAGCACTTTAATTTGCGATCATTCGCTATTCCATTGAACTTAACTTTGTTCGGACAAACTTTTAATTGAAAAAGAAGCGCGTTAAAAAACAATTAATTGAAAATCAGAATACAAATGTATGCAAGTATGTTTGTATGTAGGTAAATTTATTGTTCAACTACTGTGCGCCTGCGTGCACAAACTACACAAACTTGCCACAAATGATTAAAAATTTTCTACTGCTTACGCAAAAGAAGTGCGAAATAAATGTGCGAATTGATTTCGTTTAAAAAAAAATAAAGATAAAAGAACAAAAAAAAAATTGCAGAACTTTACGATGAAAAGTGAGAAAGTAAAATGCTTGAAAATGGCGGTAGAAGCAAAAGTCAATTGGCGCAACTTTTCGATTTGTTGCACAACATCAAAGGCGTGATTTTTATTGGCTTTTTACACTTAAGGGGAGGACAACTGCGCTTCTATGTATGTATATAGGTATGTAGTTGTGTTGTGTAGTGCATAAAATTGAAATTGCTGTTTAAATCAGCAAAGTAAAAGCTGCCTTCAAACACCCCACTTGCTACGCTGAGCTGTTGATGTAGTAAGTACTCTTGAAAGCGGCATTGACTATGTTCCTCACAGCAGTCGACATCTTAGCAAATTCTGCCGCGGAATAGCGCGCTTTCAGTAGCTAGTCCCAATTCGATCAATTTTGTGGGCACAGCAGGCTAGTAAATTGCTGCTGTTAAAGCGCGCAGATTTTCAATTGAGATTTATTGTGCCACTGTCAGTCTTTTCTCATGGGCTACTGGTATCCTCTTTCTTTGCTTTCTCACTTTTTTGTCCTTGTCTTGAATATTTCAATTTATTTATTTGATTTTTGTCTTACATTTCCAAGGCTAATGAAAAGTTATCAAAGGAAGGCGAGAATCACTGCACTGTACCCACACACAGAAAAGTTTTCATGTAAAATCAACACTTTTTCAACACACTCATGTTATTGTAATACGAAATTCAAGTTGAATAACTTCACTTCATGTTAAATTAACATGATTTCTTGTAAAATGAACATGAAGCTCATGTTGAAAAACTTGACTTCGTGTTAAATTAACATGACTTCGTGTTAAATTAACCTGACTTCGTGTTAAATTAACATGACTTCGTGTTAAAATAACATGACTTCGTGTTAAATTAACATTACTCTCTGTTAAATTAACATGACTTCCTGTTGAATTTACATGAATTTCTTTTAAAACATCATGTCTTCCTGTTAAAACAACACTATCTTCATCATTATCTCATGCAAATTCAAGAGGATCTTTCTTGTTAGTTTAACATGGTTCATGTTGAAAAAAATTGTTCTGTGTGCAACTATGTTTCCACCAAACTATGAATCTTTTTGTTCTACTTACTTTAGCTGCTGCCTTGCTGGACAATTTATCCTTTTTAAATAAAGAAATAAAATATATAAATGAAAATTTCCTTTCATACCTCAAACACAGTTGCCGTTGTTGGTACTTTCGTACCAAAAGTGGTACATTTTTGTGCTGATGGTATGTACTTTGTTACCGGTTTCCGTAAAATGGTACTTTTTCTGCAGGATCGCTATCAGTTAGGTGGATTATAGCTGGTAGGCCTATCTCAGCTGTCGAGGAAAATGTAAATACGTGTGTGTGATGAAAACAGGGAAACAGGGAGACTACCACTCAGATACGACCCATCACTTCCCAAGTTTCGTATGACGTCACGTCTGCGCTGCCCGCTGAGCGGTAAAAGTAGAGTATGGTGGCAATTCTGTGGCAACTTATGACGTAGAAATCAGCTGATTCTGTCCAAACAGGCAATTTCATTCTAACGGTATCGCTTTTGGAACAATCTTCTCACCTAGTTTCATGACTCAGATGGAAGAGCGAAGTTGAGACCGATTTGTCGTTCCATGTGTCTCCAATAAATGCAACAAAGAAACGCGGGCTTTGATGGAAGATCAAAACCGCCTTCCATTTAAAGGAGGGAACCACTTACTCCATATATGTTCTCTCGGTGTGTTGGTACAAGGGGCTGGCCGATTTGCAAGGTTTTTGTGGTATTTAGTCGCCTAATATCTTATGAAAAACACAGCGCAATCCCCTGACTTCTTGATGAGAAAAATATTTATTCTAAAAATGTTTATGTTCTCCTGGAAATTCTTAAGAATTTTGTAAAAGTAGTACTTTCGATACCTGAAATGGTAAAGAGCCCTTCTTACTTAGATTAGAAGATAAAGGAATCAAAAAATTAAAGGATATAAAAAAAAATTAAAAAATGGTACTTTTTAGTTGAAAATGTGGTACCCCAAAAAAGCTGAGAGTGGCAACCGTGATCTCAAATAGTGGCTCCTACAGTCATCCTATTTAGAAGCTGCTCCGCCACTCACTCTCTACTTTCTTAATTCTCTAGCGCATACGCTGGCTTTGTGCTTTGATTGAAATTTATTGAGTACAAAAAAAAAACAAAGAGTTTAAATAAATCTCAGTAAAAATATTTTAAGGCGTTTCGCATACACAACTCGTTGCTGCCTCCTTGCTGTGATGCTCGCGGGAATGCCCATTGATTTGTGGCATACTCGCGTGCGATTCTTTATTGAAAGTCACTGCAATTCACTATCTTTGATTTCTTTATTATTAGTTTTTATTTTGCACACATAACATAATATTTATTTTCTTTACCATTTATTCAATTTCCTTTGACAGTTCCAAATCGATATTATGAGAATTTACTGCCTTTTAAGTGATTTAGTGCCAAATATAATGCTGTGGACTCGAGTATATGACGTTTTTTGCACAAATACTGAAGAGAAATACGTCAAAACGAATTGGTTGTTGAAAATAGGGTCAATACAAAGTGGCATGAATGACGTACATGCATGTATGTATGTATGTGGATGAAGAAGCAAAAAATGGCGGCTTTATAGCAATGTTGAGAGCTAAAATCAGAGAGTTTTCAATAGACAGCCTTTCAAAATATTTTTAAAAAATTTTATTTTTTTTTCTTTCAGAAAATTCCTTTTTTTTAGCATAAGAAAATTCAGGGTCAGTTTTTGATGGCATTGCTCGAAGGAAAAATTACCTTTACCTTGACTTCCTAGCTATGTATATCAACTTTGGAATTAAACATTGACAAGTGTTAAGTGTGTGCTATTTACATAAGACTTATACATCATTACTCCAAATAGACTCACTATTTCCCAACGCGAAGGTGTGAAATTATCTCACATGCAAATATGTATGTAGGTATATTTCCATCATTGGAAAAACAAATTTAGTCATCTTGATAACATGAGAGTGTGAAAAAATATTTTACTGAGATACATTTGACCCTTTTTCTAACGACATTTTTTTTAAACGTTAGACATTTATTATATTATAATTATTGGGTCATAGCCAACAGAATTTCTAGAAAGTTTCTAAAACGCAGTTTTTTTAGTTAATAAGAGTTCTTGAAAAATGTTGAATTTAGTAAAAAATAGTTTTTCATAAATCTGTTTTGGAACATTTTGTTCTTAGGAGGGACCCAACAGATTATTGAATTGAACGGAAGTCTTTCACAATAGAAGAATAAAACGCTCTCAGTATGATGTCATAACGTTTTCAATGTAAGCCTAAAATCTTTTTTTAAATAAACGGAAATAGTTCTCAACTCAAGCACGGAATGTTCTGAAAATGAAACCAAAACGTGCTCAATGCAAGCCCCAAAATATTCTAGAAATTAACTGAAATGGTTCTCAACTTAAGCACGAAATGTTTCAGCAGAAAATGTTTCTAAAATGTACCCAATACGTCATCATAGCGTGCACTTAGCATTTTTAAAATGATAATTTGATCGTTGAAAATCCGTTCTCAGTGCAGAAACATCGTTCACGAGTTAAGTCAAAACGTACTTAACAGACTTTCAAGCAAGAGTGGTCTCAATTTTGTATTTGATTCATTCGTTTTGATTTATGTAACCTTTTTTCCCAGGTGCCACATTAAAACTAATGTGACTGTTTGAATAGATCTTCAGTGAGGACTCTTCATCCAGCATATGCAGAAGATCAAACCCCTTTTCCTGTAGTCGTTAACCCCCGATGATGACATTTTTCGTCTAGACTAAAATGACAGGGCTAACAATAAGCCTCCCTTTCTTAATAGGTGGTTTCTGCTTTAAGTTATAGAAATCGTAGAAGCCTCTTTTGGTTTCGATATCTCGTACAGGGTCTTCTCAATCCTAACGCACAATACGATAAATATACCTTCGCCGCTGTACTTGAAAAGCTCAGAAGCTAATATGTCAATCTCACCTTGTCGGATG
>CAXKVI010000002.1:145598025-145635525 GCA_964058755.1 Campiglossa producta | reverse complement strand
TTTTATTTTATTTCAATTTTAATTTTTTTTAATTTTTTTTTTTATTTTTTTTTTTCATTTTTATTAATTTTTAAATTTTTTTTATTTTTTTTATATTTATTTTATTTTATGTTATTTTTTTATTTATTTCATTATTTATTTTTTTTTTTTGGTTTTTTTTTTTTTGTTTAACTCCGATTCCTTTAAAAAGCAAAATACCCGGCATCTGAGACCTTTTCGCAACCACCGAGATTTTGAAAATATTTCAAAACTATGTATGGCGCCCCCACCAGTGCGAACCCGTGTCTGTTCCTTTGTAAAATGTAACCTATCAAGAAAAAATATATCAAAAACAAAAAAAAAATTACTGCAGAATGCTTACGAGAGTCTCGCTGTCACCAAAACTTTTATGAAACTTAAAGCCAGTGCAACAACAACCAACCCCAAAAAGATAGCATCTAACTGCAAAACCAGCCATTCATTCTTGAATAAGCAAAGATAAAGTATGTAAATGCATTTACTCTTCGCAGTAATAAATTTAACATCTAAAGCTCCTTCGTTGCAGTTTAACATAATCCCCAACTTTTGTGATATCAACGCAGTAAACGCAATTTCTTGGTTACATTTCGTTTTAAATTTCTTAGACCATCTTTCGTTTGCATATCACTCGCAAATCTTGCATTTTATCCTTCCCCTCATAAATATATTCTACTTTGTGCTGCCAAAAGTTATTTTTGCAAATTTTTGCTCAATTCATTCAACATCAAAGCGCAGAGCAAACCGATTTACATAGTTTAAGGGTTACAATGAGTACCGACTAACTATTTCTTAGCTGAATAGAAATTGCATAACTTTTGGTGTGTTGCGATTTTTGTACTTAAATTTTGTTGTTGTTGCTTTCTCTTTAGAGGGTTGGCATCCTTGCCAATGGCCATTATTCCATTTATTTGCTTGTTTTCTTTGGCAAGAGTTTATTTAGTAGCTGTGTATGTATGTAGTTGTTGTTCCCGTTACTTTTTAACTATTGTTCTAGACAATTTTAGTCTGACAAATATAGGGAAATGGTAATTTTGAAGAAATAAAAGCGTATTGTGAATGACACCAGAAAAAGTTTAATAACAGAAAGTGAAGTTGTTGAAAGTTTTGATGTTGCAATAACTACACAAGGTAGTGAAACTTCGACGTTGAGTAAAAAAAAAAAGTGTTTTCAAACAGCTACTTTCCAACCGAGCTGAAACTAGTCCTAAAAAAACTAAACACATAATACAGTTTAAGACTGCTACAACCCAAGTAGAGCTTAAACAAGTAAGGAAGTCAGAACGGGATGAAAAATACCATGACCAAATCTTATATTCAACTTTAAAGTTATGACCAGTCGAATTACCCCGCTAAAAATGCGCTGTGCCACGGCCACTTTTAAATTTAACAGCAAGTCACAATAGAATGACTGCCAGGAGGATTTACCTATCATTTATCTAAACGAAATTTTCGATATCGAAAAGTCATAACTCAAAATCGGAGCAACTTGAAGTTAAACGCTCGTAGATCGCAAAAACCAACTTGATTTTTTAGAAACTAGGAGTAACGGTCCTTCCCAAAGAGTAACGATTACACTGTACAACAAAATTTAAGTTTTTGGTAGCCTAACCGGGTTTCTCAACTGTTTCCGAAAAAAAATCCCAAATTGACCCTAAAATCACCACACAATGATCCTAATATGACCCCAACACGACCCTAAAATAATTCCAAAGTGTCCCCGAAATCACATCTAAGATGATCATAAAATTACCCCAAAGTGATCACCATATGAACCCAAAATTACCCCAATATGATCCCTTTTCTTTCCTCTACTCTCCTTTCCTTTCCCTTTTCTACTTTTCTTTTCTTTTCCTTTCCTTTCCATTCATTTCCTTTCCCTAACTTTTCCTTTCCTTTCTTCTCTCCTTCCTTACCTCTCCTTTCCTTTCCTCTCCTTTCCTTTCCTTTCCATTTCTTTCCACTCCCTTCCTTTCCTTTCTTTTCCTTTCCTTTTATTTCCTTTCCTTGCCCTTCTTTTCCATCCCTTTACTTTCCCTTTCATTAACTTCCTTTACATTCCTTTCCTTCCTTTTCCTTTCCTTTCCTTTCCTTTCCTTTCCTTTCCTTTCCTTTCCTTTCCTTTCCTTTCCTTTCCTTTCCTTTCCTTTCCTTTCCTTTCCTTTCCTTTCCTTTCCTTTCCTTTCCTTTCCTTTCCTTTCCTTTCCTTTCCTTTCCTTTCCTTTCCTTTCCTTTCCTTTCCTTTCCTTTCCTTTCCTTTCCTTTCCTTTCCTTTCCTTTCCTTTCCTTTCCTTGTTTTGACTGCTGGGTTTTTATACACATTTATTTTCATTGTAGTGCACTCGACGACAATACGATTTTTACTCCTTTTTATTGACGGCGAGATCTCTGTCGCTTTCGCTTCGTTTTCATTTCCAACTTCCTGCATCTCTCCGTTTGCTTCACTCGTATATATGTTTTGAATAAACCCTTTTATGGGTTATTGGTAACTATTGGTGCCACAGTTATTTTGCAACAAACTAAAAGAGCTTTTAACTAATGAGAACTGATATCAAAGTAAGAATTGTACAATACCTTAAACCCTTAAACTACATAAGTGTGTGATTGGTGTTCTTTTTTTAGAAGGATGGGTATATCAGTGACCGTCATAGTTCTTCCCTGTGATAACTTACGTAAGCTCGCAGTTTTCGCCTAAAGCTCGTCATATAAAATTGTACTTAAGAAAGTTGGCTCTTTCAAAATTTCAGAGAGATTTTTAAAAAACTCCACCAAAGAACTTTTCAGCATTTACCGAGCCACATCTGGGAAATTCCGAAGCTCACAAACACTCGCGAGGTAGAGGTATGTGACATAGCAAAGGAAAAGGTATGATAGGCAAAAAAAAGAGAAGAGAATGAAGATGAACGAACAGAATAAAATGAAGCAAGGCTATTTCGCACTGTGAATGAAATTTTGTAGTAGTTTTAAAAATGGATTTACTAAGCACGTGCTAACAATGGAATCCAAACCATAAGTACGCTTTTTATCTCTATGCACTTTTAAAATTTACGACTTTCATCACAAACCTTTGACTTGGCTGCATATTCAAGAGCTCTGACACCATAACCATTTTGTTGTTGCTGCATTGTTGTAGCTGTCAACATCTAATTGAGCCAAATTTTCAATATAATGCATGGTCATAAATTAAAATTGTTCTCAATGTCATAGAGAAATGTGTTGACACACAATAACCCTGCAGTGAAAGAACGAAAATCTTAATATCCGCACTAGTCCGAAAAACTGCAAACTTGAAACAACTCAAAAATACTTGAGTGTTCAAAAACTGAAATAATTTCCACAATCTATGCGACATCTCCGAAAAACAGCAGCAAAATTATATCAATATAATTAAACAAGTAAGGAAGTCTAAGTTCGGGTGAAACCGAACATTACATACCCAGCTGTGCACATAAAGTGGGCGTGATCGTTCACCGATTTTTCTTATTTTCTGTGGTAGTACTCTACATAAACATAACATGCCTGGTACCTAGTTTCGTAAATCTATCTCACACCGTTCTGAAGTTGTTAGCAGTCGAATTTAAAAATTGCTTGACTCATAAGTGGGCGGTGCCACGCCCACTTTCCAAAATTATGTAAAGAATATGAAAGTTGATGTATGTACCAAATTATATTATTATAGCGAAATCAGTTAATTAGATATGGACTTTTCAATATTTCCACCTCCTTTCAATATAACTTTTATGAAAAAGTAGGCGTGGTCGCGAAGCGATTTCGTTTATTTTCTATAGCTGAATTTACCACAACAATAGTATGTCCTCTACGAAATTTCGTTATACTAGCATAAACTGTTCTGAAGTTATTAAGAGTCAAAATTTTAAAATTTCTTCAAATATACGTGGGCGGTACCACGCCCCCTTTTCAAAAATGTTTATAAAATCGGCCTTAGAACATCTAAATCAATACATATTGCAAATTTTATCATTGTAGCTGCTTCTAATATTGAATTAACCCATTTTATACGTTTTTCGAAATTTTCGATATCGAAAAAGGGGCGTGGTTATGGTCCGATTTTACCCATTTTCAATAGCAATCTATTCTGAACCCAAATAAGTACGCATGCCAAATTTGGTGAAGATATCTCATTATTTGCTCAAGTTATCGTGTTAACGGACAGACGGACGGACGGACGGACGGACGGACGGACGGACGGACGGACATGGCTCAATCAAATTTTTTTTCGATCCTGATCATATTGATATATGGAAGTCTATATCTATCTCGATTCCTTTATACCTGTACAACCAACCGTTATCCTAACAAAGTTATAATACCCTGTGTACAAGTACAGCTGGGTATAAAAAAAAAAATACCTCTGAAAGCGGGATGGAAAACGATGGCAACCAAACTCATTGGATAAGTTCAGTGCTATAACAGAAATTCTGTCTAGACTATACGCACCTTAGTGTTGAACATAATTCCAAGACTAGCCCCATAATCATCCCAAGTAGCTCAGACTCACCTCATCTGCAACTGCCCGGCTTTAAGTGGCGCGAGAATGCGCTTTTTGGGAGTTCCCTTCCTGGTTAGCCTACGCCAGGTCACGGAGCTGGACATAAAGGACCTGATGGCCTTCATCAAGTCATCTAAATGGTTCGAGGAGGAGTAACGGTGTCGGTATAGGAACGTCAGTCCCGGGATTCTGCTATGTGGAGAATTCCGTTAATACCGGGATTTTCCATATGGCAGGGTCCCGGAACTGACTTTCCTAGTGTTGGTGGTATCACAACGGGCCTTTTAATACTGGCTTAGGTGTGCCTCTACGGTAGCCACTTGAACCTAACCTAACCTAGCTCAGACTCAACAAGGAAAGTGAAACTCGGTTAGCCTCAGACTAGAAACAACGTACACAGTTTTATTCCAAAGACCTTGCTCGATTCTGGTACTTTTTCTAAGTAATATGCTGACCGCTAGAACGCACACATACCCACTTATGGGATACAAAATGTGTCAGCGTCAATTTGAATGCGCCTTCATACAATCATGCACAAAAATATGTTTTAAAAATCTACAATATTGCACTTCCTCACAAATTCAGAGATATTTATGAGCTTGCATTCGGATAAGGCGACAAAAGTCGAAAAGTGCCCATAGGAATGAAGCAAAATAACGTTAGGGCGTTGAAAAATCAACAGTAACAATAACAAAAACAACAACAACAACTAAACTACATTCATAGATAATGCGGGTTATGTAGGCTGCGGATTGAGGACTCAAACAAAAAACTGTCTCACATGTTGCTGTCAATTTACGATGCAATAAATTTCAATCTACAAGCCACTCACACGCCAAACATCATGCCAAAAAAATAATAATAAATAACAAATCTACATACAAACAAAGCACAAACACACACCACCTACTTCGAAAGCAATTCGCGCTCTATTATTGCTTTATAAAGATACAACAACACAACAACAAGAAAAGCTAGTCAATTCAGTGAAATAGCTAGCCGGCTAGGCATAATACTCATTTTAACCCTCCTCACACCGCCCTCTTCGCTTGACACCACACACACATGCTGCGCCTTACTTCCAACAAGTTGAGCTTGCGCATTCTTCTTATTCAATTATCTATGCGGGTTATCTGTGTTAAAGAAAAGGTTATCAGTAACGGGGTGTTGTGACTTCGTTTAGGCGTCCAATCAAGCGTTGCTTTTTCAATGACGGCTTGTTGTTTTTTTAGTGTTGTTGTTGGTGCTGCTGTTAGTTGAACGTATCTCCGTTTGTCTGTCCCTGACTGAGGTGGTTGCCTGCCTATGCGCTTAAACGCTTGATCTCATTTTTCTATCCGGTAGTGACGGCAGCATTTTTTACACATTCGTATTCACGAGGGTTACCATTAAAGTCTTTGGTTATAACCGTGTTAAGGAGCTTTTTTGAGAAATTTAAAGCACGTAAGGTCCTCTGCAGACCGTTTTAGGTGGCAATATCCTAACTGGCTGCGCTTAAGTATGATAGCTTCAACTGTAGCAAATCATCTGTATTCAAAAGATTAGACAAATTGGCCTTTTTCAAGATAATATCGAACATATTCGGAACACTAAAAATAGTTTAGGATAAAGTGACAACCCCATGTGGTAACCCCACTTTGAAATAACTATTTTGAAATATCATATTCGTATCCCTATCCCTATCCCTATCCCTATCCCTATCCCTATCCCTATCCCTATCCCTATCCCTATCCCTATCCCTATCCCTATCCCTATCCCTATCCCTATCCCTATCCCTATCCCTATCCCTATCCCTATCCCTATCCCTATCCCTATCCCTATCCCTATCCCTATCCCTATCCCTATCCCTATCCCTATCCCTATCCCTATCCCTATCCCTATCCCTATCCCTATCCCTATCCCTATCCCTATCCCTATCCCTATCCCTATCCCTATCCCTATCCCTATCCCTATCCCTATCCCTATCCCTATCCCTATCCCTATCCCTATCCCTATCCCTATCCCTATCCCTATCCCTATCCCTATCCCTATCCCTATCCCTATCCCTATCCCTATCCCTATCCCTATCCCTATCCCTATCCCTATCCCTATCCCTATCCCTATCCCTATCCCTATCCCTATCCCTATCCCTATCCCTATCCCTATCCCTATCCCTATCCCTATCCCTATCCCTATCCCTATCCCTATCCCTATCCCTATCCCTATCCCTATCCCTATCCCTATCCCTATCCCTATCCCTATCCCTATCCCTATCCCTATCCCTATCCCTATCCCTATCCCTATCCCTATCCCTATCCCTATCCCTATCCCTATCCCTATCCCTATCCCTATCCCTATCCCTATCCCTATCCCTATCCCTATCCCTATCCCTATCCCTATCCCTATCCCTATCCCTATCCCTATCCCTATCCCTATCCCTATCCCTATCCCTATCCCTATCCCTATCCCTATCCCTATCCCTATCCCTATCCCTATCCCTATCCCTATCCCTATCTATCTATATCAATCTAGTCTATGACCCTCAGGCAAGGTTTTCGGAAGTCTAAATGTTGTTTTCTTGTCTGGGATGCTAACACACGCTCACAAATTTAGCTCTCAGTCCAGTTTCAAAAAGTAAAAGATAACCCACGTATATTCATAATTAATTACATATCCAAATTCAAAACAGAGAACTTTTGAAGAAAACTATCCCATCTCAGTTAATTTATGCACTCGGGGCGGTCGATTTTTTAAAACACAAAGCAAAACTACAGCTTACTTGAGTAAGGTTTGGTTATTGTTGTTATTTACAATTGTTACCATAAATAAACAAACATTTGCTACTTTACACTACTACTACTTCTACGGCTGTACTGTTTTCCCCCTTTTTTTAATTTGTCACCACTGCTCTTATCATTATTTCATATTTATTACAATTTTATTCCCTTTTCGAAGCTATTTTTATAGCGTGAGCCAGTTTTACGATGTGTTGTGACGTACTTCGCACCCTTTGTTCTAGTGCTACTTTTATTTTCCACACATAAATCCCTGTTATGTTCTATTTCTGTGTAAGTGCTTAAGTGTGAAACAAAAATCTTATATAGTGTACTGTTTCGACCACTATTTGTGCAACTCATTTAACGCAAATTTTATTATTCGACAATTTGTGGCAAGTTATTACTTAACAAATCGTGTGACACTAACTGCGTGAGTGACAATAAAATCTTATCGGTTTCAAAACCTGCTTACCCTATACATACATCTATTATATATAAATGCGCAAACATAACTGGTTCATCCCTTTTTTGCAATAACCACAATTCTAAGGTATATAAAATTTGGTATGTATCGATATGTCTCGCCGAGCAGGGTGGCCGAAAACAAACCAAAAATTAAAAAAAATTAATTATAATATGATTTGAAAATCACACCACTACATGTGATATACACGCATTCGCTTTATAGAGCCGCTGTTATGGGTGTATGTATGCAGGTATGACCACTTGCATTGTTGTGTTTGCATTCATTGCCGTAGGGTGAGTTGTTTTGTTGGCAGCAATAAGATAACATGAGCCAGCGCGTCAACTTTATTGAGCTTAGGTACAAACAGTGTTTACAAAAACAAAATCTGTGCGTGGGGATTCAGAGAAGCAAATTTAAAAAAAAAAAAAAAAAAAAGCACAAATAAGCTAGATCATGCACAAGGCCCTTCGTGGCTAGACTTAGTCAAATAAAATAAAATGGAAAATTGATAAAATTAAAAAAAAGTAAAATCAGAAATAGAAGTGATTGAAAGTAAAAAAATAAAGTTTGTTGGAAATGAAAGGAAACGGAATAATACAAAATAAATAAAAATGAAACAAGATGAAATAAATAAAATATTAAATTAAGAAAATAATAGGAAAGGAAAGGGATGGATAAAAGGAAAATTAAGGTAAGTTAAAGTAAGGAACGGAAAATATGACAGAAAAATCAAAGGGAAAGGAAAGGAATGGAAAAGAAAAAAGGAAGGGAAGAAAGGAAATGTAATGTAGGTAAGGCAGTGGAAAAGAAAAGCAAAAGGAGAAAGACAAAGAAAGGAAAGAAGAAAAAAAGAAGGGAAAGAAAAGGTAGCGAAGAAGAAGGTATGGAAAATAAATGAAAATAAAAAGAAAGAAAAATAAAGGAAAGAAAGGTAATGAAAAGCTAAAAAAAATAAGTTAAGGAAATGAATGAAAGAAAAAGAAACGCAAAGGAGTTGCGGAAAGGAACAAAAGAAAAAAAGGAAACGGTAGGAAAGGAAAGGTAAGGAAACGAAATGACAGGAAGGGAAATTTAAGAAAAAAAGTGAAAGAAAATAAAGGTAAGAAAAAAATAAAAGAAAAGAAATGAAATGAAAAAAAAATGAATAAAATGAAAGGAAACTAAAGCAACGGAAACGAAAGAAAAGGAAAGAAAAAGAAAATAAAAGGAAAAAAGGAATGTAATGGAAATGGAAAGAAGGATCAGGTAAGAATATAAAAGAAACGAAAAGAAAGAAAAAGAACAGAGAACAACAAAAAAGAACAAAAAAGAAAGAAAGAAAGAAGGGAAATAAAATGAAATGAAAGAAGAGAAAAGGAAAGAAAAGGAAAGAAGAGAAAAGGAAAGAAAAGGAAAAGAAAGGAGAAGATAAGGAAAGGAAATAAAAGGGAAGAGAAGGAAAGAAAAGAAAAGAGAATAAGTTGAGATGAAAGGAGAGGAAAGGAAATAAAAGCAAATTAATGCTAAGGAAAGGAAAGGAAAGAAATACGTATGAAGACGACCTAAGAAGAATAAATAATTATCAACACTGAAACTATATTACTGAATGATGTAAAGAGGGAGGAAAGGGCAAAATGAATAGGAATGTATAGAAACCAAAAATATACAAAATATGGAAAAGAAGGGCAAATTTAAGAAATAGCAAAAAGATAGGAAAATAAAATAAGGTTTTGTGGTTGAATTTCAACCACTGGGCGAACTCTAGTATATATAAAGGGCGGTCCATTATTTTCACTTGAAAATTTAAAACAAATTCAAAAACGCACAACCTCTGAATTTGTTGAAAACCCACTAACCAAGAAATAGTTATTTAAAAAAACTCACTACTTACCTCAGAGTTAGCCCTAGCTCATACTATTTCTATTTCGGAATGTGGTTAAAAAGAATGCTATTTCACAATGAGTTTCAAAAACGACTTATCAACTCGCAATTCATAGATTTCGACATAATATAACGCATTTTTGAATACTAAGATAGGATGAAGCTGACACAAATTTTGAGATGAAGCATGCTTTTGACGAATTTTGAAATAGAGTGTATTTGGAAAAACTTCTGAGACAAGGCGTTTTTGAAATAGGGTGATCTTTTACTCAGACGTTGCGACGTGTTGATATGTTCTCTATTAATGCCCTCATTAGATTTTCTTTAGTTCATCCGCGCTCTTCCTTGATAGAACAAATCTAGGTTACTTATTTCTTGAAAAGTGTGAGACATGAAAGATCTGCGTTGAATAAGAACATATTGATTTAATTTATTTTCCTTCGCAAGGATTACAATAAACTATACGGAGCACCCTTTAGAGAACATGTTAAGGTCAATTGAAATAGAACGCCGTTACTGAACTTATTAGCTTTGTGCGACTTTATGGCCAATACTTAAACAGATTTATTTTCAGTAAAGCGGACTTTTGATTATTTTGATTGAGATGCAAATAAATAAATATGTAGTATATTGGTCAAGTTGGTATGTAGTTTTTAAGTTTTTTGGCTAAATAACTGTGGAAGAATGAGAGCATACTTACGTAGTCGCCGTTGTATGGTATCAAGGTAGAATATAGACTAGAAATACTTTTTTCAAAGCCTCCAAGCACTACCATGCCCCTGCGGGTTAGGGGTTAAGAATATGCCCGACTAATATGCACATAGGTAATGACGTGCTAACTCGATGGTTGATCTACGGTTATGATGCCTCCCATTACCCATTTTCTCCTTCCCTACGGTTGGAGGGATGACATGACCTACAAGATTCAAGTGGTCATACCAAATCACTCCCAAAACAGTCGGGCAGTAGCGCAAGGTAGTACCGGAGCGCAAAGGGTTCATATACGGCCTAAGACTGTAAATTTCGCCATCACTCCCAAAACCTTCGGGGAGTATTTTTGTCTTAACAACAACACCAACAACAACAACAACAACAGCACCTTAGCTACCGTTAACGCTCCGTACGTTCTCATTAGGTGTGACTTACACTGACAAGACAAAGAATGCTTGTATGATGTTTCCTAGCCTATTGTCTCTCCGAAGGTTTTGCTATCACGCGGAACACAGACCAATGACTATCTTTAGAAAACAAATTACCATTTTAAGGAAAATTGTAAAGTCTCCCTTACTTAAAAAGGGACCTGAGCCATAACGTATTACGTTTCAATTAGAGTAGGTACAGAACTTGCTGCTATTAATAAAAATAAGCTGTAAAGTTCGATAAGGTGCCTAACTCTGCATTGATACAAGTTATACAATTATTTTCCTTTGTGGTTTCTGGTACTGAAGATGAGATGAGTGTGGTTATAAACACTTCGACCCATAGTCATACATAGTCAAAATAAAGTAGGTACTAAAATCGACGGCAGCTTTTTTGACAGATAGTCCGTTGGAAATGGTATCAAAAAGCTGATGCTAACTTTAAAGCCTACTTTATTTCGACTATGACTACAGGCCTTTTTTTCCTGCCAGTTGATATCCTTGAGCTACAGGTAAAAAAATAACGTAAGTTGGATTGTACACTTCGAAATAGTTCCAAAAAGTTCATCATAAAATATGAAGAAAACTAAAAACTGCGTACGTGATCCAAAATAAATCTATACACGACAGGGTAAAAAAAGGTATTACCCAGCCATTTGCGTCAACAACACCAGACGTCAAACACGAGTCGTCCCCCAATTGGCAGCAACAACGGAAGAAATGCGAAAGCTATGCCAAGTAGCAGTGAAAATGCTACAAACAGAAGGTTGTGCAACAAACAAAGAAATAACAGCAACAACAAAAATCCAGTTAACTGCAAAGACATTGTTGCCAACAACAACAGACACACTACGACAACAACATGAGCGCTGAGCAAGACTAATAAGAGGTGTTGTTGACACCTTAGTTTGTCAGGTTGTCAGTTGCCACATCCGCGAACATATTTGCCCCACAGAGTTGAGACATATTCAGCACAGCCTTTGTGTAGTAGAAAAAATGTGCCCGTAACTTCATTTTCATTGCTGTCTGTTGTTAATGTTGCTGTTGCTGGAGCAGTATCTTAACCTGCTTTCCTACGGTAGGTACGCCCCGTTCATGGAATGTGCTCATGATCTTCTAATGAACTCAGAAAATTACCAGAATTTCTTTCACGGAACACACGATGAGGTGATTCGTATCATGTGGGACATATGTGGGCTTAACATTAATGAATATCAGTAAGATTTACACCAAAGTATAGCCAACGAAATCGAATCTAAAGTAGTGGGCATAGCTACATACAACTAAGAGCTCCTGAAATTAAATTTTGGGGAACCAAATTCGGAAACCTCAGTGTTGGGTGATATCCTTCTCCTCCATAAAGGTGATATCACGGACTTACTTTGATTTTCAAATATATCTTTGCTTGGATTCTTAAGTGCCGGTCGATAGTTCTGACGTCAGTCACCGGAACTTATTCTCTCCTCAAGTGTAAACTCAATATAACTGTGGCAATAAGAGCAAACAACCAAAGCCTTCTTTAAATTTTTCAGTGCTGCGTTTCGAAATTCAAAATTGTAGTAGGTTTGTTTATTGACCCAAAAAAATTTTAGAGCAGGTTAGAGCAAAGCAAAGAAGGGCAGCTGTCAAAATAGAAATAGAGCAACTTAGAACAAGTCAGAGCAGAAATGCCATGAAACACTTGAATCTCGATAGTTTCTTTTTATTTGTTTTTTTGTTTAAATCTTCAAAATTAATGCAAATTTACGTATAAAAAAACATTGATTTTCTTGCAAGCTAATTTTTTTCAAGTTTTCAAAAATTTATTTTTTCTTGACTCACTACTACTTACTTCTCTGCTCTAACTTACTCTAGTTTTGTTTTGAGCATACTCATGAAACAAAAGATAGAGCAACCTAGAGCAAGAAAAAGAGCTCATTAAACACAACTTTGTGAAATAACTCAACTTGGCGTAAGCTAGAGCAGCTCAATAAACAAACCTAGTGTGAATGTATGGAACTTCGAAATGGTTCGTAATAACTCAATTTTGACCAAATTTGTTTCCTTATTTTCTCAAACGTATCGTAACCAGTCGTAAACTATTGTCAATCTATTTTAATAGCTTCATTTACTCCAAACCCAATACCTACTTTTAAAATACTAGTATTTGTAGTTTATGCCCATTCGCAGTCAATCTATTGTGAAGCGAACAATAGCAAATCAAGATTGGTATTCCCAATAACCACAAAGTATATAATAACATGTTCACAATTCCAAGAGAAATGCGAAAAACAAGAAAAGTAATAAATTTTTAATACAATAAATTGACAGATTACGATTGACATTGTATTTAGTTATTAAAAAAAAAAAAAAAAAACATTTATAAAAATATTTGTATGTCTGTATATATTTATACATATATGGTTAGCTATAATTGTACAACTTCGCAATAGCGTGTTGCCTTGCTCTCCGGGTGACTGATGGCTCGCTGTGATAATTCAATTACTCGTACCAACGCTGAAGATTCGCAAGCTGTAACTCCCCGCAGAGTTGTGTTTTGACAGAATAAAAGAGCTAAATTTAAACATTCACATTCCAGGAAGTTGACAATAGATGGGCGACGTTTTGGTAATTTCTTTAACAATTTTGAATTTGAATAATTACACCCAGAAAAAAAAACGCATTGTAAAATTAAATACGATCGTACTTATTCCTACAATGTCCAACTTGGTTTAAGCCATTTTGTTTTAACTATTATAGACCTTGAATCAAAAATGGCAAATGACAAACATTTGTCCGTCCGTTTGTCCATCCGTCCATCTATCCGCTTACTTGAGTAAAAATTGCGATATTTGCATGAAATTTTGTATACAAATTACTTTCTGGCCAAAGTAAGTTGCTAACGAAATTGGGCGTAATCGGATGATAATAAATATTTTTCGATATCGAAAATTTCGAAAATCACATAAATTGACATAACTTGAGTAAAAATTTAGATATTTGCATGAAATATGGTACACAGGTTATTTTCTGGCCAAGCAAGGTTGCTATTGAAAATAGGCGAAATCGGATGATAAACACGCCCCCTTTTTCGATATCGAAAATTTCTAAAATCGCAAAAATTGTCTTAACTTGAGTAAAAATTGAGATAAGTAAGTTGATAACGAAATTGAGTGAAATCGGATGACAACCACGCCCCTTTTTTCGATATCGAAAATTTCGATAATCACATAAATTGACATAACTTGAGTAAAAATTTAGGTATTTGCATGAAATTTGGTATAGAGGTTACTTTCTGGGCAAAGGAGCTTGCTAAAGAAAATAAGTGGTATCGGATGATAACCACGCCCCTTTTTCAATATCGAAAATCACATAAATTGACATAGCTAGAGTAAAAATTTAGGTATTTGCATGAAATTTGGTATACAGGTACTTTCTGAGCAACGCAAGTTGCTAGAGAAAAAATGCGAAATCGCATAATAACCACGCCCCCTTTTTCGATATCGAAAATTTCGAAAATCAAATAAGTTGATATAACTTGAGTAGAAATTCAGATATTTGCATGAAATTTGGTATACAGGTTACTTTCTGGCCAAAGTAGGTTGCTAGAGAAAATGCGCAAAATCGGATGATACCCACGCCCGCTTTTTATATGCAGGTTACTTTCTGGCCAAAGTAGGTTGCTCGAGAAAATGCGCAAAATCGGATGATACCCACGCCCCCTTTTTATATGCAGGCCAAGGTAGGTTACTTGTTGTTTATTAAGGTGGGGAATAGAGCTCAGTTGGGACCCTTGCTTGAAGTATAACCTCGACTAAAATTTCTGGCTTGCAACTATAATAACTATGGCTTAGTCCAAAGAAAGTTTCTTTCGGGTTTCGATGAGGTAGGATCGGCAGCACCACTAACGAGTTCATTCTCATGATCAAATGATCACAACTAAGTAATGACCTGAGTCGGCTTGTGTGTCTGATCCATTTTAGTGATGATATTTTTCTCCACTGTCTCTTTCTACCAATATTTTTCTTTATTATAGGTGCGTATATTTTATTACTCAATTCAGTCATACCCTTAGATTACTCTGCTAAACAATTTCGCATTCCGCATTCCAGCTGCATTGCATTTCTCAAATAATCAACTTAAATAATCGCTGCATTTTGAAGTCAATTATAAATATTTCAACACCAATTTATATTTCCACACCTACCATACGAACTAAAACCGCTGCCCTTCGCCGTTTCCTTTTAGCTCAATGCAATCCCATAGTTCCTTCATCACCTTCCTTGCCACTGCACTTGAAAATTGCTTGCCAGCCTGTAGGTACCAACACCGCCACCAACACCAACTCCAACAGCAACACCAACAACAACACACCCCAACCACCATAACCAATCAACAGCGCCAACATCAATATTCAATGTTTAGTTCATTAGCTTCAAGCACACGAACACAACAAACACAAAGGCGGCGAAAAAACAATGAGAATCAATGCATTTAACCGAACGGCACAATTTTGCACCTCAGCCTCCTTTTTCAGAAATTTTTGTTTATTTTACAAAATTGTATATCACCTGGGGGCAACTTCGGCCAGCAACAGGCCAACAGACAGTGGGAATGCAATATATCGTGTAGCTTTGCGCGACAATCAGCCAGTGAGCACAGCATCAAGCCAACGACGAGCTAACATATTGAATAGTATCTGCTAAATGAGCGAGACCACTCGGGTCAGACCGCAAACCAGCCACCCAAGCCACCTTGTTGCAGAAGGTGCGATCGTTGCATGTTTATGTGAGATAACGAAACCAGCATGAAAATGTGAATGTGATGCTGAGAATACGAAGAACGACGAGTTGACGAAAAAATCAGGCATTTGTTTGGGACACCCTGTGGCGTGCAACACGTCGAATTGTGTAGTGGCATACAGGGGCGGACAAAAGCGCTGCCATGAACGAAACTTTTCTTAAGCGAACATTTTTATAAGAAAGTGAGAATAGCTCAAAGTGATCCCAAAATTACCCAAAAATTATATCAATATGACCACAAAATGATTCCAAAGTGACTTCAAAATGGTCCCAAAATGGCACCTAAATAATCTTCAAATGATTCAAAAATGATCCCAAAATGACCGCAAAATGATCCCAAAATTACCCAAAAATTATATGACTACAAATTGATTCCAAAGTAACTTCAAAATGGTCCCAAAATGGCCCCTAAATAATCTCCAAATGATTCAAAAATGATCCCAAAATTACCCCAAAAAGATCCCAAAATTACCCAAAAAGTATATCAAACTACACTCCAAAGTGACTTCAAAATGGTCTCAAAATGGCCCTTAAATAATCTCAAAATGAACCCAAAAATTAATTCAAAAATGATCCCAAATGGATCCCAAAATATCCCCCCAATTGGTCCCAAAATTATTCCAAAATGATCCCAATATAACCCACAAAATTATAATTAGATTTACACTATAACATCTAATTATTCGAATATAAATATAAAAGTATTCAAAGAAACTAGCCTAGGCTATTATTCGAATTTTTTATACCCGTCGAATAAAAAAAGTGAGTGACCGGTTATTTTTTATTCAAAAATAGCAATGTTACCAAAATTATCCCAAAAAAGCCCGGGAATCCATCCCGAAAATGGTACAGAAGTGTTCCTAAAACAGTTCCAAAATTATCCCGAAACAGTTTCGAAATGATCCCGAAAATAGTACTTGTTTTTTTTTTTATGAATAAAAATTTATTTTTTATCATATCGTCACTTGTCACTAAAATTTTCTAATAATGTTCATCCACGCCTCGAATGTAGGGCCAACTTGACTCCAGTGGAAATTCTTGGGCTATTTTCGACTAAGTATGGGCTTTAAAATCTCTATTTTCCTACTGGAAAACCAAATATGATCTTGAAATTCCGCTGAAGATCACTTTTACATTCTACATTGAGGCCGCTATGAAACTATGTTAAGAATAACCTGCACTTCTTTGAAAGAGTTTTAAATATCGTAGGACTTTTAGCGCAATCTGTTCATATCACCTATGTATGTGCACATAATATGTGGTAGATCGTGCTAGTAAATATTGCAGTCACTAACTTGCCATCGTCTTAGGAGCACAATGCACTAACAACAACAACAAATTATGAAGAAAAAAAAAACAACATGCAACATACCCGTGCAATGGGTGTATTGAACTCGTTGAGTTTGTAACGAGCTAACAAGCTGCAATGATCATACCGGAGAGAGAGTGCTATGAATAGGCAGAGCAAAAGATCGAAAGAGCAACCTATAGTAAACCACAAACAAGAAAATAATATAACATCAAGCCACAAAACGGCGTGGCAAAAGTCAAAACGTGAGTTACGCAGACGCAAAACCGGCAAACAAGGTAAACAGATACCTAAATATGTATGATCCACACAGACGATCTTGCGCTGCAGCTTTAATTTTTCTTGGTTTGTTCATTATATACAAGCCGTGTAGTTATATTTTGCTAACAAGACAAGCTCGGTTGGTAAAGCACTTTTTTTTAGTTTCTGTGCCTTCGTCATTGCTTCCACTTTTCAGTTGGCTGTTTCTATCAGCGATGCTCAGTTTTGAGCTCGTTTTTATAGCCGTTGGCGTTATCTGGTAACAACGTGTTACGAATTACTTTTAACAAGACTCTTAAAAAGATAAAAATGAACGAACAACATAACAGAAGGTGAAATAAAGTAGAATGTTTTGATAGAGAACAACATAGTAATGGATAAGAAAATTGGGAAGATCATATATATGTATGTGCATACAAAAGTGTGAGCGATGTGTAGGAGAGTGCTGAGTTAGCGCATGGTTAAATTGTAGCATTTCAGAGAAATATGAGCATAGGTGAGATCTTTTAGATTCAAAAATTCTATATAGGAACTAGATAATTTTGAGTTCCCTAAACTGCGTACAACTATGAGTTAGCTCGATATCTCGTCTTATAAATTATGTTCGGTAGCTATCACAGTTAAGAAGAGTAATTATAAAGTTTAAGGTTTATATTAATTATTTGAGTTTATCTTATAAAGAAAAAAAATGTTCTACTCACCGGTCTCTTTCGTTTTCTACCTCTACAAATATACACCTTTAACTTGCTATTACTATTTCAATTACTACCTTCGTTGTCCATTATTATTTTTCTTTCAGTTCTCGCTCTCAATTATGTTTAGGGCGCCCGCCATTAGATAAGGATAACGATTCTCTAATTACTATTAGCTATGATAAATGATGTTAAAATTATTTTATGAGTTTTTTTATGTTATATCTATTCTTTGCGTAGGCACCGTGTAATTTTACTTGTTTTTGCCTTTTTTGTGAGTATTTGATGAGCATATATGCCAAGTCAATGTCATTTCAAATTTTGTAGATGCCTAAGTACATATTTTGAAATTAATACCTAATGGGCTTATGTTATACACAATAGTTTAAGATATGTAGACATAATTATAATTGGATAATTAATGAAATTTTTATGAAACTGATACAAGTGCGTCGAGGACGCTTCAACAAGCCTTTGCTCGTTGTGTAATTAATCTTCTTCCTGTTACCTAATACATGACCTTTGGAACTTGTTTGATCGCACCCTTCTCAACTTTCACTTGATCTGCTGACACCATGTGATCTTGGTAAATATTATTTCTGAGACTGTAGTTATTTTTCCACTCGATACAAAACATGCCAATCCCCGTAACCAGGGTGGAATAGTCTAAGACAAAAATCTGCTGCCTCATATATACATTGCACGGTCTTAGGTTAGGTTAGGTTGTAGTGGCTACTAGTAAACGAACTTATAGGACCCGAAGGTGATGACGTGCCAACTCGATGGATCATATACGTATATAAAGTGTCTCACCCCTCATTACGCATCTTCTCCTTCCTCACGGATGGAGGAATGCCATGACCTAGAAGGTTCCACTGGTCATACCAAATCGCTACCACAACAGTCGGACGGTACCGCAAGGAAGTACGGCAGCGTACCCTGCCAGCTCGTCTGCCTTGTCGTTTCCCGGTATGTCACAGTGTCCAGGAACTCATGCCAGCTAAATCGAGAGTTGCTTAGCCATCTCGTTGAGAGATTTTCGGCAGCCCTCCACAGTGCTGTAATTATATGTTGTTGTTGTTGTTGTAGCGAGGTGTTTTTTTTTTTTTTTTTTTCTGTGGAGAAAGCATCGAAAGCCTTAAAGTCAGTGTGGGACTTCAACCTAACACTAAAACTCCAACCGTCATGTACCGATCCCCCCGGTACTACCGTTAAGTATTCCGTCGGGAGGTGGTTTGAGCACTAGTCTCAACGTCTGTTGGTCGGCGTAACCGTCCATTTCAGTTCTTGACTGGGGATCTTTTTACTAGATTTTACTTATTTTTATTCTACTATTCAGAATTCGTCTTGAGAAGGTCATTCTTGTCCACCAAATCAAATACATGAGGTGTAGCCCTGCCTAAATGTCAGACAGGGTCACCCCGAGTGTATTGCTCTTGGCCGGGTCGATATAAGAAAATGGCCCGGGTCGTTTCGACACGATGGGTACAGCACAAGTATTGGTACCGTTCTCGTAGAACCGGCAATACAAGAAACGTCTTCAGAGTTGCTTGGCTATCAGATAAGATGTACACGTCACCCACCGCTATTGATGTCCACTGTCTTCATTATCTCTACAGCTTTCTGTATAGCGGCCACCTCTGCCCGAAAGACACTACAGTGGTCAGGCAGTCTAAAGTCACAATTAAGACCAAGCTGAGGAGCCCGGTCTTTAGCCCAAAACAAATAATCTTCCACAATCCTCTTCCGACCAAACTTCCTACCACCATAAGACAACATACAGTCATGAGTAGTTTCGACCATATGCCTGAGCATCTGTATAGACCATACGACACCATCAACTCCCTTCCAATTTTCCTTCACTAGCTCATAACACAAACAAATGAGGAGCAACCAAGCGAGGCAAAAACTAATGATGAGGCGGCAATGCAATTTCAATTGCAATTCCAACCGAAACAAGCAGACACAAGTCAGCCATTAGCAGACCACGCAACCAAATCAAACAATCAGCGGGTAGCTACAACATGTATAAATTAGTAAATATGAATGTATCTACATATGTATGTATGGATGTAAATGTGTACGAAATTTCTTCCAAGGGTTAAGGTATGTACGAACATTGTATATTGGAATAGTTCCCAAGCGGTTAGTGATCTTTTTCAGGCTCAGATACTTAATCAGTAATAAACCACGTGAACAACAATAGAAACATAATCCATCCGGGGTCGTAACTCCGCTATTATCTCGAGAGAGTATGCCGCGGTTTTTTAACCGGCTAGAAACAGCTTCATCTCTCTAGTATTCAGTTTTCTCGTTGTAGTCAGTGTAAGAAGCTGTGTGACATTTTGGGCTTCCTGCAACTGGAAGGAGTAGGTATTTTATATACTATAAATACCTGATCTAAGATTCATGATATCATCAGCTTCTTCAACTCCTATTGGAGCATAGGTCCTGGATCTAAGAATGCTGAATGGTAAGTCAAAATTTCGCGTAACTTAAATTAAGATCGCTGCTACCTTAAATTAAAAATGCATTTTTAAATCAACATTGCCAATTTTACTTGAAGATTGCTTATAGTTGAAACAACATGGTTTGAATAAGATTTGGACATTGTAAAATTAAGCAACATTAAAGGACCTACCTAATGTGCATGCATATAAATATGAATACAAATATCCACATTGGCATACCTACAGCGCGTACTTAAGAGCTGCATATGCATCACAAATTGAAAACACGCGCTCGTTTGCGTATTTTATCATTTCTGCTATTACTTTTTTATTTTTTCTCATATCATACATAGCAACAACAACAAGCCTCATTTTTTAGAAAACTGTTGCAATGCTATGAGAAAAAAGCAATTTGTTGAATCAACCCCACCAAATCTCACAGCGCTTCCGCTCACCTGATAAGCGAACGTACACTTAAAAGTGAGTGTCAAAAGAGAGAGATAAAAATGCAAAACACTGTCAACTGTCAAAGTTGTATGACAGTTGCGTACTTGTGTCAGATTTACGAGTTTTGTGTAGTGTGAAATGACAGTGTAAGGATTCGAGGATTAGGATTACATTTTTTTATTTGTTTCGTACATACAAATTATCCATGATATGAGATTTGAAAAAGTTGGCTAGTTAAATAGTTTTTCTTGTTGATGGGTGATTGTGGGGTGGAAGCTATCTTGTGGCGGTTCAGAGCAAATGTTTGTATGTGAATGTATTTCCTTGTGTGTATGCGCGTGTAAACACACGTGCTGCGCTTTTTAGCAGAGTGTTAAAACGCTTTACAGACATTATTATGCATATTCCTTTATTTAATTATACACCCTTAATTTGTGGGTTTTTGAAAAAACAATCGAGCCTTTTTGGCATGCAAAAAAAATGATGCTAAATTGATGCTTCATTCTTTAGAAAACGGTTTGGCGTGCTTATCCTTGAGGGTCTATTGTTTTCTACGTGCGACCAAACGCATTCTCTCTTTATATATGTAATTTTGTGCAGGGCACTCATGTATGTATGGGCTGCCGAACCGAAGTCTGATTTTGCAAACAAATAAAGAATTGGAAATCGACTGGTCAAGGGGTAGGCTATAGGACCGTGGGAGGTTATTGAATGGTCCCTCTTGAATATTAATTAACGCCTACCTCTTTAATAAGTCCTAGCTATGCACTTACTTTTAATAAAACTAATTTTTTTGGTATAATAAACGAAAGACTTAAGAAACGAACCCATTCTAACCATTTTGAGTACAAAAAGTGAAAAACGTTAAGACGCTTAACATTGACTAGCATAAAATTTGACTAACATAACAATTATAAAAAAATATCATATGCAACAAAAAATAAAATATCTCATGCGATATTCACAATACAACCCAACTCTCGTTGTATTCACATAAAATTCTCACTTCTCCGACTCACCCTACAATGAGCATAACACATTGAATGCTCTCAATAGTATTTCTTATAGCGCAAATTTAATTAAACAAAGTATCTTCCACTCTCTGGCAGGCCTATCGTACATAGTCAAGTATCTCAGACCAGGTATAGACGTTATACTCACTTGATAGTTGTAACTCAAAGATACTCAATTGTATATACAAAGAGGAATAGTGTGGCCTGCATGCCATGTACAGGCGGTGAAATAGCCATTATTCATCTCACAAGTATCGACGCTCACCCTCTGATATTTTCCAAACATGTAAGGTACTCGTATGTGTGAGTTTTTGTATATATTTTTTTTTTGTTTTATGCCTGAATAATTTCAAATATCTCGGCTATGTGTGATTTGTTTTTAGCTCATTTCTTGTTTTTTTTTAACTACAGGGTGTGCACAACGCTGTAGATTGGTCTGTGTGTGCTTATGAGGTTCTATTAAGGGGGCTCTTTAAGAGGGTTTGAACCCCCGCACAAAAAGGAAGAAACATATTATTAAAGCTGGGGACTTTAGTTATTTTAAAATATTAGTCTTATATCATAAGTAAAAACAATTTTTTTGATAAAAATATAGAGCTCGATGCCTTAAAAAAATAATTCCTTGAAACCCTTTTTTAACAGTTCATCCATAGTCAAGTCCATTCAAAATATTGGTGTACTAAAAGGGAGCTACGCACTTTCCTTCAGAAAGGAGAATAAGAAGTAGTAGGAAAAGAAGAGGGATAAAGAAAGAGAAGGAAAGAGGAGAAGGAAAAGGAAAATAGAAAGAAGAGGGAAAATATAAAGGAAAATTTGAAGAAAAGGATAAGGAAAGGAAAGGGAAGAGGTAAAGGGAATCGAAAAGGAGAATGGGAAGAAAAAGATAATTGGAAAAGGAAGAAAAGGCGTAAAGGTATAGGGAGATGGATACTAGAGGGTAATTAATTCCAAAGAAAAGATGCTCTACGGCCTTGTATTATGCCTGTATGTTTTCAAAAGCAACAACCGGTTAGTGAGAGTCAAAACAAAATTAAATTGGGGGAGCAGCACCAGAGTAAAAACACCAGAGCATGAATAACATACGAAAAAACAACAGTGCCACCAACAGCACCACGGCACACTACTACCACCAGAAACCATGAGAAGAAAATAAAGAGCATTTTGTCGTTTGTGCATTGCTCGTTTCTTGCGCTACACAACGTTGCTCACTTTAACTGTGGGCCACTTTAATTCAGTTCATTTCTGGTGATCGTGACGTTTGGTTGACTTGGAAAAACGTAACGGAAGTTCGTAAAGAGTGGCATGCTATTTGTTGTAGTTGCAGTTTACGGCCGTGTTTAAAATAATTGCGAGTAACAATTAGAGCGAGTGATTTTCAACAACTCGAAAAAGTGATGGTGGAAAATTATTGAAAATCATTCAATTTAAAATACAGCTGATTTTTTACGACTCTTAACTTGTTATCTGGAAAACATGTGAAACATTGCGTGTATAAACTATTTTTATTTGCACCTCTACCACTTCATTCCACGCTCGCAGCAAAAAAAAAAGTTGTTTTTCGGGGCAACTCGCAAATTTCTCAATAAATACAACAAAATCGCTCTCCGTTGGTCCGGTTTTTTTGACGGTATGCGCGAGTACGCATAAATTTAGCTTATTCGTTAAACGTGTCGTTATATTGTTGTCATTTCGTTACGACTTGTTTTCAATAATTTATTTTCCAGAACAAAAATGTTTTATGCCTTGTATATAATTAATGGAAAATAAATACAATAAGAAACGGAACAGAAAAAAAATTACTAAGCAAAAACAAAGAGCTTACAAAATTAGCGCAGAGAATATTGAGCGAATTGTTGTTAGCGGCAGAAAAGCAACAATAAATACGCGAAGGAGCATGCATGACGTATGAAACAAAAAAAAAACTAAAGAGAAAAATGTGTTTGGAAATTATGCAAAAAAAAAAGTAGCTAAAAACAATGAAAATTAAAACAAGTGCTAGATAATATAAGGAAAAATAAATAAAAGAAACTAAAAAAAATATAAAACCATCTGCGCTAATATTAAGAGGCGAAAAATACAAGTTGTCTTCTAAAATAGCATTGGTACTTACCTGTTCCAAATTTTTTATGAGGCAACGGTGAAATCAACCTGAGAATGGCGCCAATGAGTGCAGCAGCGCAGGTAGCAAATGGCTCAACGTGAGCGTAAAATTAGTGAAAACGGCGTTTCTGCAGAAATTTAAAAACAAAATTTGTTTGAAATATTCCTAACTACTTAAGTCTCAAAAGAGTAAACTAAAAAAAAAAAATCCCTGAAACTTATATTAAAGCAAAGAAAGAAGAAACATAATAACTGAAACAAACATATTATAACAAAAATATCAAAAAAAATCTTCATCGAAGACGCTGAACTGCTTCAATTTTCTTCCTCAAAAATTGTTTGCCAGTTAACTACTTCCTTACTCATCTCTGTTCCACTACTCACTTTGGAACTGATGTTTAGTACTGTTTTCAAAATTAATTTTTTGGTACTGTTTGGATGAAAATTAAGGTATGTAAATATTTTTAAAATTAAAAATTAATTTTTAGAAATATACACGGTGAGAAATGTTAGCACCATAAGTTTGAAACATATTGCTTTTTAATTGCCACTTACATCATTCTCCACCTGAAGATGAGTATACTTGCTTACAAAAAACTACCAGAGTAGAGTGTGATTCTCGAAAAAAAGATCTAATAACTTCGGTGAAGCATCCGTAGCAATAAGAAATTTCTTGAAAAACTCTGTTCGGGACCTCTCCATACTCGTATGCTTAAACTCGACGGAACGGATATAGCGAGACGGGATTATGGACATGGTTACTGAGCTTTTGACACGTTTCCGGCCAAGAAAGATTTCTGAAATGTTAAAGACCAAAACTTCGTCGTTTCCTCGCAGAGTCCAGAGTCGTCACGTCAGATATAGTCAGACTTCACCACATTTCTTAGCTGTGTTAATCCTTGGGATTAGGCAAAAGCGACTAGAAGTCAAGAGCGCCTTTGAAAAATCGTCTTTAGATGATTTCTAGATTGTAAAGGATAATGGCAGAAAATATGACATAAAAATTGGAGACCTATTTTGTAGATCATACCTTTAGAACCTTTACATGCAAACGATTAAATGTGATCGCATCGAACATTCCAAGTCATCTCATTCTCTTCTCTTAAAAAGTCTTCACAGAAGTCTTGGTCAATATTTTCATACGAGGCCTCGAAACGAGCTTTAAACCCATTTTCGAAAATGGGGTAGGTTCAAGTGGCTACCGCAGAGGCATCTTTAAGCCAGTTTTGAAAGTCCCGTTGTGATACCACTAACACTATGAAAGTCAGTGCGAATATACTTTGAGACAAAACCCGACTATTTGCGCTTTAAGAAACAGAAGGTATAATAAAATCACTTCGTTAACTTTACATTGGACGATCTATGTTCTATAACTAAAATTGATACTGTCAAGTTTCATTAGTACCAATCCTGCAAAAAATCGTATAATTGGTCACTGAAGAAATTTGTCCGCGATTAATACCTTCCGTCCACATGGACATAGTTGGTAAACTCAATTTTATTTATAAGAGTTGTAAGTCCAGGGTAAGGGATTAAGGAGATCTCTCCGAGAATACCCTGTTGGCCCTAAAAGAGACCAACTGGTTTCTTCATAGGACATGCTGAAATAAAAGAAATCACTTCAAATCATATAAAGAGATCAGAACTAAGACTTATCCCGGATTGATCCTGGACTAATGGCATTTTTTGCAGAATACTAATAATTAACTTTTGTAAGGCAAGTATACTTTCTGTTTTTGGTTTAGCATATCGTATATGATCACTATTTCGTCAAGAAATATTTTTTTAAGCGCCACAACAATTTGACGACGCCTGCTGCTTCAACTTCAAATTAGATAATTATATACTTATATTTTGTTCTCATTATCTCATTGTATGAGTCGTACCTACCTCTTCTTGAAGGTAAACTGAAACCATCTCTTAACCAAAGTATTCTTCAACCGCAGTCTCATATAATATGAGTTTCTAAATATTCTTCACTTCGTCGATCAACCCTCAAACAAAATGGATCTTGCCTGCCAGCAAAAAAGTATAAGACTTAAGCACTTGCATTATGCAATGTTTTTATGTAATCGAAACTTCAAGATGACTTCGAAGAATATGAGCGATTAAAGTCAGTAAGACAAAAAATTATGAGCTGTGAAAAAATGTTAACCCAGAATTATGAATTTAATATTTTACCACAAGTTTTTTTTTTTTGTGTTTTCAAATTAGTTTCAATATAGTAATAGGATACTTTGACGCAAATGAGCACATAAACTAGAAAACAAAACAAAAATAAAATAATGGACAATAAATATTTTTTGGAAAAACGAAGCTGTAAAAGATACGATGTATGTATGTTTATATATAAGTAGTACAACACTTTTAGGACACATATGTATGCACTTAATATGAATATATATAGCTACTATGCAGTTTTAAGTAGGTGTTAGGGTGGGTTGCACATATTCTTAAAAAAATTAAAAATTTATCAAACATTTTGAAGTGATTCCAATTTTAAATAGATATTTAGAACCTTGCTAGAATCGGTAGTTTGTCAACCATACATTTTTAAAAGTAGCCTAACTTTTTTCAAAAAAAAAAATTTTTTCAACCCACCCTAATATGATTTTTTTTTGTATTCATCTTCAGCAGCAAATTTTGTTTTTCCAACAAATTGCTTGTTGTCACCATTTCCAGTCATATTCGTTGTCTGTTTACAGAGTTTCAGTTTTCGAGTTTTTTCACCCCCATTCCTTGACACACATGTGCACCAAGACGTCTTGTGTCGAACAGGCGTTTATTTTGTTCAACTCTTGTGTGCTATATAAGGATAGTTTGAAGTTGTATTAGAACCGGAAGTGCATTGCTATTTATTTTTCTTGTATTACTTCCACAGTTTTTTGTTAAAATCAAGGCAAAGCCCTTTCCGAGGATTTAAGGGTAAGTTACAGGAGTTGACCGTAACTTTCGCTGCAAAGTTTTGTTTCGGCGATGTCTAACCTAAGGTTGTCTCACCTTTATTCTCTGTTCTTCTAAGGATGTTACATCAGTCATCGAGCAGAGTATTAGTACCTTCGGGAGCGCCTTTTTAGTTGCCTTGATATCTTACATTTTAATTTGATTTTAAACTCCAATCTTGGTTTTTATATTTCTCAAGCTCTCCGAGTGGCTTAGAATCAAATGAACAATCGTTTTCATCTTTGGCATATTTTGGATACAGAGCATTTCGAAAAAAATTTCTGAGGAAAACTGGGAAGGTTCCACAACTCTTTTCCAATATATAACACTTTTCCTCTAATCTGCTCCATTGATAACATAGCAAATGTCACATATGTATTGTGTATAGTGAGAACTTTGAGAGATACGAAAAATTTAGTTTGTATAGGATGCCCTTATTCTTGTTCCTATAACTTCTCTTGTCTGATGTTTGGGGTGAGTTTTTACGATATCTGTAGTGATTTATAAAATATTCGCATTCAAAGTTTCGTATATAAGCTGTCTAAATGAAAGAGTTATGCTGAAAAATCAGTGATAAGATGGTTCGAACACGTTGGCTCTGAACATTGTTTTGTAAGGAAGATATATTTTAGAGAAGTTATATTGTAGAGAGGTTCGATCCTTTCGGAAAAGTATTATCCACATATCTTATATCCTGTGGGACCGATTTGAGTGCCAACAGACAGATGAATATACCGATCAACCCTATTATGAACCCAATCAGTACAGTCAATACACCACGTTACGAAAAATATAAAGAAGGCAAAAATTACCAACAGAATATCAATCGATTGTGTAAACCAGGGGTAACCAGGTATTCCCACCTACTGAGCCACAAAGAGCTACATGTTGTTGTGGTAGTGCCACAGCGAGCCAAAAGAGTTACTACGTGGCTATAGCTGGTGTAAATTCTAAAAACGTATTATACCTACCCAAACTCAGTTCATAGTATTGACAACAAATAGCAAAACTGTACTCTCAAATTTTTTGTCTCATTTTTTTATTGCTCCAATCTGACTTTGCTGATTACTTTTTCTTTGTTTTTGTTCTTTACTGTTTAGTGGCTCATCAGTAGTTGTCAAAAAAACAAAAATTTATTACTTTTTTTGTTGTAGTTGGTGTTTTTATTGCTATTTTGTTATATATATTTACGCAGGTTAACACTTACTAATGTTATCTATAGCAGTAAGTTTCTCGCTTTTTATTAACTATGTTTGGCAGGTGCGTGTATAGTTTACTTCTCACTGTGAGTATAGGGTGATTCATTTAAAAATTGAATATGAAAAATTCAAAAATTATTTACATGTTGCAACTTGTATGAGAAGAAACTATACTAACTAGGACGAATTTGCTGACTTTATTATACTAGACCTTCTCTAAAGTTGATTGCAACTCCGCACATGATGATAAATTTTGGAGTTCTAGGTATCTATATATAAAATGAAATCGAAAAGCTCCGAAGTTGGAAAACATTCAACCTTCTTGAATACAAAATCTCTACACCTTTTCACGCGAAATATCCATCCAGGTGGCAACTCCACATTAGCCACGCTATCTAGGTACCTATAAATTCAGTTCATTTCTTCTCATATATTTTGTTTATACTACTAAAATTTGTAAGCATTCGACAGGCCGCCGTCGCTGATTGCGATAAACATTGATATCTGCTGATTGTGTACCTGCTTGCCACTCGTTTTACCGTCGCTAAAGGTAGATAATTTTTTGTGGTGTACTGATGACGGCCGTTTTTTCAATTGATAATATAAATATTTTTTTTTTTTTTTGTTGCTTATCTCTAAGTTGTTTACTGATAATATAGACTTGTGTGATATTGATATTTTTTCATGTTGGAATCTATACTTATTTATGGCTTTCACAAAGTGGCATGTAAATTACGTACACGAGTTAGGTGATTTCCTTTGAGGGGACTTAGTTGTGACGTAGCCTACATAATTTTATTCGAAAAGGTAGTTGAAGAAATTCCACCTGGATCAATATTGGCTTATCAGGGTACTACTGTTTATGAAATTATCTATGTATATATAAATACGCCAAATGAAAAACTTCAGCAACCTCCTGTGAGCGAACCGTTTGACCGCTTTGAATGAAATATGCACCGATGGAAAGGAAATTGAAAAAAACTGAGGTAGTTATAGGCGGTATATTTTCAGGGGCGTCCCCGAAATTTGAGGATGGGGGGTGCGGGGATAGCGACCTGACGACCCCCTCCAGATTTTATTCGTCCAATTTTCGATCATAAGCGATACTAGTAAATGATAAAACGCTGGTTAACCGCACAATTAAATTTATTAGGCTTGTGGTCTTGAAATCTGATTGTTCCACAATAATCCTTTGATAAAATCCTGTTGAAATACTTTTATTATTATTTGGTCTATTCAGAAATACTCGTCTCAAAGAAGATATACACTTTTTGAAAGCAAGAGGCCTAACAAAAAAAGTCTTGGTTATTTATGAAACTAGGTTGTTATAGAATGTTCTGTGGCTAGTTCCCGCCATACTACCGCTAGTGATTGCATCGACCGCGGCAATCAAGCAGTGCCGTTCAAATTGAATTATATTCTTACTTCACTTAAATCTTTGATCATCAGTTCACTTAAAAAGTGTTTTTAACTTTAACAAAATAACGTCTACGGTAGTGCATACTTAACTCAGTTCAGCTGTAATGACTGCAGTTAAAGTGGCGATTGATCGCCACTAAACAAAGTTTTTAACCGCGACTTCAATGGCCGAAAGAGTAATTACTAGAAATGGTTGTGGGCCCAGGAATGGATTTCCAAAGCCTATATGGCCAAATATCCAGCATGCTCATGTTCAGAAGCTTCCGTGTGCCGCTTTTGACCAAACAAAATGTTTAGCCCTACATTCGATGGCCGTAGAAGGATGTACTAAAGCTGGTTATGGTCCCAGGAATGGATTTTTAGAGCCTGTATGGCCAAACAGCCAGTGTTCTCATGTACTGAGACTTCTGTGTGACTTGACAACGATAAAGCTATCGCTTTTGGCCCCACGCAGTCCACCCGTCCGACCAACAATCAGTTTTGGTTTATTGGGATAAGTCAAGGTTGAGCCTTAGGAAACTTAAACCCAAAAAGAACTTTCATGTAAAACACGATCTCTTGTTAATTCGATAAGATATTTCTTGTGAACGTGTCACCTGCTGAAAAAATACTCACATTAGAGATGGGCACATTAGATCCAGTTGCAGAAGTCGAACCAAATAGGATCACAAGGTGCAGCGAAAAAAAATTGTGGGTTCTAAACTTTGTTTCTTCTATAAATTGATTGAACACCAAAAAGGAAAGAAAATGGATACCGACATCTATGGAATAACCACTGTCCCTTTTTCAGTAATTCATGAAATGTCTAACTAACGCCAAATAAAGTTAAATAAAATTATTAATTGGAAGTCCATATAATTTTCCTATTAAAGATATTTATGTTCACACCTAGCTGTCAATCACATTTTAGATCACCTAGCTTTTTAAGCCTTTTTACACACTATTTAGCTATCAATTCTTCCGCATTTAGCAATCTGCATTTCTTTTGTAATTTATTGTGCCTCAACAGTTAATTTACACATAACTCACAAACGCATTTGAACAGCTGGCCACACCAAACCATCCTTGCTAAATTTGGTTTTGAGCACTCAATTTGGCTAACAGGCGGTCGTTCGCATTGCAACACACCTCAGCTCCTTACATAGTTTGCTAGCACCAAAGTGGTTGATGGCTTGACTGTGGCATGAACCATAAATGTTGAGACTAGTTTTCTTTACTTACATAAAGTCAGTGCCAAATCTAAATGGCAGCTAGAACTCAGCTACTCGTTTGGCAACTTAAGGCTGAAAATATTTTGCTACAAATAAATAAATACTTCGCATATAAAGCAACATTCTTGTGAACCAACATGGAAATGCATATATTTATATGTACCTAGCTCACTTGCAACATTGCTTAGGGGCGTGATCGCCAAGTTGATCGTTTGGCCAACAAGGTCAGGGCTCATTAAAATTTTACTACCTGTATGAGAGTACCAACATTCATACCTAGAAGTCTCATAGGCATACGTGTAGAAGAGTAATTTACCTTTTCCTCTTTTTTTCGACTCATATTCGTTTACCTTTTTGATTATTTTCCTTTGAAAAAATGTCAACATTTTCTATGCTGCATGCATTTTTTCCTCAGCGGTTGGTGTTGGACATGTATCGCCGCAGGGCGCATATTAAGTAATTGGAAAAATGTTTCCTACGTGCTTAGGAGTGTTACCCTCTGTATTATGTTTGTTTGAGTTTGTGTATAAAATGTCGCCAAGACTTTTTTCTAAACAGCGTAGTTTCGTGTACACTTTCCAATAAATTTTAACTACACTAGTCTGCATGAAATTTTGACCCAAGGCAGTTGATTGGGATGGCCTGCTTGTGTAATTAGGAATATCCTTGAAAATTACAATACAATTTTGCTTTTTGGTAATTCGAGCCAGCCAAAGAAGTACTGGATCTTTAGTAGTCAATAACCAACAAACATTAGGCGTGAGTCACATTTGGGTTCAATTTTATTTAACTTAATTTTCTTTCAGGCATTTTTTTTTCTTTATTTTTTTTTTTTGTTTTTTTGTTATACCTTATTTTAGTTTATTTTATTCTATTTTATCTATTTCATTTTATTTTAAAGAAATTCAATTCATTTTATTCAATGTTTTTTCTTTATTTAATATAATGTAATTTAATTGATTTTTTTGCATTTTTATTTTTTTTTTATTTTTCCAATTTAATTTTTTTATTTTTTTATGTATTTTTTATTTATTTTTTTTTTGTTTTATTATATTTTCTTATTTTATATAGTAAGTTTTTTATTTTTCTGTTTATTTTATTTCATTTATTTTTTTACCTTTTTTTTTGATTTGATTTTTTTTTTAATTTTTTTTTTTTGTTTTTTTTTTTATTTATTTTTTTTTTTTTTTGTTTTATTAAATTTTTTATCTTATATAGTATTTTTTTATTTTTCTGTTTTATTTTATTTCATTTATTTTTTTACTTGTTTTATTTATTTTTTTTTTTTTTTTGTTTTATTTTTTTTTTCTTATTTTATATAGTATGTTTTTTGTTTTTCTGTTTTGTTTTATTTCATTTAATTTTTTACCTTTTTTATATTTTTTTTTTAATTTTTTATTTTTTTTTTGTTGTATTTTTTTTGTTTTATTATATATTTTATTTTATATAGCATTTTTTTTATTTTTTTGTTTTATTTTATTTCGTTTAATTTTTTTACTTGTTTTATTATTTTATTTTGTTTTATGTATTTATTTTATTTTTTTTTTGTTTTATTATATTTTCTTATTTTATATAGTATATTTTTTATTTTTCTGTTTTATTTTATTTCATTTAATTTTTTACCTTTTTTAATTTGTTTTTTTTTTTTTTAATTTTTTTTAATTTTTATTTTTGGTATTTTTTTTTTGTTTTATTATATTTTTATTTTATAGAGTATTTTATATTTTTCTGTTTTATTTTATTTCATTTAATTTTTTACCTTTTTTTAATTTGATTTTTTTTAAATTTTTTTTTTGTATTTTTTTTTTTGTTTTATTATATTTTTTTTTGTTTTATTATATTTTTTTTTGTTTTATTATATTTTTTATTTTATATAGTATTTTTATAGTTTTCGGTTTTATGTTATTTCGTTTAATTTTTTACTTGTTTTATTATTATTTTTTTTTTTTGTTTTATGTATTTATTTTTTTTTTTTTTTTTGTTCTTTTTTTTTTATTTTTTTTTTTTATTTTTTTTATTATATTTTTTTATTTTTCTTTTGTAAACCAGTGCTACCATGCACACTCCTTAGCTCATGCATGTTGTGGTCGATTAACCAATGAAAAATACAGGTAATCTATACGATCAGTAAATTCAGTTTAACATGAATTTTTGGTTGACAAAGTTATATACATATACATATTCCTGTAATTGTATACTTTTGCTAGAAATTTGTATTAAAAACTAAAAAAAAAAAACGAAATCATACAATTTGTGGCTTGGTTGAAAAGAAATACCAACAAATAGTCAGAGAGTCATAAATTATGCGTAACATGACACCTTTGGCTTGTTAGGTCTGTTGTAAAGCAACTAGCTGCCATATTTGAACGGCTAATAAATATAGCAGTCTAGCTTATTTATATACTAACATAATGGTAAGCCTGCATGTTTGCATGAGGTGACACTTGAGCGCCAACTTAAGGTATTAAAACAACAGGTTTTTGCCTATGGTAAGCCAACTAGCGAAGGCAGGTCAACCACGCCAATCGCTGTAATTTAACCAAGAAAAATCTATTAATTACTTTTTTTTTGCATTTAATTCTCCTTCAATTTTAGTATTAAAGCCTTTCCTACACGAAAGTGTCGTCATATTTGTTAGTTAGACCCTAAAAGCGTATCCACCTAAGCATGGTTTCACTGTACATGTTCGTATTTTTTATAAAAGGTACTTTGATAATTGAATGCCGCAAATGCTAAGATTGTACAGCCTCTGTTATGGTTCAATTTTATTAAATTTTTATTTACTTTTTTCTTTTTTTTTCATGGATTTTCGATAGCCATAAAAACTTCAATTAATTACTTACAACTTAAATTGTTTATATGTACATACATACATACTTTAGGGGATTTTATGGGACATCTCTGACAAGATCATTATTTGCATATTTTTCGTTCTCTTATAAGTTTTATTGAGTATTTTATGGGCAAATAAAATAAACTATTTTAATATAGACATTATTATTTTGAACATAAAACAACTATCCAAGCCGAAAGAGCCAGCAGAAACAGAGGACGCAATACAGTTTACATGGATTAAGTTTTTAGTTTTTATAGTTAGATATTATCTTTATGATGAGGAAATCGAGGTTGAATGAAAAAAATGGATTGCCTGTTAAACAGGCCGAAATTTATAGCTAGGTTCTCATTTGCTTGTTGTGGTATCTTAATTCGACGGTGGAGTAAAAAATCACCCTTTTTCAGAATTAAAAGACCCTATCTCAACATTTTTTTCGAGACCCCTATATCTCAGCATTTGATTTAAAAATTGTATTGAATTTTCATTGATATATTGCGTTTTTGAAATTCATTCTGTTTTAGAAAATGTAAGCCCTTTTCCCTCCATTGAGATACAGTTCGCGAAATCGCCAGTAATTTCCCTTGAAATATGTACAAGTAAGATGTCTCCGACCACATATCCCACCTTTTGTTGTCGTTGTTGGTGTGTTTTTGTTGTGGTACGGAATGTAGCCCTGTCCAACGTGTACTTATCCTTAGCCCAAACTGTCATCAATGTCTTCTAACGGGAGTCCTTGGAAACTAGCAGTTTCTACAGGGTTGAGCCAACGGCAGATGGGTGTTAGAAGAGTGGGCTCTGCAGAGCAAGTGAATAGCCGCATGCCGGGCATTCAGTCGGCACGTCGGTGTTCAGTCTGGATAAGTAAGAGTTTAACTTGCTACAATATCCAGAACGTAATTGAGCCAGAGTGACCCTTGTCTCTTAGTAGTAGTTGAAGTATGCTAAACGGCGTTCACCGGACAGAGCTTAAGATGGCAGGCAACAGACGTATCATGAATGTGATTCAGGGCTTACACATGTAACTCTGGATAAAACGGTGTTGTTTCAAGGTGCCGGATCTTATCAAAATGTTTACGTAGATGTGTCCTTACGGTCCTAGGAGGCGGTGCTACCTCTAACAGTTGCCTATTAGGATGCTGCGGCCTGCAACAATTGAACAGGTACTGCTTAGTGACTTGAGGATTTTGTTGCGGCTTTTGTATTTCGGAAGCAATTGCTGCTGAATTGGCTTAATGCTCCTGCCTTTCCTGAATCCATGCTGGTGCTCGGCTAACCTCAAGCTTGATGTGTAGAGAGGGAGTAAGACCGACTGCAGTGTCTTAACTCCCTCTTTGCCGATATGTTTCAGGTGCACTATGGCTATGGAGTTTTTGGCTTTCCTGATGGCCTCCCACCTTCTCGGAAATGGGATAGCCCAACCGTACACTGGAAACAATTTCTAGATCCTATTTGCCTCGCCGGTCCTTAAGGACCTGATCCTCGTTGGTCCCTGAGGTTGCCACTATTCCAATCAGGCTCCTTATTGGACTTCGCATGAAGCTGCAGATCAAGTTTTGAGTACACTAATATTTTGACGATTAAAACATGTGTAGATTTGCCCTCATAAAATACAAATTCCAAAAATATCTGTTTCTTTTGAGTAGTATATCATTATACGAAACGAAATGGTGACTTCGTCTGAAGATCCTCTCCGCGTCTTTTTTTTGCTCTGTTTTATGTTTGCGTCTACGATCTTTGGGGTTGGCACTTTTCATGAGCTCGTTGAGTTGATGGAAGCTCGGTAGACCGCCGGAAGACTACAGCTTAGCGTTAATAATTTCGATATACAGATCTGAATAGACTCTTATAGTAATCTACTAAAGATACCTCTTAGAGCGGGGATAACTATTCTTGTTTTGCCTTTGCCGCGATCCTTTCCTCTCCTTTTATTTATTTTTATTTGGGCTTCTGTCCTAACTGGTCCACAAATTTCTCACTAATGAGCGACGAATCTTCCGAGTACTTTGAGGGGGATTGCCAAAAAGCCATCCATGCTACAATTGATAGACTTCCACTTTTGCAAACGATCAAATTCCATTCAGAAATCGCAAGTCATGGGCACAACGATCAGTACTCACAAATATCTGAAACGTACACTCAAAATATATTGACAATACGATCTTCAACATCCAGCCTAATCTAAATACTACTTAAGTATGTATTCCCACAATACCGTGGTGTAGTCCATCCCACCAACAAATACGTCCCACCAAACCCAACGCACAATCATACTCGCAGCTCTCCCGCATAGCTATAGCTGGCATGTCCACATATTATTAATCTGTTGCATCACCTCAGGAGGTGTTCAATCGTATGCGAAAATTTGTATGCATCGCCTCGCCAATGCCATGAAAAATAAATATCAATTTACATATGAGCAAAGCAAACAAACAAGGCATATAAAAAATTATAAAATAACTGCAAAGTTTACAACAACAAGCCAAGTTAAATATATGATTGAAGCAACAAGCTTCATACGACGCGACTCGACGTCCAGAAGATCGATCGTTTATATTGTTTGGTGCCAAGCAAACAAGTATCCAGAAAGCCAACACCAAACAAGCAGGCGGATTAACAACAAGCACGAAAGACAGCAGCAAAAGAAGAGAAATGACTTGGACAAAAAAAATAAAAAATAAAATTGCTTAGTCTTGTCACTTGGCGTGGCGCAGCATGTGTGCAACAGCAACAAGGCACATGCGAGTAAACAAGGATCAGGCTGATTGCAGAGTCTCTGGTACGATCGTGCAATACGGCGGACAACGACATGATCAGTCTCTGTCGACGTACATATATTTTACCAACAAATACCCATTGCTGCCTGCTGTGTGCAATACAAAAGTATATTTGTATCTTAACGATCGTGCTCTCTGGGGCAGGCGTGGTTGTTAGTGCGCCCAACAATGAGAACGCAAAACAAGCAATGACTTTGCAAAGCAGTTGAACACCCGCAGTGCATACAACCAACTTCTCGGAAGATTTCCTTGCCCACATATTCGTATTTGTACAGAGCCCAAGAATTTTCAAAGCAAAGGTATCTTATTGTATGATTTTTTACTTAAGCCGTAGTACAAAAAAAAAAAACAACAATATCTGAGTCTCGTAAAGCATAATCTTGAACAGGTGATCGCCTCTAGAAGCATGAAATTGGGCAAAACAATGGATTATGGAAGCAAAAAGTCAAAAATTTTGTGCACACACTCTTTTATGGCTTGTTTTTGGAAGGCAGCATATTTCTGTGTTTACCTGCATCTTTTGCGGCTCATAAGCCGGCTAAGGTAGACCATAATGGCTATACATACATACATAGCAGACCAAAAGATAATTGTGTCTAAGCCACTAAATAGCTGTCTTCCGTCTGCCTGTCTGTCGATCTTTTATGAGCGCATTGTCTCTTTACATTAATTCAGTTTGGTGCTCTCTTCAACCTTTGAGCCAATTTTGGCTTTTGTTTTGGCTAAGCCAGTTATCACTTCCACTCACATTTCCTGTTCATTTAGTTCCGATAGCCATACCTTGATTTTGTGCTTTCAAATACTTAACTTCGTCTAGACTCTAGACGTCTATTGTTTCTCACCTTTTTATCACCGTCGGACGCTCTTTATTAGCCACTCAGCTCATATTTTAAAATTAGCTCGTAAATTATGTTTTTATTAGAGTAGTGGCTACCTATTTTTTGGCTACTTCTTTTTACCATTTTTTGCTCACGTTTACCTTTTCTTCACTAGGCGCATTTCCATCGAAGCAAGTGTGAAAAGAGCGCTTAACTCTGTCAATATTTCCCTGTGTGTATTTAACAACACTAGAAAAATTTCAGCTGGCAAAATCATGTTGTTGTTGTTGTTGTTGTTGTTGTTGTTGTTGTTGTTGTTGTTGTTGTTGTTGTTGTTGTTGTTGTTGTTGTTGTTGTTGAAGTCGAAATTGACAGTCCTTGGCCAGATATGAACCCTGTACGCCCTTCCGGTACTGCCCGAATGTCATGCCATCCCTCCATCCGTAAGGAAGGAGAAGATGGGTAATGAGAGGTGAGAGGCATCATATCCGTAGAAGTTAA
>CAXKVI010000002.1:145468025-145593025 GCA_964058755.1 Campiglossa producta | reverse complement strand
CATGTATATATGATGTACCAATGAGGTATGACGAATTGTGTGGAAGCGCTACCTTGACACATGGAAAGAATATTGTGAGCTACAAATTTGAAACTTCGAAGTAAATTCAATTGATAATCACTCAGAGTCACTAGTTCTTCTAAAAGTATCTATCCATACTCTCCGAGGAAGCACGAATTTTGTGCCCATATTATTTATTGACTCTTGGTGTTTTCGATAAAAAAGTTCTTCGGAACTCTCTTGATGTTATGAAGAAGAAAGTCCTCTTTCGTCGAACAAACATCATGTTGGGATTGAATTCATTAATGGTGTTAGCAAAAAAGATAAAAGGCCCTCAGAGTATTCTAGCGAAAAGTATCTCAAAAGATATGTTTGTTTATTGGGTTTTACCTGCGAATATTTATCTGTTTATTTAACAGTATTAGCTTTTAATCGCCTACATTTGCATACAAAAATGCTTGATACGATTATGTATTCATGTAGCTTAGTGTATTGTTGTCTTCTGTAGACGACATATGTACTATCTTTTGTTTAGTCTACTCGTACAAACAACGTCTTTACTCTTCTCCTACAAATCTTACTACCTACGTACACCTCAACTGCCTCTAGTCGTATCCCAACACACAATCCTATAAGTGTTTTTTGAAATAACTTACAGTATTAATAAGCGATATACAAGCGTTTGCAATATTACTTTACATATCTAAAAGTTAAGAGTCGACTTCAAGTACTAATCATCATTTTATTGTAGAGCTAAATGGTATCGACCTTCACAATGCTTTGACAAACTCTACTATTGTACTTCGACCATGGAAGGCTTTTCAGCGAAAAAACTCCTCTAATTCACATCAACACATTGAAATTTATCAAAAAAGTTTATTGGGTTGTCTTGATCTTAGGCAACACATGCTTATAAATATTTATTTTATCTTCATATTCATGTGTGTTGTTATACAAATGCGTTTATTGACAGTCATAACTCATTTATATATGCACAATTTTATACGTCGTATAAATATTTCATAGATCTGGCACCCTCATACAGATTAATTTATTCGAATGTATCTAAATTTAGTAAAGGTGTTTTATTTATACGTCCAAACAATAAAACTAAGAGAATATGTAGGTAGGTAGGTATCAGCAACTGGCGGATGAAATATCTGGTAAAGAGCTAGTGTTCCAGTACCAAATAGGAACTAATATGGAACTTAAAAAATATCACTTAGTCGAGCTTTTATTATAAAGCATTTTTATTTAGAAAATATCATTATTATCGTTTTTATATGGAATGATGATGATGATGAGTAGGGGTTCAAATTCTGAACTGTATATTTTTTCTACAGGGTATGTATTGTCAAACTTGTATTTCATATTGGCGTTAATTGCATTTAAAAAGCTGATCAAAATTGTTGTTTATTGTTTATTTGGTTTCTAAGGGCCTTATTATGTATGACGAACGATAGCTCAGACGAACGATTCGTCTGCTCACAATATCGCGTAGCCATCGCATTATCAGTCATTTTCGCTCGCTCCATATATTATTTTAAATATTTTCGACTTTTCTTTGGCATAAAAAAACAAAAATAAAAGAAAATGCGATTTTGTGAGCCGCTCGTCTCAGCTATCCTTCGCCATACATAATGAGGTCTTAAGTTTTTGGTTATTCTACTGCTAGTTCGCCTGAATTGTGTATCTTCTCGTGAAAGCTTGTTCATAATTTTGTTTGTTCAGCACTTAGTTACATAAATAAATATAAATATGTTAATTGAAATTTATTGGTTATTAGATTGGTCACATAAATTTAAAACATCTGGAAACTATTTAGATCGATCAAGTAGCCAAGAAGTGTAATTTCCTTCAATATCCTCCTCTCGCGAGAACGACTTTATCGAAGACTGTAATGATCTCTAACTATCGTACGAATTTATGGCTAGCTAAGCAGCTAGCACCCTAGAACCTTTCGACACCACTTCAACCACTGAACTTCTTGAATTACTTTAGTTATGTTGGGAGCATTTTCTGTCAGGTGTAGACTAGTTTGGTTTGAAGACAAACTGGTTTCGTGGTTAATCCATCTTCAGTTTCCTTACTTGATTACTTAGCTAAAATGCTGAGCTTTATTCTTATAATTAAAGCTGAATATACTTTGTGCTGGGGAACCGAGTTGCCGTCAACTCATATATGGATTTTGGTTTTCTGCCATCTTCAGTGTTCATATTTCATTACCTACGAGTATCTCTCTTCTCTCACATGGGCTAGTATATAGTTCTTTTTTCCAGTCTTTAATACAGCTCAATCAATTCCACTTTTCTGTTACTTCGCAGACAACAAACTTGACACTTTTAATATATAAAAATGAGGTTGAATATATGAGCCGAATATACTTTGTTCTGGGGAACCGAGTTCCCGTCATCTCATATATGAGTTTTGGTTTTGTGCCATCTTCAGTGCTGTTATTTCATTACTTACGAGTATCTCTTTTCTCTCACATGGGCTAGTATATAGTTCTTTTTTCCAGTCTTTAATACAGCTCAATCAATTCCACTTCTCTGTTACTTCGTAGACAACAAACTTGACACTTTTTATATATAAAAATGAGGTTGAATATATGAGCTGAATATACTTTGTTCTGGGGAACCGAGTTCCCGTCATCTCATGTATGGGTTTTGATTTTGTGCCATCTTCAGTGTTCCTATTTCATTACCTACGAATATCTCTTCTTCTCTCACATGGGCTAGTATTTAGTTCTTCTTTCCAGTCTTTAATACAGCTCAATCAATTCCACTTCTCTATTACTTCGCAGACAACAAACTTGACACTTTATATATATATACAAATGAGGTTATGTTTCCCCATTACCCAACATCAATCCGTTTGCCAGTATAACAAAACAAATCACTTCACAATTCATTACACTTTTAATGAACTTTGAAAACAAATAAATTCTCGTTGAATAAAATTTGTGTCTCCATTGCCAGCAAATTTCGGTCATTATCATCGTCAATATTTTTGCATTTGCTGTACCTCATCTCCATACCTCCACAACAAACATTCGCCAATCATAATTTTATGTACATAAATTCATTAGCTATTTTTCTTTGACACTCCTATAACGCTTTGTGTTTGGCAAATGATTAATAATATTAATATTGTTGATTAATTTCAAACAACATTCAAAGCATCATTTAGTATTTAAGATTTGCTTAGCTCACAAAGCTTATGAGGTTAACATTTTTAGTTGATTTTTTTTTTTTTTTGGTTGCTGCCTAATCGAATGCTTAACTGTTGGAGTGAGTGACTGATTGATTGGTTGGTTGTTTTGCTGTTTATCCAGTTGCTGGTGTGGCTTGGTTGTTTGGTTTGAATGGTAAGCTCGTGTAGTCGCAGTAGGGGCTAAATGATTGTTGGTTTCACAAAACAATTTCTCTTGTTTACTGTTGATGAGCGTAATCTTGTCGTCTTCTTTTTTTCGTTTTTGTTGTACTTTTCTCCTTTGATTTTTGAAAGCATCATTGGAGTCATCAATCCTTACACGTAAACAACTATGGTGTTGTAATTCATCAAAATCTTCTATATGATTTATTTTGTTTGTACTCCCATATTTAACAATCTATCTTTTTTACTTTGGTATATGGAATGGGTTGTTAACGTGATAGATATGATGTGCCATTTTAGGCTAAGGTTGTTATGGTGGTGTCTATGGAAATCACAAACCTCAGTCTGACATTAGCAGTTTCTATCTGGTTACACATTCGAAATCTAAATTGTTCAAACAAATTCATCAAGATAGGTACTTTTTGATTTTGAAGCAGCGCCTGAACCTTTGAACTTTTGTAGTATTTCATTCTTTCCTTCGTTTTTTAAATGTTTGACTTACTTGCTCATCATAAATTTGTTTACTTATAAATCGTTTCTTTCACCTACTGCAGAGCTTTACAGAACATCCATTTTGTAATTTTTGCTTTATTCGCTTCTGGTACAATTTATGGTTCAAGTACACTAATCTGCTTAAACAAGCATTTTTTAATAATGTCATGCAACCAATTTACCAGGCTCGTTCTATGCCATGGTGTGCCAAATATCACGTTGACATGATTACAGTTCTCAATTCAGGCTACCATTTTTATGCTTCCAATCATTTTTTTTTTCTTCTTTCTTTTTCCTTTTATCGCCAGCTGCTTTAAGCTTCCCTCGCTGCCGATTTTTTTTGTATTTGTTGTCTTTTTTATCAACTCATACCTCATATGTTTTGTGTACATATATCTAATTAAATGGGTGATGCATTTGAGCTGTTAGCACTGACTTTGTTGGAGAAATTCAATGATTCGTCATGGGACCAAAGTAGTATTAGGATCTTTGCATTTCCTTATTTTTTTATGTTAGAGATGATTGTGGATCGCGTTATATCGCCTATCTTGTCCAACCAACAACCACAGCTTCGCGTGGTAATAACTGTTATCAATACGTCCCAGTGCCTCAAATTTTTTCGAAAGGTCAATTTATTTGGTTCATGTCGTCGATCTATCCTCTACTATCTCGGGAACAACTTAGCTGATTTGGATGAAATTTGATATGTAGATAGTGTACCACATTCTCAGATTTTATAATAGGGGCCCGTTACTGAAAATGTTGTATTTAAGGTTGCCAGATAGTTTTTTTTTTTTTTTTAAGTTAAGATACGCCAAAATGGATATCAAATAAAAATTATTTTGTGTCGTATTTAAATAAATATATCTAGGTACAAACTTAGTTACCGCCTGGGGTTGCCACCTTATCCTGTTTTATATATTAACTTTAAAAATAAGTTCAAAGCGTTTTTTTAGTTATTACAAAACCCATTTGCTACACCCTTTAAATTCTTCATTATCAACAAATATTGACTCCATTCGATTACGTTTGTTTGTTTTGACTTTACAAATTGGCTGATGTGGTGACCTGCTTGCTCATTTAGGCCAGCTTTTTATTTACCTGCGACCTGCTTTGACTGTTGCAATGATGCTCCAATTGACTTGGCTAACTAAAATCTGGCTGTCATGGCAGAACCACCTTGTTATTGACTTCAAAGTAATCATTTATTATTTGTCGTTTTTGTGATGAGTTCCTCTCTTTTGGCTCCACTACTCAACAAATTGCTAGCTTATTGATTACAGGTTGCGCGCTCGTTAAACAGCGCTGTTATTTTTTTTGTTTACCCATTTTGTTTTAGCTGCCAGCTATCTGAGTTACATGATTATAAAAATGTATATATTTAACTGCGTTTGTAGATATGTTTAAAAATGTTTGACTCGTTGGCATCGTTTCACCAATCAATTAACTGCGTCAAAATACATATAAAAAAGTGATAACCCCAAGATTTTTTTCATACATATCTATTCACATACCTTTTATTTCACCCATAAGTGTATGGATGTCTTAGGTACCTGCTGTGCACTCTAGGTTTTTTGTAGTTTCTCATCTCCCTCACTGATAATCACCATCATTATCACCGCGCCGCTTTAACAATCCTTCGCCAACCCTAACATCATTGATATCAACTAGCTTGCTTATATTCATTTCAAAGTAGGTACAGTAGGCAGTCGATAGGAGCGAACGTGGAAAATTGGAGTGTATTTTTATCAGACGAAACTTAGTGCCTTTGGAGACTCTCTTAACCAAACTACGGTGATCTCAATTCATCCAATATTATTTTATCGAGTGTTTTCCTTCTACAGAGCGTATACTGTATGTTGGTCCCATTTTGTGGAGCTTCACTGTAATAGGCATCCATTATGGCAGCTTCATTATCATTTCGTGTATAATGTTTTGATTTTTTTTGTTTTCAAAGTTATTTAAAATTTTTGGTACAATTTTCTTTCCATCGCATATACACAGCTACACGTATGAGTATCTTTTTTTAGTTATGCTGGCGTCTATTTGTTTAGAAAATGAAAAATGACAAAAGATTAGCCACAAACAACAGTCAGCAACATCATCAGTTTTGTGTGATGTTGCCGACACATCTGCTGTAAACGGTTGTTGTTGTTGCTTTTTTTAGTTTTTTTTTTATCTCTTTGATTATCTTTAATGATTTTTGTAGTTGTTTCTTTTTTTACTTCTTTGTATTACTATTTTTCCAGCAAAGGCTTGCGGCAAGTGCTGAAGCTGTGGAAATATTTAAAAACTAAGTATTTTTAGCTTTGAGCCATAAACAAATTTAGCACAAATACTTGTTTTTATGAATTATTGGCATTTCTTGCTAGATCATAATTGTTTTTATGTTAATAGGTAATGTAGTCATATTTTCATGGCAACTATTTATGTGTTGGTTATTAACTGAGAAGCAAAAAGATTTTTGTATGGGTATATTAAGAATTTCCACGTCTTGGTTATTATCACCGCTACTTCACTGCCACGATATACCTAAATACAATTACTGTCATGACAACTGTTCCTTTAAATATTATCGTGACTGTTTCGGTCACTTTCGTGCCTCATTATAAAGTCACTGCTCCGTTCACTTCAATCGTCCAGTCCATAATCACTGTTTCGGCTACTTTGAGTGTTCAGTTCATCTTCACTGTTCCGTTCATTTTCCGGGTTATATTCATTTTCACTGTTCCGGTCACCATATTGCTTCAGTTCATAATCACTGTTTCGCTTGGTTTGTGGTTGAGTTTATAGTCACTTTTCCGATCACTTTCTCCTTAAAATTATCCTTTAAATATTATCGTCACTGTTTCGGTAACTTTCGTGCCTAATTATAAAGTCCCTGCTCCGGTCACTTCAATCGTCCAGTCCATAATCACTGTTTTGGCCATTTTCAGGGTTCAGTTCATCTTCACTGTTTCGTTCATTTTCCGGGTTATGTTCATTTTCACTGTTCTGGTCACCATAATGCTTCAGTTCATAATCACTGTTTCGCTTGGTTTCTGGTTGAGTTTATAGTCACTCTTCCGATCACTTTCTCCTTAAAATTATCCTTTAAATATTATCGTCACTGTTTCGGTAACTTTCGTGACTCATTATAAAGTCACTGCTCCGGTCACTCAATCGTCCAGTCCATAATCACTGTTTCGGCCATTTTCATTGTTCAGTTCATCTTCACTGTTCCGTTCATTTTCTGGGTTATGTTCATTTTCACTGTTCCGGTCACCATAATGCTTCAGTTCATAATCACTGTTTCGCTTGGTTTCTGGTTGAGTTTATAGTAACTTTTCCGATCACTTACTTATAGTTCAGCTCACATTGATTTATGACTTTCATGGTTCACTTTATAGACAGTAGCCCAGTCACTTCTATATTTTAGTCCCTAGTCGCTGTTCCAGTCACTTACTTTTCGGCTTTTAATCGCTCTTCTTGTCTTTCGTCGTTTATACTTTTCCTCTGATTTTTTTTGGAAAAGTGATTGTTAGAACTAGAGTTCGGTTCAATTAAAGGATTAGTTTGTTTCTAGTTCATTCAACCTATTAAACCGTTTTTTTTATGATTTTAGTTCCGTGACCTCGTTGACCTATTTGAACGAGTCCAATATTTTGTATCACCAACCTAACTCACACAAATTCTCATCTGAAGAGTTGTCACAGAAGAGTTTAGTTCTCCTTACTGAAGTTAAAATATTAGTTCTCTATGTAGTTCTTTAGTTAAAAAAAAGTACCCAAGCCTACCTGGAACATTAGTACTAGTAAGTAAAATATGAAATTTTTTATGATATGTTCGTGGATATATTTGAATACGAAGACAAACACCCATATATTACCAGAAAAAACTTGGCCTGTAGTCATAAATACTCCTTTCATTTTACTTATGTGAACTGCGGTCTAGACATGATCGTGAGATATTAAATTTCAAACGTTTGTATAAACATTGTCATGCGTTTGAATCTAAATATACATACATACATAGGTCCTGTGCCAAGCATATGCACTGCTCACCATACAAAGCCCATCAAAACATAGCATCATCCTAAAAAAGTACATATCAAAACCCTTCATTTGTTTGTTTAACCAAGAGCACACGCTATCAGCGATCACGCGCCATATATGATTGTGTACACACACACACACGCGCGATTCTTCTGCCCTTTTCTACTTCACTTGTCTTTTCGTGTGTCCTCGCTTCCATCTTCAATTTAATCAATTCACAAAAAATCTACAAAACATGATTCTTAAGAATCGACTTCATTAATTTTCACCCATACGTGGCAGTGCTGATGAGCTTGAACGCTTACCGAGCGCATCAATTCCAATTAAAAATGCCAAGGAGCATCACCAAAATCAACAAATACAACAGCAAAAAAAACAACAACAATTAAACCAAAAATTAAAATTGGAAATTAAACAAATAAAATCGAAGGAAGTTTGTTTTAACCAAAATCAAAGAAGTAGTAAACGATACGATCTTGCCTGTTTTAGTCGTTTAGAGTACTGCAGTGATCGCTACAACTGCTGCATGTAGCCTAATGAACTTGAAGATATCAATCTGGTGTTGTCATGTATCCGTGCGCTCGTTTTTGTATGCTGTATGCAGCAACAAATGTCTCCAACAAAAACTTGAGATTGCAGTTGTTGCTAAGAGATCGTCTCATACTGCGCACTGTGGGGTATTTTTGAAAAGCATATCTTAAATCATACATCTATAGGGAAAATTTAAAGTCTTTGGCGAAAAATCGAAATTATTTTTGTGTAAATATTTCTTGTTATAAAAATAACGAATAAAAGAGAAATTTCAAAAATTAGCACCAACAATTTTTTTTAAGAACTGCAAACAAGTTATACCTTTTTTAAACTGTCAAAAAATCAAATATTATTTGAAGTTAAAAATGTCACAACTTGTAGATTTAAAATAGTTCAATTTGAGTTATATATTCAAAATTTTGTGACAAGTTTCGTTAAAATTGCCCATAGTACGGTGTACACATAACGAGTGCAGTGCCTATTTAACCCTGAAATTTAAAAGTGACAGGAAATGTTATTCGAACAGTACTGTGCTACTCAATTTCATTTTGAAACAGAAGAGTTAAGATACATACCATAGTCTACAGTCTTAAAATCTAAATATCACATTTGGTTCATTAAAAATATGTCGAGTTAATTAAATATCGAATAAAAGGGCTATAAAACACCAACCGCATTTTTGAGTCACAAAAGTGTGGAAAGTTAAAAAACTGAAATAACTATAAAAAATGTGTAATAAAGTTTTTTTTTTAAGATTTTTTTAGTGTTAATATAATTGTAATAAAACACAGAACTTTCACGTTATTTCCCTATTTTTTCGATTTTAATTTTTTTTTTAATTGTTGCAACACTGAAACTGTTAGGTAAATGTAGCTTCCAAAAATAAGTTTTTTTTGTGTGACCTCCACAGCGGATGCTGGTGTTCTTTAGCTATAACACCGCCGAAGGGGTTGTTCGAAAAAGCTTTTTATTTTGATTTATTTTTTTATTTAATTTTTTTTGTTTTTTTTTTGTTTTTTTTTTTTGTTTTATTTGTCTTTTTACTTTATTTAACTTTATTTTGTTAATTTTTTTTATTTTATGTTATTTCATTGAATTTTATTTAATTTTTTTCTTTTACTTTATTTTATTTTGTTTTTTTTTTTTTTGTAGCTTATTTGATTTTATTATACTTAATTTTATTTTGATTTATATTTTTTAATTTAATTTTTTTTTGTTCTTTTTATTTGTCTTTTTACTTTATATAACTTTATTTTGTTTATTTTTTTTTTTAATTTTTTTTATTTCATGTTATTTTTTTGAATTTTGTTTAATTTTTTCTTATATTTTTTTTTATTTTTTCTTTTCTTTTATTTTTTTTATTTTATTTTTTTTTTTGTTTTCTGTTTTATTTTTTTTTTTTGTTTTTTTTATTACTTTTAATTTTTTTTTTATTTTTTTTTTATTTTAAATGTTATTTAATACGATTTTATTTTTCTTTATTTTCTTTATTTTGTTTTTTTTTTTTTTGTATTTTATTTTATTGTTTATTTTAGTTTGCTTTACTTAACTTTTTTTTGTTTTTTGTATTTTTTTTTATTGTATTTTATTTAATTTTTTTCCTATGTTTATTTTATTTTTTATTTTTTTTTTTGTTTTTTGTATTTTTTTTTTTTTTTTTTTTATTACTTTTTATTTTACTTTATAACATTTTATACGATTTTATTTTGCTTTATTTTACTTTTTTTTGCTTTATTGTATTTTATATACATACTTAGCATAGTCGTAACTCGCGCCATATTTTTGAACCACCCCATCATACATACATAAATTTATGAGCTCACTCGCTGAAGTTGCACATTAATTTAAATTAACCGCAACAAAACTGTAAAAAATTTCAATTAAGACGAAAAAACAAACCATCTCCTACTCAATGAGATGGTTGACTACGAAACAAAAACATGCAGCTGTGAGTATGCAGGCGGGCGCCCGTACTATGTTGGCATGATATTTTAAATAAAAATTATCTGACGGATACTTTTTTGTGTTGCAGCAACGAGCACAGCATGGTATGCCATAGTACAATTTTTCGGTTGTTGCATATGTTTTACGTTTGCTTGCAAGAAGCAGCAGCAACAACAACAACAACAACAACAACAACAACAACAACAACAATGAGCAATGTGTAGTAGGCTCACCACGATATGATTACTCCGTTCCGGCGCAGCATCATTTTCTTGTTGGTTAATTTTTGTACTCTAACAGCCCTATGCTGCGCGTTACCGGTAAAATTGCCATCGGCAAACAATTTTCCCTAAAATACGTTACCAAATAAAGTGGCTGCGATTCTGAGCAGATGGTAACGCTCTAATGGCAAAAAAAAACTCACCAGTGTGTATGGTGAATTGAAAAGCCACCCTTCTAGTCACCTGCCATATGTTTTTTGTTTATCAAAAAGAAGAAGACTGCAAAATGGAAATGAACAAGTAAGTAAATTTGGTAAATATTTTATGAAATTCATTAAAAATTGTTTATTTTATTTACAGAAAATATGCACGCACCACCCCAGCGCAGTTGCGGTTGTATGTGGCCTTTTGCAAAGACCATCCCGAGCTCCTGCAGGGAATACACAGTTTTTATTGTGATTTATTAATACTATATACCTGTTTATTTGTTTGATTTTCACTTTGTTTTATTTATTTTGTTTAATTTTCACTTTATTTTGTTCAATTGCACTTTCGCTTTTTTATTTTTCAAAGTAAACATCAGCTGTTTTATATTGATATTACCACATGTTACCACCTATTTTGGTGGTAACGGTGTTACCAGAAAACTTTTGCCCTCAGAATACCAAAAAGGAGTAAAAGTTGCCGAGTGAATTTGTTTGCCGGTAATAATAAAGTTATTACCACAGTAGAATAGACCTGTAACAGACAGATGTTAGTGTATAGTTTTTTTTTTCTTTTAAATAGTTTTTTTTTTAATATTATTTACATACTTGTTTGGTATTCTTTTTTTCTAGCCTTCCTCGACCCGCTCACATACCATTTCCTTTCACTGTCTACTTTTTTTTTTGTTAAGTTGAACTCACTTTTACGGCAGCAGCATGTGTCCTAAAATAACAACTTCGTAGCTGTTTCATGAGCACAATTTTCGACTTGTTGCAGCAACAATACTGCCTACTCATTTCTCAGTAATTTGTATACCCAGTTGCGCTTACCTCTTCCTTTTGATCTCTACAATTTTGGCACCTCAAGAAATGCAACACATTTTGAACAAGCCTTGCATTGCAATTTTCTATGTTACAAAGTTATACCAATCACTAGACCAAGCCCCGGCAGCAAGTGGGACAATTGTCCGAAAACCTGAAAATCAAATTCTCACAGATTATTACCTGGCCACTCAAATAATGAAATTGTTGCTGCGCTTGTAAGAGTGTTGTGATTACCTTGACCAATCAATGCATGTCATTTGTTTGTTTTGCTCAGTCGCTCACTTGGAAGCAACGAGGCAACCACATACGCTCATTCACTAACATAGCCTCAGTAACGATTTTGCCGGGGCCTGCACTAGACATAATCGTCGTCTAAAGTTTGCTGCTCGTGAGCAAATCAAAGTCGTATCAAGGGAGGTATAATAATTATTGCATACTTCCAGGCGTAAAATTCCCTTTTTTTTATTTTCTATAGTTATATATGTACAGTTCGGAAACTTTGTCAAAACGCCTAAAATTATGCTAACACAGTTTGCCCAATTTTTTTCAAATAAATTTACAAAATAATTTTCAGGCGCTTGATTTGACATATTTTTCCGATCTCTAGTTATATATGTTCATAGGTATGTTTGCTGTGCCAAGATTCCCGAACGCACTCCTAATGAAATTTTCCAGTGCGACCTTAAAACCATTAAAATAGGAATATCCAAAAAATTACTAAACTAGCTACAACACTTTACCAAAGCGCCCAAGAAAAGGTTGAGATTTTACTTTACGGATCTAGTTGCTTCAGTCACTCTTCACCCTTTTTCTTATATTGAATATACCTATTTTATAATAAGGGGTGTGGTACCGGCTACTGTATAAAATACATAGAAATTGTTGCATACTTCAAGGCGCCAAATCCCGTTCCTTATTTTATAGACCCCTTCTTGTTATTTGTTCAATAAATCACCAATAAACCATTATTCCTCCTTCTTCATGTATTGACATGGACATATATGCCTACTTTCAGGCGCCAAATCCTTTTTAATTCTGTATAAAGCCTTCTTGTTATTTTTACAAAGATTTCAATCGAGAAATTCGCAATAAAACATTATTCCTCCTTCTCCATATATATTTTTCAAATAGGAGTTGCGCCCACTGTATAGAATGGTTGCATATTTCCAGGCGCTAAATTACTTACTTAAAATAGGTTTTAACCAACTGGGCGATTTTGGCCGTCCAAGAGGCGCCAAATAACCTTTTTTTTTTCACTATAACTCTGTTATTCCTTCAAATATTTGGTGCTCATTATTTGCTAGCCTTGTTTTCGATGAATATTTTCTAAAACCATTTAACCCTCTATCTACCTTTAAATTAGCATTAAATTTTAAAAGGCCGAAATTCCCCTTTACTTGAAATATTTCTTTTTGGCTAGCATAATTCTTGCCCGATAAATATGTTTTCAACAAAAATCATGTCAGATGTCATAAAACCCCACAACCATGTATAGCTCTCACTGTTCCTCCCGATATAAGACTACCTTTCAATTTCTCTTTAAAATACATATTTCTCCCTTATTGGACGCATCTTCATCAACGCCAGCGGCAAGTATTGGAATAGTCAGCCTCACCAAAAAAAAAAAAACAAGAACTACAAAAATTAACAACAAAAACAAACAAGCAAACCATATATTTATTTTCTTTCCAAACAGACGCGCTGCACCTTACCAAAAACGAAACAATAAAAAATACAGCCTACGTATTGAAACATAATTAATTTCTGTTTGTTTTTCGTGTTGCGCGTTCTGCTGCCTTCTGAGTTCTGATGTTGCAACGCAGTGCAGACGCAATGTGGTGAGCAGCAATTGGAGCTGACCGACCTGATTGCTTGTTGTCGGCTCATCAGCATCAGACATTGCCATGCTTGAAGCGTTGCCTTTTTCACAGTGAATTTCTTTTGAATGTTTCAGTATTTTGTTGTGTTTTTGTTTCTGTAATTCACAGATGCAAAATTTATGCGTTGCGCGTTCATACATATTCATTATATTGAGGCGGCTGCTGCTGCAAAACCACTATCATCTTCATTGTCTGCTGCATTTAAATTAAGCAAGAAATTGTACGCGCACAAATAAGGCAACAACAGTAATACAGTTGCAAAAAGGATAAATAAAAACAAAATAAAAAAAAATAAATACTGAATAAATTTGTTTGTTGGGCAGTGGCACAGCACTTGTTTTGCTCAAACTATGTCCTGTTCATATAAAATCCCTCGATACCTTATTTAAAAGCTCTTTCATTTAGTTTAGCTCACTTGTTTGCGCTTTTTTTCGATGTTGTCAAGAGGCTCATAAATTTGCAAAGCTCATAAATTTAACATTGAAAATTGATCGCCTGAGGACCTATTCATAAAGCAAACAAGTTTAATTATTTTTTATACATAAAAAATATTTACCTGCCTGCCTACCTTCATTCCTATTGCCGCTGTCATCGCAAGTGTCCATTAGTTGCGCCAATAGCCTAAAAGGTATTGCTAATAAATCTTCAATAAATACATAAATAACATAAAATTAGTTGTTGATTGTCGTGTGTTTACTTTATGTTTTCTTGAAATTTCTACCCTTCGATTGAAATCTTGTATGCAATATTGCAACACTCCCTTTTAATATTATTCCACTACTTTTCTGTTTCCTTAATGCGTTTCCAAGCTCAGTACTAAAACTTTTACGGTTCCGTTTTTTACTTTTATTTCAATTTTGGTAGTCTGAAGGTCATAAATATTTTATAACCTTTTTTGGTTTGATTAGCAGTTCCATCCCCTTTTTGTATTTTTGGTAACTTTATTGTGATTGAAATTCTGCCATAAATTAATTAACCAACTTTATGTCAACATTTCCTTTGAATATTCCTTGAAAGCCAAATTGGAAACCTTTAAAATAAAAACAAACGTCACTCAAACTTTTTGATAATTTTTTTATACAATTTCTGACGTCCTGCTTAAATTTTACTTCGCTCCTGATTGAGTTTTCGTACAAATCATGGGAGCGATCAAGAAACACTTGGTAATACAAAATAAAAATTTTTGGCTCCCAGTTTCAATTCCCGACACAAAAACATCAAAAAAGTTTCTGAAAACCATACAATTCTCATACCATTACCATACCATTACCATACCATTACCATACCATTACCATACCATTACCATACCATTACCATACCATTACCATACCATTACCATACCATTACCATACCATTACCATACCATTACCATACCATTACCATACCATTACCATACCATTACCATACCATTACCATACCATTACCATACCATTACCATACCATTACCATACCATTACCATAACATTACCATACCATTACCATACCATTACCATACCATTACCATACCATTACCATACCATTACCATACCATTACCATACCATTACCATACCATTACCATACCATTACCATACCATTACCATACCATTACCATACCATTACCATACCATTACCATACCATTACCATACCATTACCATACCATTACCATACCATTACCATACCATTACCATACCATTACCATACCATTACCATACCATTACCATACCATTACCATACCATTACCATTAGTTCTCAAGAAATTATTTTTGCGATCGATCGACTGGTTTGTATGATCGCCAATAAATAATAATAAATCACCTGACTATTTACGTTTAAGGTGGAACCTTAAAATTACTGGCTTTTTGATAGAAATTGTATTTCTTTTTGGTATGTTCTTAAGTATTTTTTTGGATGTCTCGAAATTTATTATCCTCTTTAATGAGAATTTCATTTAATTTAATGGTCGAAAATTTATTGCTGAAATAAAATAAATAAAAGGTTAAATATAATACAAAGTAAGTGTACATGCAAGAGAATATATAGATGGATATTTTTCCCTTTTTTTATATGGTCCTACAAATCGTTAAATAGCTGGTTTTATCATCGATTTGACCATAAATTTGCAAATACATTAGTGTTTGATGTTTTGAGTTTTTAATTGCTTTTTGCTTTAAACTCTCCATATAAATGTACATTCAGAAGTGCGCAGACCAGTCGTGCTCACCCGAGCCATATGGGGCTTCGCAACTCTCGAGAATTAATGATGAGAAAGAGCAAGTGGAAGAATTAAAAGTAGCAGCCGAAAAAAGTTGAGACTTTAGAACGGGTCTGCTCGTGATAAAAAAGCGAGTGTCAAATTTCCCTGCTCAGTTCTAATTTACTCAGGAAAAAAGAACACGCTTCATCCGTCGAAGCTGTGCACCACTGACTTATGCATGTGTACTTATTTGGGTCTATATTGATTTCCACGAAATCCGCTGCTATAAATATTTCGCAAGTCAGTTTTTTCTACAAAGCATATAATTTAAATTAAAAAAAAAAAGTTAAATAAATAAAAATTCTCTGAACTCAACTGATTTTTGCAGTAGTAGAATTAGATTTATTGTTTTGGGGACAATCGAACAATGCCAATTAATTATTTTTGGAATCAAGAATTTCTCTAAAAATGCCAACTGCCACACACAATAAATCAAAAGCACAATCCCAGTTGACAGTTTTTGTGGGAGAGCCAAATTTTTTAATTTAATTAATAGCAGCTTGTTTGCTAAAAAATCACTTAATTTTCAATTGATTATCAAAAAAAAAAAAAAAAAAAAACTAAACAAAGGAAATATTTCTGTGAATTAAGATCTCTTAGCTAAGCGTAAGAATGATGCCAAGTACTGGGTGGGACCCTAAAAATATTTCGAAATTTTTTGCATATGATTTTTTGTGTCATTTATCAATTATTTAAGCTGCTTAAACTGATCCCCTTTTAATAATCAAAAATTTAAAAATGAAATTAACAAAACTTAAAAACAGTTGCATTCAAAACGACAATATGCTTTGTAGCAACAAACATTTCTTAGAAGCGATGATGCCACTTCTTGCTTATCTCTAATTTTTACTTTTCAAAGCTCTAGCTATATACCATATTCATATCATACCATGATGTATTATTGTACCTACATACATACTTGACAATATTGACTAAGTCCTCTAAAACATGTAAGGTAATTAAAAAGTCAAAACTTCAAAGCATTCGCCGATTGAGCTTTTAATTGCGTGATGTTAGTATTAGTTCGCTTAACGTAGTGATATCTCGCTGTTACATTTTAGAACACACTAGTTAGCTTATCAATCCAAAAACACGGTTGCCACTCCCAAATCTTTTTCGGTACCACAATTTCTACAAAAAAGTTCCATTTTTGATGGAGAAGTCAGTCATCGATAGTATCGGTAGTCATACCTTAAAAAAATTCATTCTTCATTCAACTATAATCAAAGCTCCACTTACAGAAATTTGATACTGAGGTCAAAACGTGTCTTTTTTAACCATGAAAACGTTTCAGGGTACATGTTTGTAAAAGAAAATACCTAAAAAAAGTGAGACATTAAAAAAATTCAAAACCGTTTGGAGCCGGTTCCGACTTTTGAAACGCTTTCGGTTCCCTCCCTTAAAGGGCAGGCGATTTGTTCTTCCAAGAAGCAAGCCATTCACTTATTTGCTGCGCCAAATAGGGACACAAGGAATCGCAAATCGGTTTCCACTTCATCTTTTAATCTGAGTGGTGTTCTCCCTCTTTCTCTGATTTCAACTGCCGGTACCAATAAAAATACCTAACAGAAAAAGTACTATTTTAGGCAAACCGGTACCAAGTACTATTAGTAAAAAATGTTACATTTTTGGTACTTAAGTACCAACTTCGGCAACCCTGTCCAAAAATTATAGCTTGTAAAACGAAGTGGTAGATAGAGCAGAGAAGAAGGTTGCGAGATGAGTCTTACTATACACAGAGAAAATTGAGCTGGTTATGGATAAGAATTGACAGTGATTTGGTTATATCAACCAAAATATCTGTTGATTCAACCAAAATATATGTTGATTCAACCAAAATCACGGTCAATTCTTATCCATTCCCAGCTCAGGTAGTCGATTAGAAAAAATGCACTTTATCTGGGTATGAAAAATTACATCCAAGGAACAAAATGGGCTTTATAAAAGATGATTGAAAATTTAAACAACCTGTCGAGAGATCAAAAGTGAAGAAAAGTGAGCCTGTTGCTGGGTTTTGTACTCTTTTGCTCGAAGAAGCAACCTGTTCTCTTTGCTTTATAGTTTTTTTTCGTAAACATGTTCTGTTAATTTTCTTTGTAGAGCCTTGTTAAGCGCTATTGGAGAGTGTTTATCCGCCGGGCTTTTACAAATTCATTAACCAGGGGGGTCACTCTGTATTGCGATAAAAAGCAAATCTAACTCTTAGCAAGTTGTCAAATCACATACATTTTTTTTGAAATGCGAAAGAAATTTCTTTCGAATCGCAATACAGAGTAACCCCCCAGAACCATAGGAACAAAAAGAAGATATTTGTTCTGGTAGTTCTGTTAACAGATTATATTTCTGTTGAAAGATAAGATAAAAGAACATCGTGGCAATCTCAAGTATAGTCAAAGATGTCTAAAATAAAATAAGGCCTAAGCAGTCGGTTTTTTCTGGAACGGAATGAAAAAAAACGGTTGATACTATAGATATGAGATTATGGGTGAGAACACGACATAGCTATAGACTAAAATATGTGTTCCAGAGTAAGTCAACAGTTATGTGTCTTTTGCGAAAGATATTAAAGAAAATTTTAGCATACAACTGCAAAAGTATGAAACTCCTTCAGGTAGTAATATATTTCATTTTACCTCTTTAAGAACCCAAGTATAAACAGAAAAAAGCATTCTTGCAAATATAATTTGTCACACTCTCATTACGACATACCTTTTTGCTTCCTTGTACCATCAACTTCATAATTTTTCCGCATTACTACAAAGTCTTAAGCAAGATTTATTTACAACAACTCGTCGCCATAATTTTACTTACAGCAAAAGTTTTTATGATATTTCCACCTACTTTTCGTTTAACTTTATTTATAGCTAGAAAACTTTAGTCACAACTACGTCAAGTTAACATAATAAATATAAATTTTACTTACCTATATCTTTGTTTTTGTATTAACAAACACTTGACTCGTCTGGTTGGGATGAAGTACTTCTTGTTCTTTTTGTTACCTTTTCTGCGGGCAGTTTACTTTATCTTGTATTTGTTTATATCATCTTGTAATTATTTATGTAGTATTCACTTGCATATTCCATATCTGCTTAATTAATTTTTAGCTTCAACTAGTTTTTCTTTTTTATGTTGCCGTTTTATTATTTTCTTCTCGACGCTAAATTAATCAAACAAAGAAAAGCGGCGACAATAGACGCCCACAAGATGACAAGCTCTGTGGGGGTTTCTCAACCCAGTGTACAAGACGTTTGTCACTTGAATAGTTGTTGTAGTCTAGTTTTAATGATGGTGTCTATATCTATGTGGGTTAAATACTAAGTTAAAGATTATAAAGATCATATCCAGAAAGATATCACATTATGAAAAACCCCGACGCACCTTTATTATATTTTTTAAAAGTAAAAAAAAATTAAATTTTCAGTATTCCAAGGCAGACCTAATAGAGAGATATATAAAGAAGAGATCTCCACCTAATTTCAAATAAATATGTACAGTACAAACCTGAGATATCAAGATAAAAAGTTACGAAACCCTTGTTTAAAGATTGGCCATCTTTAATGCCTCTTCTCCGAAAACGATTCGCCGTACCGCAGATTTTGTCATCTTGAAAATAATTTACTTATATTTTGCATTCTCAATTTATTATAAATTCTTCTACTACTTGTGTACTTATTACTCAGAATGGTACATATTTATTTACTGTCATTTACGCGCTTAATTAAAAATTCATAATTTTATTGCTGCATCTCTACTTCACGGCACATTCCATAATTAGATGCCACTGCTATATTTAAATAGTAGCTTTCAAGCTTCCTTATTTCTTATCTACTTCACATCCTTCCTGCCTTCTTGGCCATTCCATCCTCTTTCTTATCATATTTGAACGCTTATTGTGTTTGCTATTTGTATACAAATTTTTCTTATCTTTACAATTTAATTATGGAGTTTTTTTTCTGGAAACATATTTTATTGCTCTTTTAAACAATTTAATGATGCTTTTATTTATTCATATTTTTAGTTTTTTTTATGCATCTAGTGGTTCTTATCGTTTATCTTTAACTCATTATATTTTATGTCTAATTAATAATTAATATGCAAATGTTTACGTAAATTAATTGAGTGCGTTGAATAAATGTTGCAAGTAGTCTCTTGGTAAATATCATGGAGTGAGGAAGGGGTTTCGAGATAAACATTTAATTAATTTGAAAAAAACTGACTCATAAAAACTCCTTTTTTGTTTATAATATATTTCGTCTGCGTTGATGAGCATTTGGCCAACCTTCTGTTCAATTTCTGGGTCTCCTTCAAAAACAATGTTACAGTTCTGGAATCAAAAGGTCCTCAATGTTAGCGTTCTAGACTCAAAAGGCCCTCAATGTTACTGTTCTAGAACCAACAGGGTCTCAATATTATTGTTCTAGAACCAAAATGTTCTCACTGTTTCTGTTCTAAAACCAAAAGGGTCTTTAAAAGGTTCTTACTGTTTTAGAATCGAAATGGTCTCAATGTGACTGTTATAGAATCATAAGGGCCTAAATATTGCTGATCTAGAATCAAAATTGTCACAATATTACTATATTCTAGAATCAAAATGGGTTCAATGTTACTGTTCTAGAACCAAAAGAGTCGCAATATTACCGTTCAAGACCCAAAAGGGTCTTAATATTACTGTTCCAGAACCAAAATTGTCACAATATTACTATATTCTAGAATCAAAATGGGCTCAATGTTACTGTTCTAGAACCAAAAGAGTCTCAATATTACTGTTCAAGACCCAATAGGGTCTTAATATTACTGTTCCAGAACCAAAATTGTCACAATATTACTATATTCTAGAATCAAAATGGACTCAATATTACTGTTCTAGAATCAAAAGGCCCTCAATGTTACTGTTCTAGAGCCAAAATTGTCACAATATTATTGTTTTAGAATCAAAATTGTCTCAATATTACTGTTCTATGCTTGAACGATTTTATTATAGACATTAAACATAACATTCTCTTATAAAAAAAACTTCTTGCGTATTTCCCATTAGGAGAGGCTGGAACACTTAATTAAAAATAGCATTTAAATTAAACATATTCCAGACATTTAAATATTCAATTTGTGTATGTAAATCTAAAACACTAAATAATAAAATTAATTTTCTGTTCTTTCTTTTGCAGATCTATAAAAATTACTAGATACTCACGATACGTAAATGCAGCAAAATAGCTAAACCGTAAACAACAACAAAATGGAATTAGAAATGGTACGTTAAAGAATTAATTTAAAAACTAGAAATCAATTAACAATACTATTAACAAACTAACTTGTCATTAAATTTCAAAGAGTAATATACAAAATGACATTTTAACTAACATACTGATGTATTCTAAACGCGAGATAAACTTAAAACTCGAAAGTGACTTGAAATCACTTTTGACTTTTAGCGCTAAATAAAATACACTTAACTAGAAATTTAACACATTTCAACTTAAACGGCCAGAACGAATTATATTATTTATGCATGGTAGACGATTGTTGACTTGTACACCTATTAGGGTGCCCTCACAAACTATACAACTTTTTTTTTTCAAAACGAGGCTATGAAGTATTCGAAAGAAAAAGTCTTTGTGGAATGTCGTATCGCGGAGACAGCAGATGCTTTGTTCCCCAGTTGTATGTGGTTTTTAGTTTACGATTATTTCTATAATGCTAGATTTTCTTGAAAATCGGTTAGTCAGTATTTAAGTAAAGAAATTATAATGGAAAAAGGTCCTTCAAAGTTAAAAACAACAACCTGGTTGAACTAAATCGATCACCCTAATCCAGAACTATAAAGTTTCAACCATTTAAGAGTATGTTACTAAATCTCCTATATCAAAAGTTGTATATGCAACAAGCTCAAACCATCATTTACTCAAATAATGGCTCATTTATATTGCACCAGACTGGAGTAGCTTTCGTGGTTTTCTTTAAATCCAATTCCATTTACATTTTCACACCCTTGCCCATTTTTAGATGCAACTTGAAGTTTGCATGTAGTATGTAGTTATGGCGGCACAGATAAAATAAAAGCTTGTTGTCGACTACTCTTGACCCTGAACACCTAAGGCATCAAGGCATCACATGAGAAATCCAATTTTTCAATTCCAGACAGCAAGGCAGTTAAAGTGATCCACTCATCAACTCGACCACAGCAACGAGACATTATTCCGCAATTGAGTTGGTCCAGCAGCGACAAAAGGCGCAACTACCAAGTAGTCAGTGGAGCTTACAGTGCACCGTGGAGCGCAGTTTTATAAATTCGGAACAAAAGCTCGAAAAAGTTCTTAGGACTTTATGAGCTTAATTCTCTCGAGTGCATTAGAATTAAAATAAAATTAAATAAGATAAAATAAAATAAAAGAAAATAAAATAAAATAAAATAAAATAAAATAAAATAAAATAAAATAAAATAAAATAAAATAAAATAAAATAAAATAAAATTAAAAAAAAATAAAATAAAATAAAATAAAATAAAATAAAATAAAATAAAATAAAATAAAATAAAATAAAATAAAATAAAATAAAATAAAATAAAATAAAATAAAATAAAATAAAATAAAATAAAATAAAATAAAATAAAATAAAATAAAATAAAATAAAATAAAATAAAATAAAATAAAATAAAATAAAATAAAATAAAATAAAATAAAATAAAATAAAATAAAATAAAATAGAATAAAATAAAATAAAATAAAATAAAATAAAATAAAATAAAATTAAATAAAATAAAATAAAATAAATTAAAATAAAATTAAATAAAATAAAGTAAAATTAAATAAAATAAAATAAAATAAAATAAAATAAAATAAAATAAAATACAAAAAAAATAAAAAAAAATAAAATAAAATAAAAAAAAAATAAAATAAAATAAAATAAAATAAAATAAATTAAAATAAACTAATTAAAATAAAATAAAATAAAAAAAAATAAAATAAAATAAAATAAAATAAAATAAAACAAAATAAAATAAAATAAAATAAAATAAAATAAAATAAAATAAAATAAAATAAAATAAAATAAAATAAAATAAAATAAAATAAAATAAAATAAAATAAAATAAAATCAAATAAAATAAAATAAAATAAAATAAAATAAAATAAAATAAAATAAAAAAATAAAATTAAAATAAATAAAATTAAATAAAATTAAATAAAATTAAATAAAATTAAATAAAATAAATAAAATAAAATAAAATAAAATAAAATAAAATAAAATAAAATAAAAAAAATAAAATATAATAAAACAAAATAAAATAAATTAAACAAAAAATAAAATAAAATAAAAAAATAAATGAAATAAAATAAAACAATAAAAAAATTCAATAAAATCAAACAAAATAAAATATAATGAGATAACTTCAAAGCAACCCCACTGTATATTTATCTTATAAGCTCACTCGACTATACCATTTGTTATTGCCATCATGCCGTTCGTTTCCTTCCCATTTCCTGCAAACTATTCTTTATTTTTATAGTTATTTCACTCACCCCCCACTACCAGTTCGCTACAAACCCACATCGAAAGGAGCACACACACAAATCCACGCGTTTATTGTGGTTACCTCAGCTTGCAGCTTCATTGGTTTAAACGACTCGTGCTGCTGCTCGAAAAATGAATTTGCCTTCAAGCGGCTTGTTGCCCATTGTTAGCACTTTGCTTTGACTTTCGACAAACTGAAGTTCAAGTTTCCTTAGCATTTTAGATGTACGCCACAAACTCGAGAATTTTATTTTGTGGACGCTTGTTGATGAAACGAAAATTTTTATAGTATAACTTCAATCCTTTATTCCACAATTTGTTATTCTTATTTTTATTAACCATTTGTTTTTTTTTTTCTTCCTTCTTCTTTTTATTACCTCCCTTTTATTTTTGTATCATATTTTATTTCCTATTTGCTCCTTGTTTATTTCTTTTCCTTCATTCATTTGCATATATGTACAGCTATTTTGTCCCCACTCCAATTCAGTGCCATACTCCATTCTTCCTCAGCTCGTTTGTTAGGATTCCCGCTTAGCCAACACAACTAACATTTCGTCTACCTGCTTGTCACATTGCGGTGTTGTCTGGCCTTCTTCTCGTTTTGCTCCTGACTTACCGATTAGCGCTTGCAACATGCCACATCTAGTCAACCATCCAGCCAGGCAGCTAACTCTCAACACTTTGGTACTCGTTGTGCGCTTCAGCACTTTAACTTTAACGAGCTGTTGACTTCTTTCTTCACAAAAAAATTGCATGTTCTTCCTGCTGCGCGCTATCTTTCTTTGCATATATACAATACGACTTCACTTGAACTCCCTCCACAACCTCATACTTGGCTGCAGCTGTTTTGTTAGCCAACTTGTCTGTTCATTCTTATTTTGCTAGTTTTGTTCAAGGTCTTTTCTTCTTTCAACTTTTATTATATTTAAATTTTTTATTTTACCATACCTGAACGTATTCATTCCAACTGTTTTCTTGCATGCTGCTCATCTCTTGAATCATGTTATTCAGTCTTATTATTTTCTTTATAGTTTTTGAGGCTTCTTTCATCTTCACGTGTATGCTTCTCGTGATATTTTGTGTTCCTTTAGTTTGAATGCATCATGCGGCAGTTAAGCGTTCAGCAGAATCAATCCGTGACGTACGTCACGTACGTCGAAATAACTGACAGCAAAGTAGACTGCGGATGTTTGTATGCGTAACGCCAGATAAGACGGATACGTCAAAGTAGAAATTGCTCTAAGAGTGACGTACGTGACGCAGCTGACGTATTGGCGGACTGATTCTGCCGAAAGCTTTATTGAGCGTGCGTTGGTTTGTACGCTTTTAGTCGTTTAAGTCTAGTTAGCATCTTTGTGAGTCACCCTCTATACCGTATCTAGTTCCTGCTCTTGTTAAGTGCGGCTTGTTTAGTGTTTTTGTTATGTCTGATTGCCTGTATTGAGATAAGCATGCACGACATGCAGATTCATATGAATTTAAATTTTCAATGATACAAAACTAACTTTACTATGTACTTTAAATGTATATGAAATAAATCCAAATACGTAAATAATTTAGTAGGAGTACACACGACTCTTACCAGATTATATCTGAGTTTTAGAGAATGTTCTAAGTTTGCTTGGCAATTTGGTTCATTTGGCGGGCGTTGACTTCGAAACATTTAGACCTAAGTTGTGGTACTATTTAAACTTTATTTCCACAATTTCAAATGGTATATTTTTTCAATATTTCCAAATAGTAGGTATCTACCCAAACTATTGCTTTTCTATGAGAAGTTTTCTATACCAGAAACTCATTCAACGCTTACAGAAGCTTGAATGCTATAAGAAACAAGTTTTCCAATCTTTCTTCAACTTCCGAAGATGCTGCTAAATAAATCCCCCAGCAAACCCTCAAACAGTTTATGTTATCCCGTAGTGGGCTTACCAGGTTGGCGCTTTCTCACGCTTCTTTCGCTCATCACCAAACGGGTGTTCAGTAGCTAACGAGAATAAAAAATGTACAGCTGTCAGAACTATACGCCTCCACAATTCAACAATAGTAAATTTCTGTTTTCAATGCCCTCCCAAACACCAAACTAGCCTCGGAAAGATTATTGATGCCTTCTTAACCTATACTCCGATTCCAAAAAGATGTATATATAATCATCGACGCTAAGCTAACAACTTCCCTTTACAACGAGTCATATGTGACTGACGAGAGCGTATTGATTGATTCACATGTGTCGCATTTCTCTATGAAACAATGCGTGAGTCATTCTCAAAGCGTTTTTTATGGGGTCAGGGAAGTTGTTAAAACATCAAATATGGACTGAACAAAACGATATTGTATTGATAAGCTTTTAGATTGGGCACCCACCCTATGACTTTGTTAGAAAATTTTGTGAGCGTAGAGCGTGTTGTTGTAACAGTACTTCGCCCTGCTTGGTCGGCTCATCCGTTCATTTAATGTTATCTGACGGACCAAACAGAGTGGCACTGATTTTGAGTCTACGCTCTCACCACCGCCGAATTTGATCTACGGCATGATTCGGCAGATTTCTAAATGCAGGTGTATAAGTGAGAACGCTTATACAAGCGCTATGATCGTTCGAACTATATTTTTAACATTCGCTAACCAAACAAGCGACACCCCCACGCGATGTGGTTTCGCCCCTTTCCCAGAGACGACTAAATCATTTGGTAAACAAAGAGCACAACGTGTCTGTGTAATGAATCCGACTTGTTTGACTGATCTTAAGATCTATGGGGCGCCGATGCTTGATCTACCGAGACTTTTATTGGTCGACAAAATTTGCGACAGTGGGAACGTAACCCAACAGGCCTCTGCCGGATATGAATTTAGTACGTTCCAGTGAATGGAAACGATGTTGTTGACTCTGTACTCGGGGTCCAAGTGGATTTTAGACGCCTCTTAGTAGAGGTCATTACTCTTGTTAAGACACGCCTGTATTAGCCGGCTTTTCCTTTCCTAGCCTTTCCGCCGCGCTCTTTTCTTCTTTTCCCATCCCTTCTCTTGGCTATTTTATCTTACATTAGCCACAAAGTTAACAGACATAAAGGCGAGCATTTGCTCAGACCCCTATTTATGAGTAAAAGTTAGGTAAATATTTTCTTTTTGTAATAAAGACAAATCATTTACCTTTTACTTAAAATCAAGTCTGAGCAAGAGCTCGCCTTTAATGCGAGTGCTTTGGGAAACAGTGTTCTGCACAGACCCCAGCCCAAATATGTTTACACATCAAAAATTTGATTTCCGGTCTTGTGCACAACAGTGTATTTCGTTGTAAGCAAGTTTTGTTAATATGAGAGATCCACTTAGGAAATTTTATGTGGAACTCAATTCACTTTACAAATCCGATTAGAAAATTGCATCTGATTACATTAATTATTTACAATATTTCCTCCATACTAGATTCCATACATTTCATTCACCAAACATATTACTTAGTTCACATTGTGGCACTGCCCTTTGCCACTCATTAAATTTCCAATTTAACATTGCGCATTCACTATCGTAAGTGTGCAGTTCGAACGTGACCCTTTCAATCTGTCATCTGCTAAATCAATTCGTTTATTTTAAAGCAACATCCGTGTGTGCATGGCCGCGCTCGACGGGAATATTTTCTCTTTCATACTACAGTGCGCGGTTCAACGAGTGCATATTTACGAATATGTAGCCACATAAATTACAAAATTCCTCAAGCAAGTAAAGAATCACCACATGCTAGCGACTATTTCAACATGGCATTACTTAGTTGAAAGTAAGAAAATAAAAAAAATAGAACAACAAACCACCCAAAATGGCCTAATGTGTCCCCATGGGTGGTGGTGGTCCGCTGTTTCTGTTGCCGTTGCTTTTATCAAGCAAAAGTTTTTGTTTATTTTCACGTGTGACTGCTAAAGTAGGGAGTTCCTTTATTCAAAACCCCCAAGACCGGAAGCAAATATATTTTAAAGTTAGGTATATATGTACCTACTGGGATTTATCAAACTGTGGGTTCTAGAACTCTACGAAACTTAAATTACTTTTATAAACATTTATAGAGCTAGCTTTGGCTTTTTGGTTACATTGAAAAAATTCTAGTTGTGAACTGATTAGATGTTTGTTCCTTCACTGCAGGGTATCTAGAGCTTCCACTGCATTCGTTTTCGCCTTCTTGCTTGCTTGCTACAACCGTTTCAGAAACGCAGCGGGACGTTCCAATTCCTTTAGTTCTTGTGGGTATAATTTTTTGCTTGTTCTTGTATAATTTTTGAATATCGTACAATTAGTATAGTTTTCTATGTATGTATGTATGTATGTACCTTAGGGTGGTCCTTATAATCAAATGTAGTATTTTTCATCCCCTAGGTCAGTTGCAACACGATCAAGTATATCGCACAAAAATTTGTATCCCGATTAAAAACGTCTAAGGCGTGTCTGAAGGGGGTCAAAGTACAGATTGCTCTATGGAGACTCAATAAATAAAAGTGATTTTTCTTTTTATCTAAAACCCGAAATCGGTAGCACTATGGTCAGAGATATCACATGCAAAGTCTGGGAATCGATAGGAAATATGGTTCCGATTGGAAACACTTAAGGCGTTTCCAATCCGGACCAGATTTTGCATGTGATATCACCGACCATATTGCATTTCGATTATTAGATTATTTTGTGTCTCCATAGAGCAATCTGTACTTTGACCCCCCTTCGACACGCCTAAACCATCTCAAATCGGGATACAATATTTTGTGTGATATCTTCGGCTATATTACTATCGATTTAACAGTTGAGCCTTCGGAAATCTGATGATAAAATTGTATCCATACAAATAGGGAACACCCTAATATACCTACCTACAAATAATTTATAGAAATATTTTGGAATTTTAAAACAAACGTGTACAAATTTCGTTCTAACTATAATTCGTGTTAGCCTGATATTTGTGGGGAGAGAAATATTTTAATTGAAATATATATCAAGCAAACATAGATTTATGTGCTATTAGAAAATAAGTAATGGGCACGTCCGACATAATAAAAGTGTTTAAGATATTTAAAAGTATTTCTTTCAAGATTCCTGAGATTTCTAAGAATTGTGTCGTTACAGAAGGGCTGCGTCCTAACAGCAAGATTAAAATATATATTTTAAGTTATTAGTATTAAAATGAATTAAATGCAATATTGTCTACATAGGAATGGTAATTCAGTTACTGGTTGTATCCGTCAGCCTGCTTCCTCTTAGAGCATTGCAATAGGAGTATTGCAGAATCAATTTTTATTTCTCTATATCTAAATTTTCAAAAACAAAAAAATGTTACGTATACGTCATGTCGCTTTTATGAAAATTTTGTCATTAAAAGAAGGGGGCAAATATGGGCAATATTTATTTTCAGAAATCGATAGAAAATATTCCAAACTTTCTTTTTATTATAGTTCGAAGGTGTAGCACGCAAACTGTTTGCCTATCCAAAGTAGTAAAAGTAGCATAATTTTGGTTAGGTGAAGTTATTTAGAATAAAATAGATAATTTTGCTATTTAAATTGTTGATACCAATTTTTGCAAACCCTAAAAGTATACTTAGCTGAACAAGTAATAATAAAGTGCTGACGACTTAAAAGAAAAAATAAAAAAAAATGTTTGAAGTTACGCCGCCCACAATCACGCCTTTACGCCAACTACTTCTTTATATCGTCTACAAATCTTCTCATTCCTTCTCAAACACAAAGTGTCGCTACAAATCATAACCTTAGGTCACACTAGAAAATTCTATAGATACATATTCTATGTTTCTTTGTGTACTTGTCGCCACCTTTACATTTACGAGGCTATTATTTCAACGCCAACTTTAAGTAGGCGTAAAAATTCATTTAAACTTTAACATGCAAATGTCGAAACTTCTTTTAATGGTCTATCAATAGGCGCACAAACGTATAATTTATTTTGCACATATACACTTGCACATACATAGGTACACGCACACACACACTGCGCAGTAAAAGCTTAAATGATTTCCTGCCTTGGTTGCATATTGATTTTCACATGCTCATTGCGCGCAGTACTACAAGTCACAATTGAAATTGCAATTAAAATTGTTATACCGCAGACAGGCAGCGTGAAGACAAAAAAAAAAAAAATTTAAACAAGGTATCCCAACAATAACAATAAAAAAAAATTGCAAATAAAAAAGTAATAAAAACGTAAAATTTGCACGTTTCATATACTAACTGGCTGACTTTGTCTGTACGCTTAGGTGCAACACCATACTTTTTTAATGTAGTTTTAATAGTTTTTTTCTTCCTCACACCATATGTCATATTCCTTTATTGTCTCTCGCACATTATTTGCTTTTTACCATTGTATTTGTACTGTAATTTCGTGCTAGTTTTACGTGCCTGTTTTTTTTTTTTTGTTTTTTGGTTGCTACATTTTTATTAACTTGCCACCCAGTAACTGAATCCTGCTTCAGTACACTCTGTGACATTACTACGCTGTCATAGTACATTGACAACAACCTCTTATTGCTATTTCATGACCATTTTTATCAATTTCACTTTATATTTTTTTTTTTTTGTTTGTTCAGTTCGTCAGTATGTTTTTATTTAAAGATCCGTGTTCCGAACAATAATAAACTTTGACACGTTTTATGAGCTTATTTATGTTGTAGTAATGACACAGTGATGTTATAGTACATTTACACCGCACCAAATGTGGCAATTTTGGCACTTTTTTCCATACAAATCTAATTTTCCAAAATTGGAGTTTCCTCACATTTGGCCTCATTCGCCGAACAATACAATCCTTAGTTCCTCAAAACAGCAACCCTGCCTGTGTTCCACTCATTTAAATTCGCCAATTTTGGTGCAGTGAAAATGTACTATTATGGGCTTTTGAAATGGGGTTACGTTCATTCTCTTCGTGTTGCCAAACGATACTATTATTGTGGTTTAAAAGAAAGTTGTAAAATAGTTAAACATTTATTTGCATCTACTTTTTAAACGCTTTTAAGTTTTCGTCAGCTCTTTTAGGCAGAATGCACACGGGTCGTATCGTCATAGACGCATATTAAATGCTGCATACGATTTTTGTACGCTTTCGTGCGGAACACATGTTTTTAGTTGGAGAGCTGCACACGAATCGCCAGCTATACAAAAAACGCCAAAATTAATTTTAAAAATATTTCACAAGGATAAGACTGTGCTACAAAAATAAATTGAATACACTCTTAAAGCGACCTATTAGAGATTCTTCATCTGGTCGAGTTATAGACGAAACACCCTTCAAAAGATTTTTTCTGGTTTTAAGGCCAAAAAACCGTTTTTTCAGAGTTTTCGTTGAAAAAAAAATCATTAAAAATCAAATTTTAAAACGATTTTGAAATTCTCAATAGTTTTGTGGAAAGAATTGTTAACACTTTCGAAATATATTCAGTGTTTTGTTCATTTGAAAAGGGCATGACACGAGAAGTAAAATTTTTTGAAATTTTTTTTTTGTTTATACCGGTTTCGACCTCATTTTTTTTGCCACTAATTTACAATAAATAAACCTTATTGGGCATGCGCTATCTAGAGGCATTCACTACTTAACTATACCAGTTTTATTTTTTTGGAAAGGACTTCAAATTTTCAAGATATGCAGCATAATCTAAACTCAAATTTTTTGTGTCTCAAGCGCCCCTATGTGTATGAAGCGCCTTCGTCGATTTGAAAATCACCCAAGTGACAAAGAAAATTTTGTTTTAGGGATCATAATAAGATACTTTGCCGAAGGAAGCAAAACCAATTCTGATGTTCCGACATTGTTCTTTTGTGTTGGACGCCAAAGTTTGAAAAATCCAAAGTTGACCCATTTATAATGCCCCAATCGTATTAAAATGTATGACCGACACCCACTAACTTTGTGGGGCCGACGCACCCATGCCAGTGGCACACCCCCTACGACACCACCTGTGGGGGTCCCAATACAAAAATTTCAAAAAATTACCATTTTTGGCACTTTACGTGAAAAAATCAGCTAAACGACGACCTTTTTTTCTTTTTTGTAGTTCATTTTTCTCTTAAGAACTTTAAAAAACATAGCCATTTTACTGATTTTTTCATAAAAAGTGTCAAAAATGGTTATGTTTTTTTTTTTAATTTTTGTATGGGAACACCCCAGGTCGGATTTTAGGGGGTGTGTCATATGGCGGATCGGTCCCCATACAAAAAAAAAAAGTTTTTCTAGTCCAGCCCTAGGACTAAAAATATTTTGAAGGCGATGGCAAACAAAATTTTTTAAACTACCTTAATCAAAATATTGTTTCAAAATGACTTTGCTTACAAATTTTTTTCAACAAATAGAGTGTTATGGAAAAATTGTTGGAATAGTGCTATGTTCCACACAATCTTTCAAAATTAGGTTAAAAAAACCGATTTCTAATCAAGTTTCTTTTAATGTACAGTCGAACCTCTTTAAAGTGAATTCGCAGGGACCCGAAAATCACTACACTTTAGAAAAATTAACTAAGTAAAAATTGCAAATTCATTATAAGGAGACGAAAATACACTGAAAGTAGAAGTTCACTATAAAGAAGTTCGACTGTACCTTCTAAAGTTCGTATTTATGAATAATAGTCAATTTATGCGCAATAAATTATGTCTAAATTTGCTGTTTGTCGATTCTAATGAATATTAGCTCTGATCCCTTACACCAATTTGACAGTCAGAAACAGTCAGAAACTACAGGAAAGTGATCGCGTACCCCACTTTTCTGACTAGTGAGAGCAGAAAATTTAGCTCTCTCCAGTCAGAGAGTTGCAAGATTTAGTCAGCAGATTTTTTGCTGGTAAATTCTGACTACATGTTGTAGAACTGTCAAGCAACCAAGTTTGACAGTTCTACCATTTTTGCGATCGCGTACTCTTTGGTGTTGCTCTCGCACTGACAGTGGATTTTCTGATTTTGATCAGAAAAGTAAGGGATCAGAGCTATTGTTAAACAGGTAAATGAACGCTTATGCTTTAGTTTTTATTCAGGTATCATTTTTGCAGCTTACACCTGTTATTTGAAATTTGAATTAATGTTTTGACTGGCATAGTTTTTTGTAGACGCTTAGACAAAATTTAAGCACTTGACTATGTGGAATTGACATTTATTATCTCTGACTGCTACTTTTTGCCATTTTTTAATAGCAACTATTTTCGCTATTTTTTTTTTTGAAAACTACAACAATGCTAAGTTATGCAAATTTGTGAATGTAGATTTTGGCAAAAGTGTCGCTTTAAATTGCCTCATGCGCCAAAACACGATTTATTTAAAAATATATTCGTTTAAGCTTGATTTTTGCATTTACTAAATAGAATTTTAATAATGTTTGAATTTTTGCATAATTTAATATTTGCTTTTTTTTCAATAACAATGGAAACAATACGGACGTCAAGTCGACTGTGCTTGCGAATGTTACAAATCGTGGCATAGCAAAGTATGGAGAGAAATGAAAGTGTTGAGTGTTTGAAATATCGTCGCTCGCTTGCCAGAAGCATGAATATGCCAAGACTAAAATTTTGGGAAATCGTATTTGAAAGTTTATTCCTCTCGCAAATTTTAAATTTTAGTTTTTGACATGTGTTTTTGCAGGTTATAATCTCATATATCAATCTATACTCTTTCCACTGATATAGTTTTTCTTCCTTCAATTCCTCGAGATTCGGCACATTCATCGTGTAAAAATTTCCAAAGAAATTTTTTTCATGTGCTACATATTCATATTTCTGGATCAACGAATATGTTTAACAACTGAATTTTTTTAATTTTTGTTTTGCCAGAAACATTAATGTGTTGCACTCAACGACAGACGCCATGGCGTATACGTAATAATTTTGCTACACATTCATATTTCTGGCAAAACGAAAATTTTAAAAAATTTAAAAACTCAGTTTTTAAACATTCTTGTTGCGCCAGAAACATGAATGTGTAGCACATTCGTTTTTCTGGCACAATTTTCAGAGATTGAGCTACACATTCATGAAAATGGCATTCCAAATTTCCGGGGGCTCCTTGTATTTTGGAACCCAGGATTTTCGTGAAACGTAGAGTAATCACAGTTAATCACACGAAAAATGGAAAAATTATTTTTTTTTCTAATAAAAAAAAGAAAAACATATATACTAAAAACTAACGAAAAAAAAAACAAAAAGCTTTAAAACGCGGAATAAAAATCTAGGAAAAAAATATAAAAAAATATGAAACCCATTGAAATCCATTAAAAACTCAAGAACAAAAAAAAACTGTTGCAACCAACCAGAGTGGCAATAAATAAATACACTAACAATACCACTGTTATTGCTTCATTGCGTAGACATGTGTTTGCGTATATGCATAAAAAATAAAATGTCATAAAATAGAAAATGGAAAATCAGCCATACAAAATTATGTATGTATGTATACTAGACGTAGCAACCGCCCACAGACTCCCGCGAAAGAACGTAAGTGGCAGAAGTTTGAAAATGCAGGTGAGAGGCGAGGTAGGGTGAAACAGTATATACCAAAGGCTGTCTGGTATGTGGTTTAGATGATTAAATCTTGAAGTGCGTACACGCAGACATACATATATGTTTATGTGGGTCTTAGCATCACTGGGTGGGCGTAGGTATAAACACTTTTGACATCGCTTTGACAATCGATATGGGGTATTATGTTAACGCACTTTGAAAAACATTCGCCTTCACGAATAATAGCATATTCACACCTACTTATGTATGGGTGGTTTAAGATGCTTTTCCTTCAATGCTTGGAGTGGTATTTTCATTTTCGCAGCAATTCAAATTTTGATGTTTCATATTCCGTGTTCTTTGGTCTGAAAATCCGGGATTCAAATTTTTGTATATTAACTTTGTTTACTAATGGTCAGGGGATAGAGTGGTCTGCCGGCGTAACAGAGCAGATTTCCATTAGGTTAACTAGAAATCAATCGAAAGAAAAAAGTTCAAAAACCCTCAATCATTATAGAGGGTTTTAAAAAGATCGATCATACAAAGATTGTCGAAGCATGCATCGTTGAGAAAATTCTCATGAGAGAGTTGCCACCTATTTACGACTGAAAAAATTTTTGAAATAAACAATTTGTTTTTTTTGGTGGAGAGAAAAAATTAAGAACGTTGGTTTTCAACAGGTTCTGAATTATTCTTTAATGAATATTTAAATGCGTTCTCTTTCATTCGCGAATAAGAACTTATGAAAAAGTCCACACCATTCGCATTTGCGAACAAGAACGCTTTTGAAAATCAACATCGCTCCATTTTCGAATGCATTCTCGAATCAATGTATGAACTTTCTTCCTCGTTTTCAAAAACGAATGCATAAGTTGCGTAAAACCATTCGCGAATGCATTCACGAATCATCGTAGAAACGTTCTTTGGTGGAATATTCGCAGAGGGTTGAAGTAGTAATTTGGAAAATGCTATTGCAGGTACCAAAATAATCTTTTGACGGGACTTCTTGGTTTTATTCCAGCAGATGTAGGGACATTTTTGGTTACAATTTCGAAACTTTTTCGGAATAGTTTCGGGATCATTTTGGAACTTTTCCGGAAGATTTTTAGGGATGATTTCGTTATTGTTTTCCAGACTGAGTTCTTTTTAAGGCTTCTTCGGAAGAATTCGGGGACTATTTCTCATTCATTTTGGGACTTTTTCAGGAAAATTTTTGGATTGCTTTTTGGAGTTTCTTTAAATTGTTTTCGGCTCATTTCGGGACTATTTCCGAACTGTTGCAGGAGAATTTCAGGACTGCTTCCGGAAAATTTCGGAACTGTTTTGGGATCACTTCGGGGCATTTTCGGCATCGTGTCGGAGCTGTTTTTGGTAAAATAACCGCCTTCACTGAAAATTTAATAAATTATGAATAATTTTTTATTTTTTATTCGAAGTGGCCCAACCCTGATAAAATACAAATGGTGTAAATTACAACCGAAATTATTTGTTATTGCGCCCAGCAGACTGGCAGACGACGAAGAGCACATAAATTCATTTGAAGTAAGAATAGAGTGGAAAAAATATTGAGAAAAAATAAAGAAAAGCTGCACAACAAAAAGCACAAGTAAGCATGTACAAATATTAAACAAAGAAAATCTTTGGAAAAACAAATATTTGAAAGCGAAACTGCGCTAGACAACTAAAGCACAATAAACGCTACCAAAGATATATATTTATATACCACAACAATGAAGCAGCACAGGAAATTTCAAAGTCAATCGAATACTAAATCACTAAACTTGCACATAAAGGTGGTGAAGGAAATAGAAAAGCACGCCGTCACACAGACACACAGACATACATATGCAGTAATTTATGTGGCGCAACCAAAAGTAAAAGTGTCTGGAGTGTGTAAATACTTTTGATGACATCGCTGCTACTTTTCTTTGTTGCTGCCCATCGAATTAGTTTCTAAATTTTAATATTTTTTTTTTAGATTTTCATAACCTTTAATTGTTGTTGTTACTTATTTAATTGCCTGCTATATGCTTTGTTGAAATATTACATTTCAACAAGCCCATTAAAATCATAAATTAATTGAATACACACCCTCCTTCCTTTTCCCGTGACGCAGTTTTTCGCTTCATTGGTTAAACAAAAAGTATCATAGGGAAAAACTAAATCATTCGATTAACAATAAACTATAAGAAATTAAGCGATTTGCAGAGCATAAACAATTTAGTAGCACAATCAAAAGGTGATATGTTGAGACTGTACTTGTTGTTCTTATGCAAGTGCGTATGTGTGCGCAATTTTCACACATTGTTTGCCCATCAACAAGAATTTGTGCTATAACACAATACAATAAATTAATTGAGGTCATAATATGGAAAGCTACATAAGTAAATGAGCAAAATTAGATAACACCAAATAATAAAAAAATAAAAATTTCAATAATAAATTGTTTTTAAAACGAGCCTAGATGACCCAGAAGAAAATCAAATCCACAACAACAATAACAAAATTCCATGAAGAAAAGGAAACGCTTCCAAATATTTTTTTAAGCAATGATGTGGCAGCTGATTTGTTTGTTTTCTTAGAAAATTTATGATTTCCGGTAGGTTTGAGGTTACAAGTTTAAAAAAAATGTATTGGGCGAAAAAGTCAATTGCGGCTATTGGACAGTTTTAAAATAATAATATTGAGGATCAAGAGGTTATTTAGATCTTTTGTAAAGTACGAGGTATGGATTTCATGAATTTTTGTAACTCTCCAAAAAGTGGAGATTGGTTAAATATGCTTAGCTCGCCTGTTTTTAACTTAAAAACACAATAGCAGTCTCAATTTAATCACCATTCGTTAATATTTTATAAGTTTTGAAACTCTACAAAAATTGGAGACTTTTCAAAATGCTAAAATTGTGTGCTTTTGTCTAGAAAACATTTATCAAACTCAATTTAATTAAAACTTACAAAATTTTCATAATTTTCCAACTCTCCAAAAAGTGGAGACTTAAAAAAAACTTAGATAATAAAGATTCTATATATAGCTATGCAAGTCGATAACGTAAACTCTAAAATGCATACAATATCACTACATAACAGGTTAAGTAAGATTTGTTATAAATTAGCACCTCTGAGTAGAAATATTTAAAATAAAAGAGAGTTTCCATGGCTTGTTGTCTGAAAAATACTGAACGAGTGCTCAACTCTCCAAAAGTGGAGACTTCCTCAATGTGCTTAGTTTCTTATTTTTATGTGTAAAAAGCATCAGATAGACTGAAATCAACCAGTTCTTTTAACCCTTCGTACTTTACAAGCTATAAACGCTTCCTCAAGCAGAGACAAGTCGGTTGTGGTTATCGTGAACTTTTGAAGGGGGCATTAAGTACTTTCCTCCATATAACCATGTCATCATCATCATTTATTGGCGCTTAACCGCCTAAGCGATTTTGGCCGTTGCCTTTGAAAGCACGCCAGTCAGTCCTTTTTAGCGATAACTGACGCCGATTGGGTGCCCAAGGGTGTGCCCAGATCTGCGTAAAGCTCTTACAGCTCATTTTTAAATCTCTTTCGATACTCACCGTTGGCATCACGGGAAGGGCCATAAATCTTCCGGAGAACCTTTCGCTCAAATATTCCAAGGGCCATCTTAACTTCTCTTGACTCTGCCCATAAATCTGAGGCTCGGACTTTTTCGGTATAATTTCTGGACATTTTTTAGATAATTTTTGGACTTCTTCGGTTCTATTTCGAATATATTCCGAAATTTTTCGGCACCATTCGGGGATGTTTTGGGACCATTTTGGAACTTTTCCTAAAATCATTCTTTAATGGTCCCAAAAAATCCCGAAATTATCGAGAAAAAGTACCGAAATAATCTCAAAAAAGTCCGAAGCACATCCCGCAAAAGTACTGAAACTATCCAAGAAAAGTTCAAAAATGGTCCCAACAAAATCCAGAAATGATCGGAAAATAGTCGCGAAATGATCTCAAAAAAGTCTAGAAAGTCATTCCGAAATGATCCCAAAAAAGTCAGAAACGTATCCCGAAAAAGTACTAAAATTATTCCAAATAAGTCCAGAAATGGTGCCAAAATAGTCCCGAAATAATCCTAACCAAAACCAGAAATGATCCCGAAAACCAACCCTATGCCATAATCCAAGTTGAAAACGAATTTGCTTGATTTGAAATTAGTAACGTGGCATATGAGTGATATTTTAATGACAGTTTGGAAACTGGTTAAAGGCTAGTGAGGTTGCTGCTGAAGAGCATGAGTATTGAACGGTTATGTATGAATCAGAAGGCATTTGTGAAAATTGTTACGATAAATGGTATGTGTTGCCTAGGAAAATTGCTGTACAGTTAAGTGAGAGTTGATGATAAATTTTGGCTCAGTGACAGCCATCAAGTAGAAAAGTTATTGAAAGCTTTAGTACCGTTTAAATATGGAGTTAACACTTTGCTCTTAGACTGTCAGAGAGGTGAGAGCTAAAGCTATCTAAAGTTTCAAAATATAGTCTTAGTCGGAAAATCGTTAACCGCCTTTTTTTAAACGTTGTTTACGTTTTGCCCAATTTGACACATGCACCCATTGCGCGAAGGCGTTCCAACGAACTTTAATGACAAATTGATTGCATGTTTTAAAAGCTTGAACTAAAATCGAATACACAATTTTTATGAGGTTTCACATTAAAAGTGACACGTCGCAAGGCGTCAGAAAAATCACACAATCACGCTCGTGTGCTTTGAGAAGAGAATACATACAAACGGATCTACATGTTTATAGAAAAAAAAAAACTAGCTAGTTGGAACTTAGAAACAAAAGTACAAGTGTACATAAATGTACACACAAATATTTATGTCTACTATTTTATTACAACAAATTGGCGTCAAATAGCATATTATGTGGCTCGCAAAGGTCAGGGTTCTCTAGCGTCTAGAGTCATAAAAGTCACACATTGAAAACTATAAAAAAATAGACTTGTTGTGATAAGCCACGTAACAAGGCACATTGTGAACATAGTAAAATATAGAAGGAAGGGGCAGTCTGGTATACACAGTAGTCTACTTTTCACAATAGTGAGAGTGTTAAATCTTTTCTCGCTCTGCTAATTATGAAAGACATCAGGCTGTTCCCCCCTCCCCCACCCTGCGCAACGCCTTATGCGTTTCCAATCAGAATCAAATATTGTATATGATATCTTCGAACATAGTGCTATCAATTTCGAGTTTTAGATAAAAAGAAAAATCACTTTTATTCTTCATAGGGAAATCTGAACACGCCTAATCCACCTTCAGCCGGGATAAAAATTTATTTTTGATATAGTTGACCGTGGTGAAACCTATTTGATTATAAGGACCACCCTAAGGTACATACATGATGTGATTTTATGGTACTTCTTTTTTTAAATAATTTTTGCTGTTTCAATTTTATACGATAAGATTTGCGCATAAACAACAAAAACAAAAAAAATTCTACAAATCACCTTCAACTCATCGATAAAAATGATGGATTATTTTGATTTCAGATAAACATACTCAACGCGGGTACAAACATACATATGTACAAAAGTATAAAATTGAAAAGACCATCAATCGATAGTTTATCACGCTCAAGTAGTTTGCCCCAATTAAGTTCATTGTTTTACGCATTTACGAGCATTTATTACTGGACTATAAGTATTAGTAGTAGACCACTAAGTCGATTGGTTTGAAAATATGCATTAGGCTTTTGTTAACTACTTTAGTTATCAAGTTATCATCTGAGCTTATCAGTGTAATGTGGCGCTTTTGTATGAGCTCATTAGTGTATATTTTCATAGTTTGATTTGTTTTGCTAGTTTTATATTTTGTCCATGTGTATTTTTTTTTACTATATTTATTATTGAAGAGTAATAGTAAATATCGTTCCTTCCTATTATTTTATTTTATTTTTTTTTTATTTTTTTTTTGATTTTTTTTTTTTTTATTTTTTTTTTTTTGTTTTATTTTTTTTTTATTTTTTTTAAATTTATTTTATTTTATTTTATTTTATTTTTTATTTTATTTTATTTTTTATTTTATTTTATTTTTTTTTTTTTTCACTTTATTTTATATTATTTTCTATTATTTTATTTTTTTATTTTTTTGATAATGTTTTATTTTATGTCATTTTGTTTTATTTTATGTTAATTTTTATTTATTTTATTTTTATTCTGTTTACTTCAAATTATTATTATATTTTTTTTTTCATTTCTTTTTAGTTTATTCATATTAAGTTTTTTATTTTTTTTTTTTTTTTTTTTTAATTTCATTAATTCATTTTATTTTATTTTTTTTTATTGTATTTTCTTTTCGTTTTAATTTATTTAATTTTATTTAATTTTTTTTTTACTTTATTTATTTTTTTAGTTCCATTTTTTATTTTGTTATTTTTTTTATTTTTTTATTTTTTTTTCATTATATTTTATATTATTTTGTTAAATTTTCTTTTATTTTATTTTTATTCGATTTTTTTTATTTTTTATAACGTTTTATTTTCTTTCATTTTTTACTTTATGTTGTTTTTTATTTATTTTATTTTTACTCTGTTTATTTATAATTTTTTTTTTTAATAAATTCTTATTTTATTTTATTTTTTTTTATTTTTTTTTTATTTTATTTTATTTTATTTTTTATTTTATTTTATTTGATTTTATCTTATTTTATTTTATTTTATTTTATTTTATTTTATTTTATTTTATTTTATTTTATTTTATTTTATCTTATTTTATTTTATTTTATTTTATTTTATTTTATTTTATTTTATTTTATTTTATTTTATTTTATTTTATTTTATTTTATTTTATTCTATTATTTTATTTTATTTTATTTTATTTTATTCTATTTTATTTTAATTTATTTTATATTTTTTATTTATTTATTTATTTGATATTATTTTCTTTTATTTTATTTTCTATTCGGTTTTTTTTATTTTTTTGATTTTTTTTTTTATTTAATTTTTTTCTTTAATTCTTTTTATTTTTTTTTATTTTTTTTTTAAATTTTTTTTTTTATTTTCTTTTATTTTTTTATTTCATTTTATTTTATATTATTTTATTAAATTTTCTTTTTTTTTTGTTTTTTTTTTCATTTTGTTTATATTTTTTTTTTTTTATTTTTTTATATTTATTTTTTTTTGTTCTGTTTATTTCAAATTATCCTTTTTTTCATTTTTATTTAGTTTATTTTATTTTCAGTTTTTTTCGATTTTTTTTTAATTTCATTAGTTCATTTTATTTTAATTTTTATTTAATTTTTTACTTTATTTATTTTTTTTATTTCATTTTGTTGATTTTTTTTTATTTTCTTTTTATTCATGTTTATTTCAAATTATTATTTTTTTTTCTTCATTTTTTTTTAGTTTATTTGATTTTATTTATTTTTTATTTTATTCTCTTTTTGTTTTAATTTATTTAATTTTATTTAAATTTTTTTACTTGATTTCATTTTTTTATTTTATTTTTTTTTTATTTTGTATTTTTACTTTATTTATTTGTATACATATTTTTCATACACTTGCAAAGGTACACCGTGTAACCACTTCCATAAATCCGCTCCATATGACCATGTAGTTGTGCCCGCAAAGCAATTTTTACAAAAGCTTTATGCACATATAGAACAACTTCTGGAAGCTGTGTTAACGAGCTGCAGCTATAAAGGCCACAATGCATGGTGGCTTGCCGCCCAGCTAACAAAGTCTGCGTTTGGGTGCTTTGCAGTCTGTATTATTCTGTGTTGCTGTGCTTTACTTTATTTCGCTTTGTTTTCTTTTTCGCTTTGTTTTCTTTTTTTTTTTGCTTTGTTTTGTATTTCTGTTTTATTTTCATTTGTTTTGCTTTTTATATTTCCGTTTTTACAAATTTTTATATTTTTCCACAGACACATGCGCCACACACGCACGGTCTCAAATTGCCTTAACTGCTTGCACGTTAACATTTTATATTTTTGTTGTTGTTAGTTTCTTTCATTTTTTATTTCCTTTGCCATTTCGTGTGTGTTGCCTTTCATCAACTGCCTTTACCGCAACATTACTACAATCACTGGCCGGTATGCATTCTATGCATTCTTGTTGTTGCTGCAACTTCATCTTCAACGCAAGCTACGAGTATGTTATGTTGCATATGCGCTCTCTCTGCAAATCGCTTTTACACTATGTTGTTTGTATATGTTTGTTGTTTTTGTTGTTTGCCACTGCTGCTGTTTATTTATTGTGTTGCAGCCAATTGTGGCAACACATAGCATGGCAATGCGCAATATAACGATGTGCTGCAATAACTGCAAAAGCATTCCAGCAACAACAATTCCTGCAGTCAGCATGTGCAGTGTAGAGGCTTGTGCAACCGTAAAAGTCTCAACAGCAGCAATTTTCACCCATCATCAGCAATCAATGAACTTGTTTAGAATTTAATTTTTGTTCTTGTTTGCTTGACGGCCGTTAGCGCTGTTGCTTGTTGCCTTTTGCCGGTATGCTGCTGCCCTTTTTAGACACAGATATTTTTTTTTGTTTTTTGCAGCAATCGACTTAGTCGGCCTTTTCTCAATTCTTTGTTAATATAATGTGGTTCGGTATTTTTCCCCAGCAGACCATCAAATAAAATGTAATAAGATAAATACAAAAAAAATTAAGTAAGTTGAAATAAAATTTAATAAAAAAAATAAAAAAAAATTTGAATTAAATTAAGTAAAGTAAAATAAAAAATTTCAAATAAATCAACTAAAATAAAACAAAATTAGTTTATTCATGAAGTGAATCCAATGTACCTAATTTTAGATTTAATAGTAAGAATTACTAGTTTCAATGCGACTAAGCACGTCAACAAAGTGTTTTATCCGGTTTTAGTGGTATCGAACCCCAGCAGACTCAATTAGCATTGCGTTAACTTAACGCTTTCAGCCATGCGCCTAAAAACTCACAAACTTCCTGTCATCACCTTACACATACAAGGTGTTCAAGAAGTCTATAAAGTGAGAGAACACAGGGCACATTAGCAGGTATATAAATGCAGGATTGCACACAGAGCTCTTCATTAATACCTATGTAACTCGCTCTCCTCAAATACTATACTGGGTTGCCTGGTATTTTTTGACTTGAACTTCTTCATTACACCACATTACATGATCTGCAGTCTCTATTTCTTTTCAGCCGTGATGGCTACATTTTTTTTATGAACCTCGAGCTTATAATTTTGCAGTGTAAACACGAACACTCATACTGCACAGTAAACTGCGAGCTAATCGAAAAACTTGTTTAGACTCATACCAAATGTATGTATGTATGTAGGCGCATCACTACAACAAATTATAGTGGGCTGTCATTACTAGATGGAATAGTATATCAGTGTGAACAGTACATTAGTATGTCAACGTCAGTCAATTGATTTGGGGATTGACAGTCGATAGGGAATTGCTAATGTGTTGTAGTGAGGGAATTTGTTGAGTTGTCGATTTGAAATGTTGCTCTCTATTAATACATGTTTGGTTAAAAATTACATAAAAATATTTTAGACAATTTTATTTGAACTAAAATAAAATAAAATCTATGAAATATAAGTGAAGGTATACTAAACAAAGTTGGGCCAAGTTTGTTTAGGAAAAACTCAGCAATACAATTTAGCAATAGAAACATCAACAATAGAAGCATTTGACACACCCTAATGTATATTAAATATCCTCTGGTGTATACAAATTTTCATGCTATGAAATTGTGTTTGTATCTGTCTGTCAAATAGCTGATTCTCACATCCCACACAACATCATCTATCTACTTCACTTTTACCAGTATCCCTAGGGCTACTTTAAGTATATTAAACTCAGTTTTATGACGTCATTAAAATCATTCACAGTTTCCGTCTTTTTACGATTCTTTGTAGTACGCAATATGGTTACGCTTAATCGTTATTCATTCATACACTGTAGTATTTATTTAGATATAAAAATTAATTCAACCGTCTGAACGCCCTGCACGGAAAATTCAATGCTTCTTCTTTTTCTAGCTAAATATATTTTTGTTATAACTTGGCCACACTTTTATGTTTATTTGCCATAGCAAATTTTATAGGAATCGATTATTTTATGACATTAAACAATAAGCGTAAATAAACAAAACTAAGGAGTGAAAATAGTGTAAGAGCTGTAAAAGTGCATACATTAGGGTGGTGACAAAAAAATTTCAGTTTAACACGGCCTGAGATTGTAGAAGCAAAACTAAACTGAATTTAAGTATATCCTAGATCATAAAAACTTGTTCTGTGAAAAATGTCACTCGTTGAGAATTTTGCTCCAACCTGTAACAGAACATCCTGATAGTAGGCGCGCTCGTCTGTGTCGTAGCTTAACCCATTAAAGACAAAGTATGATATACATATCATACGCAAAAAAAGAGCTTTTTATTTTCATATTCTGTGGCTGAATGTAGAATCTGGTAAAATTCAGAAAAAAACGCATCTAAAGCCCATTAACCCCTTGTGGGAACACAAATTTCCGCAAATTTAAAAAAAAATAAAAATTTTGTGTGAAAATATTAAATAATTTCAGTTAGTAAAAAGTTGTCACTGCAAGCGGATCTGATAGTGGACATTAATGGGTTAACACAAAATTAGCTCCACACAAATAAGTTCCACCCTATTCAGTATCCACAGACTATACGGTCTCGAACAGCTAGTAGATACAAAAATTAATGTTGCTTGATAATAAACTTCGGAAAACACGTCTGCTAACATTTTTAATCCTTTTTTGACTGTCGTCTCATAATGTCACACAATTATACATACCGCGCGATGAGCGGTTGCTGTCATAAAATTCAATGACAGCTAAGTATAATAATAAATAATAGACATATTGTGGTTGCATGGATAAGAAAATGTTTGTGTAATAAAATTTCTTATTACCCAATGCCAATTGAATGTGAATGAATAATTTATTTGATGAAAATGCCGTAGACAAGTGACACATGAAGTGAGGGTGGACAATTTGTCGTGCGGCGATTTTTATAGTTCACTTTAATAGTTTCTACTCTTACATTGCTTCCTATATTTCGTAATGCTTGTAATTAAATAGCGCCTACAATGTTAGTAGAGTGTAGAGTTGATCAGAGATTTCAAACTAGCCCACCAAAATGAACTAGTTCATGTAGTTCGTTGTTAGTTCATTTAGTTAAATAATATGTATTTGTTTCTCTTGGGAAATTACTGTTAAACCACGTCCAAAAATGTTGGCGAGGGGTATCAGAAGGTGACTTTTGGCCTGAACAATCCATAGGCGCGTCTTTTGATACCTCCTCCTACATTTTTAAAGAATTTTTGCAGTTTACTCTTAAGGGAAACAAATACCACCTTATGTACGGTAGTACAAACCCTGCTAACCAGCAGCGGATAAAAAAAGTTACTGGGTCACGATTACCAAAAAACGATCAAAATTGGGAAATTTTTTCAGCGAGTTTTTTTCTCCATATGTTGGAGTTGCTAATTCGTGTCGAAAATGATCGAATTATGCGTTGTTATTTCGATACCTACCTTTACCCACAGTCATTTTTGGTATTGCACAGCACTAATTTGTGATTTTGTTCACACCATGGCTAGCCCCGGTTGGCAGGGACTTTAATTTAGCACGCTTTTTGGTTTCTCGGTATTTTCTCATTTTCAATAAATTCGATGAATTTGACGAATATTTTACATAGTTCAAGTAGTTCATTTGAAATTGTGAACTAGTTCACACTACTACTTTCATGAACTAGTTCAATGAACTAATTAGTTCATGAACTACCAAAATCTAGTAGAGTGAGCCAAGCACTTAAATGAGCGTCCACTTCTAGAAATAGTCTTAGTAGAGAAGCGTAAAAAGTATTATTCCGCTTATTTAGCATTTTTAAGATTTTAGTAATATTTTTTTGTACTACTACTTTAACTCGAGTGGGTGTATTAATAGTTGACATTTCAATATATTAAAATTAAATGAGTATTCTGCAGTCATTAAGGCAAGCATTCTTCTTCAATTAGAGTTAACAAGAAATTGCATGAATATAAATCACACGAACCCTGCGCGCCGTTGAGTTGACAATGAAAAAGTGACAGCTCAAGATGTGACAGCAAAAAATGTGCTTATTAATTAAAGTCACACTGCAAGTTGGGGGGGAGTGATCCACAAGAAAATCATGTGCTTCAAGTACAACTCTGCAAGAAATGATTCAAATTATCATTGGATATCTACAAATTGTTGTTCTCAACTACTGCTGACATTGCTGCTAACAAAAGTAATTAATGGCAATTTTTTTGTTGGTGCCTCCTTTTAGAGTAGGCTCAGGATAATATTCGTGCTTGGTTAATTTTTTTTATTTTTTGTAAAAGTAGAATGTTTTAATTATTGCAGATTTATTACATTGAGTGCTGGACGCTGCTGTCTTTTTGGGGAGTAGCAAAATATAATGGGAACGAATCTCGATAGTAGACCAGGATTTGAAAGAGACCTTACGCAACATGAAGGGGGAATTCCAACCGTTCCACTGTTTAAATTCAGGTTGGCTTCTTCTATTTGAAGCGATGTGATATATTTACATATGTAATGGCATAACTTGTATCAAAAAATTCGACCATATGCACGTTGACAATGCATCTTATTAACGAGATGCACTAAGCATCCGACGGCCTCTAATGACCGCCAAAAAAATGCAACCTTGTGAATGCGTCAAAAGTGTGAATACGCAGAATAGTGCTTTTTTGCCCCTTTTGTCGTTTCATCTTTTATATTCTATCTATACACTCGTGAATACCCACCAAAAAATTTGCACTTTAGATAGTTCTTATCTCATTTGATCAAAAGGCTTATTTTTTACTATTAGTGACATAAATAGCTAAAATAGCTGTTTTTGAAAATATTTTTTTACTGAGTTAAGCTGACTTAACCTAGATATTTTTTATTTCTCACATTATATTTACTTTTTTATACCCAGCTGTACTTGTACACAGGGTATTATAACTTTGTTAGGATAACGGTTGGTTGTACAGGTATAAAGGAATCGAGATAGATATAGACTTCCATATATCAATATGATCAGGATCGAAAAAAAATTTGATTGAGCCATGTCCGTCCGTCTGTCCGTCCGTCCGTCCGTCCGTCCGTCCGTCCGTCTGTCCGTTAACACGATAACTTGAGCAAATAATGAGATATCTTCACCAAATTTGGCATGCGTACTTATTTGGGTTCAGAATAGATTGCTATTGAAAATGGGTAAAATCGGACCATAACCACGCCCCTTTTTCGATATCGAAAATTTCGAAAAACGTATAAAATGGGTTAATTCAATATTAGAAGCAGCTACAATGATAAAATTTGCAATATGTATTGATTTAGATGTTCTAAGGCCGATTTTATAAAAATTTTTGAAAAGGGGGCGTGGTACCGCCCACGTATATTTGAAGAAATTTTAAAATTTTGACTCTTAATAACTTCAGAACAGTTTATGCTAGTATAACGAAATTTCGTAGAGGACATACTATTGTTGTGGTAAATTCAGCTATAGAAAATAAACGAAATCTCTTCGCGACCACGCCTACTTTTTCATAAAAGTTATATTGAAAGGAGGTGGAAATATTGAAAAGTCCATATCTAATTAACTGATTTCGCTATAATAATATAATTTGGTACATACATCAACTTTCATATTCTTTACATAATTTTTTCAAAATTTTGGAAAGTGGGCGTGGCACCGCCCACTTATGAGTCAAGCAATTTTTAAATTCGACTGCTAACAACTTCAGAACGGTGTGAGATAGATTTACGAAACTAGGTACCAGGCATGTTATGTTTATGTAGAGTACTACCACAGAAAATAAGAAAAATCGGTGAACGATCACGCCCACTTTATGTGCACAGCTGGGTATGTAATGTTCGGTTTCACCCGAACTTAGACTTCCTTACTTGTTAATTATAAGTTTTAAAATAAAATCCCCAAAAATAAAATACCCAGCTTTTAAGAAATCTCCAAAAAAAATTATCCCCAAATCCAAAATCCCCAAAATAAAAATCCCCAAATCCGAAATCCCCAAAAATAAAATCCCCAAAGACAAAATACCCAGCTTTTGAAAAATCCCCCAAAAAATTATTCCCAAAATAAAAATCCCCAAAATAAAAATCCCAAGTCCGAAATCCCCTAAATAAAAGTCCACAAATATAAAATCCCCATGTTTTGAATAAACAAAATTAGCCTGTAAAAAGTTATTCGAAGTCAAAAGTCAGGAAAAATCGAAAAAACCCTCAAATTTGGATTTTTTCTTGACTTTCGCCCCGAGTTTGGGATATTGAATTTGGGGATTTGTAATTTTGGGTATAATGTGGTACACCCCTCATACAGGAGTTCTGGCAAAAAAAACTTGTTTGCTCAAAAATAAAAATTTGTGGGTAACCTTAAAAGAAATGTGAAATCACGCAGTCAGTTTTTTTCTCACATTTATTTATCAAATCATTTCATTTATTTTATTTCATTTTATTTTTTTTATTTTAGGTTTATTTTACTATATTAAATTTTATTTTCATTCATTTATTTTGGGTTTATTTTAATAAATTTAATTTAATTTCACTTTATATTTTGTTACTTCTTCTAAATTTTTTAAATTTATTTTATTTTTTTTCAGTTTTTTTGTTATATTTAATGTCATTTCTTAGTGACTTTACTTTTTTTTTTTTTCAATTTATTTTTTTATAAATTTTTTTTATCTTTTTTTATTTTTTACCTTTTTTATTTATTTTTTTCTTGTTGTATTTAATCTTATTATTTTAATGACTTTAATCACCTTGTTTATTGAATTTTTATTTGCCTTTATTTATAGACTTAATTTTTATTTTTTTTAATTTTTTTTTTTACACCAATGCTTCGGCCTTCTTCATTTTTATCGTCCACGCAATTTGTTGCTGGGTGTTTACATACATATATGCACGAATACAGATCCATACATAATTACACTCCTTACACATTTTTTCGCTGCCCTATCGTGTTGTGTCAAAAGGAAAATCGTAAATTTAATTTTATTTCCATGTTTTGCCACATTTGACATTTGTAATTCTATGCGGCAAAAATTATGGTTGTCATGCAGCCAGTTTGGTAAGGTAGGCCGTTGCAGCTTTTGCCACACACATTTGTTCGCCCATACTTTTTGCAATACCATCTAAATCAAGGGTTCGTTGCGCGGAAATGAATGACAGGCGTAAAACGTAAAAATGTAGGAGGGGCTAAGTATACAAAGAAATCTGAAAAAAAAACGGAAATCATTTACAGTAGGTTGGATAGACAGAAAATCGCCAAAGAATTGTTACATTTAAGTGAGTTTTGTGGTGTCATTTAGAATGTAGAAAATTGTGCGAAATAGGGGAAGGGGAGCAGTACTTAGCTGCAGGAAAGTGGTGAAAATTTTGTATTTTTTTTTTTTTTTTTTTTTTTTGTAACAGGGCATACAATGGGCATGTTAATGGGATTGAGTAATGGCGACTTAGCTTTCTTGTAATTTCCGATTTCTTATTGCATTATGTTTACGTGTGTGTTTTGGCACCTTATCATTGTCTCTTTCTAATGCGTATTGTCATCGTTTTCATCTTAAAAAATAAACAGTTACATATTTTATTTTCATTTGAGTCGAATATTAAAGTTGTCACACTTGATTTTTTTTCGTTAACTACATATGTGTTTCTTGGTCGGACCATTTCGTTCAGGTCAAGTAAAAACGGTTTTGACAACTTTATAGTTTTACTTTTGCTTATTGTTCTTCGAATATGTAACATGAACTAATTTTTTCTTTTTTTTTCTCTTTTTACTTTTAGAACCGTAGATGTCTGTGGCTATTGGACTTAACGAAATAAATGTGGATTTCAAAATAAAGGTAAATTTTTCCAAAGCACTTTTTCTTTATATTAAGGATAACAAAATTTGCGAATTCGTTTCACTTTACCAAAAAAATATTTGTTTGTTTTATTTGTATACTACTTCTTAAACCTACACTCAGAAAAAAGTTTCCTTATTTCAAGTAAAATTTTCCCTTATTTGGCTCCAAAGACATGCTTCCTTAATTTAAAGACGTTTTTTCTCAATTTAAGGAAAAAAAATCTTTAAATTGAGGAAAAAAGTCATTAAATTAAGGAATGTTTTACTTATGCCAAAATAAGAAAACTTTTTTCTGAGTGTACTTATTACTTTCTCTAACAAAAAAATTACACACCTCGACAAAAAACCATCTCCAAGAATGAAAGTACGTTTTCTAAAGGTAAAATGTTCTCCTGATTCCGAATATCACATCCATTTTGCTAGGGCAGATCTAGTTTTCGAGATATCGGTGAAAATATGAAAATTCCCAAACACTACTTCTTATAGGGAAAAATTTATATTTTTCGATTTAAAGTGTTGAATTATACATTATACTAACTCCCAAACAATTTTTTCCCCTACATCTCTACACGGCTAAAAAAATGAACCTAAATTTTAAACCCGTATAAAGTTTAATCAATTTTTAGTTTTATTTTATTATTAAAACTTTTCGGTTTAAAATTAAAACTTTCTGGTTTGAAAATTAAAATTTTTCAATTTAAAATTAAAACTTTTTGGTTTGAAAGTTAAAACTTTTCGGTCTAAAATTCAAACTTTTGGGTTTGAAAATTCAAATTTATTTTTGAAAGCGATGTAGCTCAGTGGTAGAGCAGACGGGTATGATGCGGGGAGTCTTGGTTCGAATTCCCGCCAACGGACAAAAAATTTATTTAATCTTTAAAAAACTGTTAAAACATTTCTTGTTTATAATTGAAACCTGATTCATTTAGACAATTTTCAGGAAAACTGGTCTAGATTGAATTTGAATCCAAATTTTGTTTGGTCATATATGTAGTACAAAATGGTTTAAAATTTAGGTTCGGTATTTTGGACGTTCAAAAAATTTTTAAAAAGAAAAAAAATTTTTTTTACAAAATTTTAGATTTAACCACTTTAAAATCAGAAAAATTCTATGTACGAAAAAAAGTTAGCCCTCTTGTAGGAAACTACGAAGTTACGAAAATTTTAAGCATACCGGTACAACATTTCGATGTGCCCTTGACTTTATAAGCTCTTTTATATTGAAAGTACTCTATCAAAAATTTTCTATTTTTACCCAAGAAATTTTCGGAATCTTCCATAACCTCGAAATTTGATGGATGATTTCTTGGAGACTAAAGTTGTTCAAAATTTGTTGAGTAGTGTTATTAAAGCTTTTTTTTTATTTTTACATTACCACACTTAAACTTTAAATAAGCTTTGAAACAAAAGCTTTTGAAATCATTTCTTTTCCTTTGAAGTCTCTTTAACAACAGTCGAACCTGTACAGCGTTGTAATATAACGTATTCTGCCAGAAGGTTCATTAAACCTATTGATTGCGCATTATTTGTGCACTTTGCCAGGATGCGCATATGCTTTTTTTTTGTATGCTTTACTAACGTTTGTGCTTTTTTCGTTTTATATCCGTTTGATAGAAGTTTCAAGCATATAATTGCAGATGTCATACCCTGTAGGAAAGTCAGTAGCTGGTGAACTAGTAATGGAGGCTTAGGGCGTGAAGCTAGGTTTGCAGGGTCATATAGGGCTACAGGGTCCATCGTAACTAGTTCAGCGCTAGCTTAAAATTGGACAAAAGAGTCTCCAAAGAAATTAGACATATTACGATGAACTAGTATAGGCTGTGATAGCATCTCAAGCGCACCTGTTCAAAAGTAGAACATTTTCCTACAAGGAAGGTATTGCTTTTGCTTTGCTTGTATTACAATACAACTAAAAAATATACCTTTGTACTTTTGTAGCTACAAATACATGTGCGTAGGATATGCAAGATGTGTGCTTTTACATTACGAATGCATTCAAATGTGTAACTACTTTATTGCCGTAAAACTTTTTTTCTGCGCAAAATTCATACACCAAAGCCACGGAAGAGGCCTTTTCTATGTACCTACATAAAATACATATGAGCACTCCTTCTGTTTTTGTAAAATTATAAAAGCACTCATTTGTAGCATTTTTAAGGCAAAGTCATCGTTATTGAAAAATCATTAATTAATGAAGCGAAGTAAAAGCAAACGTAAAATAGTAGTAATATTGTATAATAATGAGCTTTGAAGTGGTTAGCAAAAGAGAGCATAAGCTGAAGAGGACTGAAGGCAGGATAGACGGAATATCTGTAAACAATTTCCGTATGCCTCAAAGTTTTCATTGCAAAAAAACTTAATTCGTTACATAATTTAAACGTGCTCTATATTAATTAATTTTTGATACCTCAAAAGGAGTTAGTCAGAAATATGGCCCGCAAAATCTAAACTTAACTCGGCAGTGGTAGCTTGCATGAATAATGCTACAAGTAGCAAATAAACGCAAAAATAGTAAAAGTTATCGAATTGCACACCCTTACATATGTAGCAATGCACAAAAAATGTATAAGTCGCATATATGTAACTATGGCATGCATCTTGCAACATGCCACAAAGCAAGTGCCAAGGCATTAACTGCTTCTTTCCGCATGCAATGTCAAAGCAAATTGAGAAAAAAAAAACTAAGCGATAATTGCGAATAAATTGTAGCAACTTGCATTAAAGGCGCAGAAGTGGTTAAGAATTGCGGGTTGTAAAAGTTTTTGAGGAGGGTGTAATATAGCACGCAGCACACTGTGGGCTCGATGGACTTAATTAAATTTCAGTAGTATTTTTGTTTCTCTACGTCTTGCACATTCGTAAACAAAAAAAGGACGTGTGGAACTCGGGGACTGACGCGGTAAAGCTATTACTGTTTATAAACTTATGCAATTATAATATTGATGAAAACTCAATGAGCATATTTATGACTTTAGAGCAGTACAGTCTTAACCTGTTAACAGTATAGCCTATTTTATGTAGTGTACAGCTCCAATTTTATGTAATCGGGCTGCTGCTAACATCAGTACAACGTCATACTGTTAGTAGTATAGCCTTAAAGTAGGCAATGCTTAGAGATCCAATTTTAATGTAATGTAATGTACAGCTCCAATTTTATGTAATCGGCCTGCTGCTAACATCAGTACAACGTCATACTGTTAGTAGTATAGCCTAATAGTAGGCAACGCTTACAGATCCAATTTTAATGTAATGTAATGTACAGCTCCAATTTTATGTAATCGGCCTGCTGCTAACATCAGCACAACGTCATACTGTTAGTAGTATAGCCTAAAAGTAGGCAACGCTTACAGATCCAATTTTAATGTAATGTAATGTACAGCTCCAATTTTATGTAATCGGCCTGCTGCTAACAACAGTACAACGTCATACTGTTAGTAGTATAGCCTAATAGTAAGCAACGCTTACAGATCCAATTTTAATGTAATGTAATGTACAGCTCCAATTTTATGTAATCTACCTGCTGCTAACATCAGTACAACGTCATACTGTTAGTAATACGTACACGCCATGCCACTTTTATGAAAATTTCAAATCATTTAACCAAAGGGCAGGAATGGGCAAAAAATTTTTTCTGGAATCGATAGAAAATATTCAAAACTTTCATTTTATTATAGTTCGAAGGTGTAGCACACAAACTTTTTGTCTATCCAAAGTAGAAAATGCAATCAGCATACATGACAACGGGGGATCGTGGCCCGTTTTGTAACAAAATCAAAATTGACAATAGATAACGGAAAATCGTTTCAATATGCATCTAGAATCAACCCTGTCGGAAAAACAAATCCAATAAGTAAATGTAGCATTAAATTAAATTTTATGAAGTATACTTTTTGCAGGCTTATATTTGTTTTAATATTTGGTCGATTGCTGTAATTTTTTCTTTATTTAGCCAAGGAGGGGCTTTATTTTCCTACAAAAAAATCACAACTGATACCAAACCTTTAAAAGTTATATCGCAAGTATGTAGCTAAAGTTTGCGTAAATTCTAAGCAGTTTTTTTTTCGGCTGAACCACTTGACATCTATTCGTCAGCATGTTGCAGTTGCTAGTCAGTTTTGCGTGCTTTTTGAATTTTGTCCCCAAAATCCGATATCCTGACCCATAGTGCAAAGCCGTCTTGCAACAACATCAAAGAGTAATGCTGCACTCTTAGATCTCACCAAACGGTTAACTCACAAAAACCACCCCCTGTTTTTTCAGCTATACCTCCCTCAGTAGCTCCCTCCTAGATAACTTAATGCCTCCACCATTACACATTTTACGCTCTTTTTTTCAGATCTAAATTTACGAGCAGTTTTGTTACAATAATCTGAAAAAAAAAAAAATTTATAATAACTTTTGCCAGGTCCTCTTTCAATGAACTGCAACATTTACAAGTCAAAAGATTGTACTCAGAGAGCAATAGGCGTCACACAAATGAATCAAATCTTTGAGCGCATTAAAGGCGTATTTAAATGTCAAAAGTTTTTAGCATTTGAACTCGCAAAATCGCATTAATTTTTTTCTCGCTGAGCTTTTCCTTTTTCTACAACTTTAACATTTTTCAAACAGAAAATAGTCAAACAAAATACCAGCTGTTGCAATCCATAGCGCCGTTTGACTTTACTTTACCGTTTGGCGGCAATGAATGAATGAACGAATGAATGAATGAAAGCTGCAACTTGATGGCACTTTGAATTTTCCATTGTTATGTTTGTTTACTTTGATGGTCCCGCTTATACGTGTTCTTTGCGTCTGCTCACTACGAGTTTTCGCTTTTGTATTCGTAAGGTCATAGAACTTGTTTGTATGCAATCGGTGTATATTCGTTAAAACGGCAAAAACTTCGCCATTTTCGCTTTTCACCGAATAACCGCAGGTCGGCAACAAAAAAGGAGCAGTGTCAAATAGTTTAGAGTGACTGAGTAAAGAGGGGGAGCTAGTAAAGGGCTTAGGCGATTATTTGAAATGTGGTTACCTATAAATTGTAAATACATATTCGTAATAAGATTTTAAGATTTTTTTAAAGCTGGACGGTGCTCAGTGGTTCGGCTGTATAACATTTTTATGTACCTCTCGTGAACCTATAAAAAAATGTTCCTAAATACAAATGGCGCATAAGTTACCCTCAATGCCTACACATTTGTTAGTTACGTATACGTCATGTCATTTTTATGAAAATTGTATATGAATTTTTGTCATTATGTCAAGGGAGCCATTATGGGCAAATAATTTTTTCTAGAATCGATGGAAAATATTCCGAAACTATATTTTCTTTTAGTTAGAAAGTGTAGCACGCTGTATTACACAAATTTCTTATCTATACGAAGTAGGAAAGATAGCATTCATGAAGTATGATTTTTCTCAGCTTATTTTTTTTTTAATATTTGGTAAATTGCCCTGATTTTTTCTTTATTTAGCCAAGACTATACCTTTAAGATTTTTTAGCAAAATGTATGTATACATTAGACTGAGCCAAAAATTCTAAATTTCGTTGTTTTTTTTTCAAAAATTATATTAAAAAAATTACTGTAATTTTTTCTGATTTTAAAATTAAAGTCTAGAGGTCTATCATCGCTAGTTTAGATTTTACATACTTAGGGTCTCATCATGTATGACAAACGATAGCTCAGACGAACGATTCGTCTGCTCACAAAATCGCCTAGCCATCGCATAATCTATCATTTTCGTTCGCTCCATAGATTTCTTTTTAATATTTTCGACTTTTCTTTGACATAAAAAACAAAAATTAAAGAAAATGCGATGGGTAGGCGATACTGTGAGCAGACGAATCGTTCGTCTGAGCTATGGCTCATCATACATAATTAGGCCCTTAACCTTCAATTTGGTATAAAAACGACTTTTCCTAAAAATAAAACATATAATTTTTGAAAAAAAAAACGAAATTTTTAATTTTTGGCATAGTCTAGTATACATACCTTTACAAAAATTCTAAATAGTTTTGTTAGAATAAAATTTTACTGACTTCTAATACTATTATTTTGTGTAAATAATTTTTGATGTTAATTTTGCCGGGATAAATCCAGCTTGAATGTATGCTTTCATTAGAGGTTATCCCAAAGTTCATAGGTGATAGTACTTTAGATTACTGGATTCATTCCGGCAGAGGACATTCCATATCCATAACACTTCCGAAACCTGAGTTAGAGCTTGAATGTTATAACAAACACGTGTAGAATCTCTTTTTTAAACTATTTTTATATTGCTTCACCTTTGAACTCAATTTCCAACACACTTCACCTCACTCTCCTACGAAGGTGTCCAAAAGTCTAGCAATCTACCTCCTACCTCGACCGCTGTCGATTATTGCCTCCTGCAGCCGAAAGCACCAAGCTTTGCATTCCCCAAGGTTAAATAAAACTATTTGTATTTACTCGAACCATTCGAGCGTCTTCTTGCTGAAGTTGTGCTCTCTGCTATGCGCGGCGCAATGAATTGTAAACTTTGTTCGCTGGCATTCACAGTCGTAGTCTCGAACAATGCGTGGTTTTGTAACTTTGAACTTTTATTGTTTTGCAATAGCATGGCAATCACAAGCTGTCATGCAACCAATTGCTTTTCGCGGTTTTTCATAGCACCCTACCACATTTCCACACCCACACTCACTCTCCTCTTCAGCTTGCTGCAATGACATTTGTATTGTAACCACGAACTTGCTCTGAGGTTAGCTGTGTTTTTTTTTTTTTTTTTTGTAATGGCAAAGAAGCAAATCCTCCAAAAAGAGAAAAAAAACAGTTGTATTCCTCTACGGGTAATTGTTTTTGTGCAGCGTTGTCTGCACGTTTGCGCCTTGTTTATTTGTTTGTTTGTTTGTTTGGTTCATGTGGCAACTATTTGCGCATGCAATTTGTTTGTGGGTGCATGTTTGTGTGCAGTTGCGTCTATTTACCTTCATAAACGCCGATTTATGTATGCATGGTTTTTCTGCTCTCACTGACCACTGTGCAAACGAAAATGAAACCCCTCCATATCCCCTCCATCGATTGTGTTCGAGTGGAGTAGTGTTTGCATGCGCCTCATAGTGGTAGTGTTTACATGGCACAAGGTGGTATTCGCAATTGTGTGCTTTGTGTTTGGTGTACTTTTTTGTGCTTTCTTTTTTTTTTTGTCAAACAAGCGTTGTTCAAGTTTTGATTTCAATTTGATTGAATTTCAATAAAACTTTTCCGCGCAATCATGCAATGGAAAGAAGAAATAAAAATTACACAGATTCAATATTAAACATCACAAAATAATTGATAGATTTAAGAGAGAGAAAAGTTATTTTGAATGAATTTTTAATTAATCACTTTTCTGATTAGGGGCAAATGCCCCAAATCTAAGCCAAATGTCCTCGAAAAATTCTGCGTTTTTTAATAAAGAATTAATCTTTGTCCTCGAGGAAAATTTGGGGAAAAAGCGGAAAAAAGGAGTATCAATGAAAATTTTTATTAAAAAAAAACTAAAGAAAAAAAACCTGGCCAAAGTTCTCGAAAAATTCTGCGTTTTTTAAGAAAGAAACCACGAGGACTTTTCAAAGAGTATTCTCGTAAAAAACGAAGATAATTTGGGGAGAGAGCGGAAAAAGGAGTATTAATGAAAAATCCTATAAAAAAACTAAAGAAAAAAAAACTTAGCCAATGTCCTCGAAAAAATCTAAGCTTTTAAGAAACAATTGATCTTTGGAGAAAATACTGAAACAACGAGGACTTTTCAAAGATTATTTTCTTAAAAAACGGGACAATTCCAGAAAAAAGTGGAAAAAAGGAGTATAAATGAAAAAAAAACTAAAGAAAAAAAACTCCTCGAGGATATTTGGAGAAAATTCTGAAACAACCAGGACTTTTTTAAAGAAAAAAAACTCCTCGAGGACATTTGGAGAAAATTCTGAAACAACGAGGACTTTTCAAAGCGAAAAAAAGGAGTTTCAATGAAAAAAAATTTTTTTTCAAAAAAATTTCCTGGCTTTTCTTTAATTTTTGAGAAATTGTCCTCGAAAAAAGACCTACAAAAATTTCTGGCTACGCCCATGTCTGGGAGGAAGTTCATTTTCTCAGCGGAAACAGTCACACATCATTAACAATTTGATATATGCCAATTTATGTGATTTGCGATATCGAAAAATGGGGTGTGCTTATCATCCGATTTCTCCCATTTTCAATAGCAACCTACATTGGCCAGAAAGTAAACTATATACCAAATTGCATGCAAATATCTCAAGTTTTACTCAAGTTCTCGAGTATACGGACACATGGACGGATAGACGGACATTCCTTAATCAACTTCTCTTTTCAACTTTCACATATGGAACTCTATATCTATCTCTATTATTTTGTGCCGTTACGTAGTCCCGTTATGTTAACAAAATTATTATACCCTTGTACTAGTACTAGTACGCTGGGTATAAAAATGTAGGGTATAACACTGATGTCACCATCCAAGCTAGACATAATTGTGGGGAAGTTAAACTGTACTCATAAAATATATGGCATCCCAACCTAGATAGAACTAGGGTCTTCTAGGTTGAATAATATACAGGGAAAGGTTAAGATAGGAAATTAAAATATCTCACCATTTAAAACATAAGACCAAGAGGATGTCATACTCATGATGCTTAAAAACCTAAGTAGTCCATTTCTTCGCTTGATTGAACATAAACTTATAGAGTCCAAGTCTCTCATCCTGAAGATTTTGGCAAGGACAAACCTTTCCACATCTTTCTCTTCACAGTAACTTTAATGCCGACTTCCTTACAGCCTCATTATAGTCGCTACACCGTTCTCAAGCCACAACTTGACAACATTTATTGTTGAAGCATTTGTTTTTGCCTGCTTCAGTTGCCCACTTAACTATGCATTTGTTGCCATACGTTCTCCTACTTGCTTATGTAGAAATGTCTGTAGGTAGCTATGTACATAGGAGTGTATGTTTCTTAACAACTATTTACATAATTAATACAAACGGTTATCGACTACAACGACCATTGAACAGTTCGAAACACTATGACTGCAGTAGTACCAACTTACTTTAAAATAAGACAACAACATACACAAGAAAATAGATTATGTATGATAAAAACTACTTGTGAAAATCGATGTGCACCCTGAATGTTGCTATATCGCTGTAGTTGTAACTATAGGCTATAAGAGGGACAGAAGGTCTTCCTAACGAATTCGGAAGCATAGGCGAAGGGTTGCCTCCAAACGGCCAATTTGTATGAGATAAACTCTAGTCTACTTTGTCTATTGTTTAAACTTGCACTGAAAAACTGGGTCTAAAGGCTTGGTTTCCTCGAAAAGCGGTGCCGCTATGTAACGTTCGCTATATAGCGTCACCGCTTTCGAGGAAACCAGCCCTTAAGTATACAACTGCTTCTTGGAATTTACATTCACTCTTTCTTCGGTGGTCCCGAAACTTGTGCGACCTAATCTACTTTCTACAGAATTTTAAACTGTCGAAACAGCTGCTCGGATTTCTTCGGTACATTACCGAACTGTTTAGTGTTTTGCTCGTATAAAAGCAAAGAAACAAGCCATACCATACCTGTTTGAAAGATCGGCTGGAACATTTCATAGCACACCTATTTGACAAAAAATAAAATAATTTCATAACTGTTTCTATTTTTTCATCCAGCACTGTACCTACCATATATTACACTGTCTTCTATGTTTGTCTAAGCAAACATATCTCAAGTGATCTTGGCGACATTCATTCCTCGAATGGGTGTTGGTTGTGCTGAACAGCAACAACAAACAAAAGAACGCTATTATCAGCATTGGTCATCGTCTGCAACATGGCCGGCAGCTGATTATGCGTGCAACTATGATTTGCAGCACATCTTAGTACTTGTGTGCCTGGATGTATGAAGTGTTTATGTTGTCGGTGGCTGCTAGGCAAACATGCTAACTACCTTACTATTGCTACTGTACCTGTATTTGTTTAAAGAATGGCTTCTTCAGCAACGTATGCTAGGTGCATTTTTTTTTTTGTTCCGACCCACTCTTTTTCTTTAGTGCATTTACATATTTTCTCTTGTTGCCCTTTGTCATCCATTTTACATACGTATGTATATATTTGTGCAGTGTACCGCACGCTTTACAAGTCTTTAGTAAACAATTGCCATGTTGAATGCGGTGATCATCGCCAACAATCGATCATGGCTATGATATTGCAGTGATTTTTTGTTTAACCATCTTCAGTAGATATGATCGCAGTAGTTGATTTGGTTCTGCATATGGATGTATTGTTTCTAGCAAATATCGTTTGCTGTATTTTTAATGATCTTTTTTTTCAGTTAAGTACTTAAATATTACTTTGAGGGTTGTGCTCTTGAGGAACCTTTTGAAAAATTTGGCTCATTTGACTTTGCAATTCATGGTTTACTTGAGTTGGTACTTGAAGCAGCTGTAGTATTTACTTAGATGTTTACTTACTCGCTTTATAATGAGTTTGAGAGATGCCTGATCACGTTTGGAGTTGAGCGTCGTGATTGTGATCGAATGTTATTAACATAATTCATGTATTTAATGAAATTGGGCTAGGATAATGACAGAGCGTAGGTACTATTTTCAAATACATAGATCGATTTTGCTTGAGGGTAAAAGTGATAGCAGTAATTGAGAAATTATTGAAATTTAAGTAGATATGTTGTTGGCCGGATATGATCCCGGGCCGATGCGGTACTGCCCGACTGTCGTGGTATCGATTTGGTATGACCAATGGAACCTTCTAGGTCATGTCATCTCTCCTTCTATGAGGATGATGGGTAATGAGAGGTGAGAGGCATCATATCCATAGATCAACCATCGATTAAGCACGTCATTACCTATATACATATTAGTCGCCTCTTACGAACGATATGCCTAAATCATCGGGCATATTCTAAACCCCTAACCCGCAAGGGGTAAGTAGATATGTCATAAGACGTTGTAGTAAGGTTTTACACTCCAGCAATCATTCCCAACAGTATCAAGTACACATAAGATATTTATTGAACCTCACTTAAGAATTTTATAATTCGTAGTCGGAACGGCGTAGTTTCAGATCGGTCCGACAGTGAATATTTACCTAGATGTTAGATCATCCGTCGTATGTTAAGGCCACCACTCCCACGCCAGCTTTATAATCGGTACATCTTTGACTCATTTCCTTTTAACCAAAACCAAGTTGGCTTTTTTTTCCTTTGAATCAACGTCTCGTTAACTATGCAATGAATTACAAATTAAATAAACATGATTACCAGCGAATTGTTTTTTTCTCTCTTCGTACTAACTCACCAAAAAAAAAGCCTTAACCAACATTCAACGCTGCCTGCAAGCACTGGTCAATTGCACGACGACGCTGACTTCCCGGTAATTTGGCGCGTTTGTTGTTTAGTTTGCTTGTTTGACTGACTTGTTGTTGACAATTGCAAACTCCTGACAGTTAACGCCTTTTCCTTGCAACGCTGCCGGGCTTACTTACTCAACAAACACGGGTCAGCTAAAAGGAAAAGAAAAATGAAAGCTAAAAAACTTTAATGTACTGTTAAGTAAGAAAAAAGTAGCTCTTAAGCTGTAGTACTTCATTATAAATAATAACAAATCGTAAGAGAATCATGTTGAAAAGGCGCATATGAAGTACATATAAACAAATGTATTTACTTAGATGTAACAAGAGGAGTCGTTGCCGTTTGTAACTTTGTAGAGGGGAGTGGATATACTCTTGTGTGCCCTCCACAATCTAGTGTGAATATTTCCAGGCAGTTTAATCAGAAATCATACATGATTCCATAGCCATACTCCAGCGATTTCACTGTAGAGCAACTTTGACGATGGCATATAATGGTATGATGTAATTATGTGATGTAATTACTTATATAATGTAATGTGGTGATATGATGTGATGTACGTTAAATATTTATTAAAGCTTCATTTGCCGATGGCTAGTGTAATGATATGATGTGAAGATATGATATGATGTGATATCATGTCATGTGGTGATATGATGTAATGGTATGATATGATGTCATGTGATGGTGTGATGTACATTGTATATTTCGCATAGCATCATTTGCCGATGGCCGATGTAATTATATGATGTGATGTGATGGTATGATGTCATGCGATGGTATGATGTGATCGAGGTTGGATACTTCTCAAAGCTTCGTTTACCGATGGCTGATGTAATATGATGCGATGTTATCATGTGATGTGATAATTTGATATCATGTGATGGTATGATGTGACCTTGAAAAAGTATTCATCACTACGCCCATGTAGGTACGAAAAATGTTAATGCAACCAGCAATTTTGCAAGACGGTGCACATTTCATCATTTACTTGTTAGCTGTTTGTACAGCAGCTATTAGCTGTTCAACTGCTTTACGCTAACTACTTTAAGTTGCTGAGACTTAACTACCACGCCATTGTTGATTTCAAAAAAAAAAACCAACTAAGTTATGTGCATATTGAGGAGCTTTTTACTATGGTAGCAAAATAAAAAAGTTCATTACTGTTTACTAAGCAAAATATCGTCTACAGTCTGAGGCAAGCAACTAGCGTGAGTTCTATTGGATTTTTTTCTACACATCACTTCACATGAATAAAATATTGTATAAATAAACAGCAAGCTAGCAAAGCAGTGACTAGACCAATCGAGCTATGTACATTCATAGTTTTCCGAAAAACCCTAATGAAATGCGATTCACCACTTCAACGAGCGCAATCACAAGTCAAAGTCGAACTTCTACGCCGATTTTTGTCATACTAGCAAAGTGGACGGTCAAAATCGCCTAGGCGGTTAAAGGCTATTTTAAGAAGAAGATGAAGCAAAGTGTACAAACACTAAACAAAAAAAGTCCACTCTAATTTCACTTCAAGCTTCATCAACGGCAACATCATCATCATCAGCGACAACAACAAGAACAACAATGCGCAGTCAGCTTAAATAACAGTCTCTTTAGGATTTGTCTGCAAAAGGCAAGACAAATATTTTTGTTGTAATGTTTTCTTTAAATTCAACTTATGTAGTTGTATGCCCATGACGATTTCATTTTATTATTTTTTCAAACCAACACCATCACCAGCACCATCATCATTTAATACTCCAATTCCAATTTTGTTTTGCTGTTTCGCTATTTTTCTTTGGAAACATTACTCATCCTTATTTTGTTGATGTATACACAATTCCAAGTGCTGCATGTTTATTTAGTACTATAGTTGTGCTTTTTTTTATTTATACGAAATCTAAATCAAGTGGTCACAGTCTGCAGCATCACCAAGAGTGCCAGACTGCACACTTTGCTATTTACAATGTTCTTAAGTCACTAACAAAGAGTTGCATGTCACTGAAATGTTCAAGTTCACTCGCTGAGATTTTAAGTTTTTCTTGAAAAGAGTTGTGTGATGAAAAATAGTTAAGTATAACTGTTATACTTACATACATATATATATATTTGGTACTCGTATTCTTGTTTTTTTATAATGTGGCTTTAATTTTTTTCATGTTATTTTATTTATTTTGTAGTTATGTTTGTTCTACTCTTTAAAATGTTCTTTACCCGCTTAAGAAACAGCCAAAAACAAAAAGGTAAACACTCTGTCAATAGCGCTCACCAATTGCTTTTTAGCCCTGCGTCGAATGCACACTTAAGCTGGCATCACGCGACGCATTTTTTCGAAGTGCTTACAAACAGTTGGAAATCATTCCAATAAAAGTATCTATCAAGTAAAATGAAACTTTTCTAAACACTACGAACTACGAAATCATGCGTTTCAAAGCATTCTCGTTTGAGGTACGGCATAACCATCCCTCGTGTTGGCAGAGGTTTGTTCCTAATTGCTTTGACTTCTGGGTAGGTATGTACCTATTTAAGTCATGTAGTGCCAACAAATGTTATTAATTAAAATGTCATTCAAATTTAACAAAATTCACTTAAGCAGGAATGTCATTTGTGGGCAAACGAAATTGAAAAACTTTTCAAAATATATGCATACCAAACCCTCGGTTTAAGCTCGTCAGAAGTACCCTCAATTTTAGTATGTGCATAGATTTGTAAGTTAAACACTTTCATCAACTTGCCACAGCTGAGCAAGAGCAGAAATAGAGAGGTTCAACTGGCAACTGTAGCAAATCTAGGATTTAGGCATTGTTTTATTTACCACTCACACACACCCAATAAGGTCTAAGTCTATTGAGCAATGTAAGGTGATGGTGTTACCAAAAAAGCATTGTCATTTGTTGGGTCGCATTCGAAAGTGCACAACTTTTCACCCCCTACGAGTTAATTTGTGCTGACTTACTCAGCATTTAACTTGATTCGATTCAATGTGCTTTTGTTTTATTTGACATACTCTGCTTGTATTTCCACCCTCTCCCTAGCACCACATCATCCGCTCTCAATTCGCATCTGCAGTATTTCACTTTTGAGGGAGTTTTGCGCAATGTGTAGTAACAGATTTCGAAAGTGTCAACTCGACAAAGTGTGCACAATTGCTGTCACTGCTACTTAGTTGTCATTCTTTTGTTCACCCCCAAAGTTTCGTCACAAGCGCGCCACTGTTTTTATTTATTTCTTTGCTATTTTTTTTTTTTTTTTCTACATTCAACGCTTACTATTTGCCATTGTTGTTTAGTCGAATGAAGAACAGCTGCCAATGTTAACCGGCTTTGTTCGTACTACGGCGTTTTAAGCCTTTTACGTTTCAGATATTAACATAAATCCCTTCTACCCAGGCCTGCCTAAATTGGATGGGCCATGTGCGGAAATCGACAATTGTGACAGCTACGGAGTTTAAAGAGGTTGTGAAGTGAAATACAGAGCCTATCAAATTCAAGTGTCAACCTTGCCAAAGCGAGACATTTCCCATTACCCGAAATTATAGGGTTCTTGAAATTATTCGATTGTTTATGGTATTCATATCCTCCATATCTCGTTTAAATTTTAGTTCTTCTTTAAAATTTTATTTCCAAAAGATATAGGGGCATTTCCTATGGCCTATCTGTCAAAAAAGCTGACGCTAACTTTAGTACCCACTTTATCTCGACTATGACTATGGCCCATAATTTTTACCGCATACTTAACATATCTTCAGGCTTCACAGTTCTCTCTCAAGATTGATCAGCAAAAAATATGATCTTCCATCTGAAGGTGAATAGTAGCTAAATTGCCAGTTCAGCCAAATTAATTTCAAAATAAACAAATGTGAACAGTCACATACAACACAACTGTCATAATATCTGCAACTGTCACACATCTGCGGTTTTGCCACCTCAAACTGGAACAGCTCTCAAGTTTGTATTTACCTATATACCAAAACCAGACTTTTTTAAAATTAAACCACAATATGAAACTAATACTTCACTTAAAATGTTTATATATAAATTCCCATTTTATATAAATACATGTATAAATACATGTACATTGTGGTTTAGTTAGTTAGATGAGGGGGACGAATTTTCTAGATAACTTTGGTATGCCACAAGGGACAGGAACTTTAACCGATATATACCTAGTAAAAGGGGTAGTTATAACCAAAGGAAAAAAATTGGTGTAATCAAAATTTTCACAAGACTTTCAATAGATAACAAGGGGGGTCGAAAGCCCCTTTTTGAGATATGGAAGTATACATACATACATAAGCCGCGAACTTTATTTATGTTATACGTTTGCAAAAAAGGTAGGGCTCAACCTGTCGTAATTTAATTACTACTTTTTTCTAGCTCCACCTCAATTTTTATCTTGTTCCGCTCCTGACAATATTTATTAATATTTAATGAGTGCACGAAATAGTATCAACATTGATATTTTCCTAAATGTTTTGTGGGTTTGATCATAACCACAAGTGTAATATTTCCCAACAAATGCAACAACTAATGAAACCTTCACTTCTAGAGAACTACATACGTAGCAGGCAGTTCGTGGCATCCCTGAGGGCGTATTTTGGGAGCAAAATCTAAAAAAATAGTACTCAGTCCTACTTTGTTGTTTCTAGATTTCACAAATGTAATAAATGTAAACCGACTTTTGGCCTCTTTTTTTTTTTTCAAAATCCAGCTCATTGTGCCGTGTCGTGTCGTGTTGCAAAAATCATGCACGCGCCCATCTCTAGTTTGGCAAACTCTCTGGGTGTATTTCTGCCATGAGAAGCTTCTCAGCAAAAACTCATTTGCTTGCAAGTGCCGTTCGGAGTCGGCAAAAAAATGTAGGTCCCGCCAACTTGTAGGAAAAAACTCAAAAGCAGCACACAACAAGTTAGAATAGAAGCTCGGCAAAAATCTCGTTAGAGGTTATGATAACCTGTTGGTATAGGTGGAGCTACTTCTTGGGGTTGCCCCCTTTTCTAATTGTTTTTTTTTCATATCCTCTACTATCTTGGAAACTAGTTCACGCATTTCTGTAAAATTGTACCTACACTTTTATCTGTTACAATCAAGCTCTTTTACGGCGCTGCCACCTGTCTGGAGTTTTTCAAATATTTATAAAATAGGATATAACAATATGGGTATCAAAGTTAAAAGGTATTCCATGGTGTATTTTAACAAAATAAAATTATAGTGGGAATTACCGCCGAGCGTTGCCACCTAACTCTATTTTTTTTATTTTTTTTATTATTGTATGAATGGCTTTCTTCAGTAAGTGTCTACATCCAGTGACGCATTTTTATATTGTCAACACACTTACTGTGTGAGCTGTCAAACAGTAAATTGAACAATTTTCTTAATTTAGTTTCTTCCAATCAACGCAAATACAGCGCCAATGACTAGAAAAACAAGTAGAAAAAAATTAAAATGAAAGAAGCAGCAAACTCATGTAGGAAACACACTTTTAACGGTGGCACTACAAACTGCCACAATGATTCCGCTGCCTCCAGCTCATTTGCACCCTCTTTAGAAGTCATCATACATCACATCAGCAGTAATTCATCATTGTTGGGGTTGGTTGAGAAAAAAAAAATTTTTTTGCTTAGAATGCAGAAAATACATAAAAAAATTTGGTTGGATTTTTTAAATTTATAAAATGATATTTTTAATCCAATATTTTTTTTATAAAAAATAGTTAATCAAATTAAACTATTTTTTCCTAAAATCTTTTGCAATGTGTAGGGTTAAATTTCGGACGCCATGTTTCTCCAGTTAGAAGTCAGGAGTTGAAACTTATTTTTATTGAATTTTGTTATTGAAAAAAAAACTTAAGATTTTCCTTTTTAAAATAATTTGAAAGGATTTAAAAAAATTAGTAAAAAATGTTTGCTTACAATTTCTGTTCAAGTAAGAATATTAACCCATGCTAAACAAAATATAAAAGTTTTCAGCCCACCCTAGTATTCATATTTATGCACAGTTTTGTTGTGTAAATGCAGTCGTTTGTGACTGTCAAATTTAATAAAAATCACTGATTTTGATTGATGTGACACGAACTGAGCAGCAGTAGTCGCAGCATCATCTGGTCCAGTTTGAAGCAAAAATTTCATATTAATGATGGTGTGAATATGCGCATCTACTTATATTGACTTAAGCTTAAGTGTCACTTTGTCACATGCGTCCCTCATATTCTACTCCTTGTTTTTATACTCTCTTTTGTCTCTGCTTAAAATATGCGAACATATGGCAACCCCATGGCATCAAGGGGTTAAATGCGCCACTGCCTTCAGAAAATGTCATAAGCTCGCGCCACACGCAGTCAGTTTGATATACATATCTATGCATAGCTCAACGTAGTTTACCATGAAAGCGCGTCTCTCCTTGCGCCTGTTTACTTTTGAATTGAAACAAATGAAGTGGAAGCCACAAAAATCATTCGCATTGTGAGAGTGTTTGTGTATGTCATGCTCTATGCGAATATTTAATAGGTTTTTGTTGATTTAGGATCAATTGGTTTTTGTGTGCTCTACGTCGTCCTCTGGGTGTATTGTAGCACTAGCGGGCACCAAATTAAAACTAATCGTTTGCGGTTACAAATAAAACAAACAATTGTTTACCTAAGTTTCTAAGCACTTACCCCGGCTCTTGAATATTTATTAATATTTTCTTTTGCTTTCTGCTCTTTTTCATTGCAGTTATCCCTCCTTTTGTCAGCCGAAGCAGACTTGACAACGTGCTGCGCCTGCGGCTCTAGGCTTGAGTTCAGCTGCGTAAGCAAAAAATCAACTTTAGTTGTTTGCGGTCCTTCGTAGGCTGCTGAGGCTTTGTGAAACAGTAGAGCTCTTAGTTGCAACAGCTGTTGGAATACAAGCACAGCTTTACACAACTTTTTCGTCCGAATAAAATTAATACAAACTACAAACATACAACAATCAATATGTCACGCACAACAACGCACAGACGCCATATAGCGCGACGGCATACGCTAGCGTTATCCAGCACCATTTTTGTACTCAGCATCGTACTCCTGCTACACACACATAGCTGTCATGCGGATGGCATGCAACATTTATCGGATAGTGGTGGCGGCATGGGCATGGGTGGCATGGGATCACACTCGTTGGATGTGAGTCCTGCGCCTGGCTATGGCTTACCCGCAATACCAAAAGATCCCAACTCACGCTGTGAAGAGATTACGATACCAATGTGTCGCGGCATCGGTTATAACATGACCTCGTTTCCCAATGAAATGAATCATGAAACACAAGACGAAGCTGGTTTGGAAGTGCATCAATTTTGGCCTCTTGTAGAGATCAAGTGTTCTCCAGATTTGAAATTCTTCCTTTGCTCGATGTATACGCCAATTTGTTTGGAAGACTATCACAAACCATTGCCAGTTTGTCGTTCGGTTTGTGAGCGCGCACGCGCTGGCTGTGCACCCATTATGCAGCAGTACAGCTTCCAGTGGCCAGAGCGCATGGCTTGTGAGCATCTGCCGCTGCATGGAGATCCTGAGAATTTGTGCATGGAACAGCCCTCATACACAGAGGCGGGCAGTGGTGGTTCGGGTGGCGCTTCAGGCGGTGGCTCAGGTTCAGCCGGCAGTGGTGGCAGCGGTGGTGGCGGTGGTGGTAAACGTAAGCAGTCTGGTTCAGGTGGTTCGACTTCACAGAAATGTAAAGGCAAAAATTCAAAAAACTGCCAAAATTCCCTAGGAGAAAGAACAAACGCAAAGGATTGCACGTGCACGTGTCAAAAGCCACTCCTACTCCTGGGGAAGGAAGCGCTGATGCAGCCACCACACATGCACTACCCATGGTACATGAATTCAACTGTACAAAGAATCGCCGGCGTTCAAAATTGCGCGATACCATGCAAGGGCCCATTCTTCACAAACGACGAAAAGGAGTTCGCCGGCATATGGATCGCGCTGTGGTCCGGCCTGTGCTTCTGCAGCACCCTCATGACGTTAACCACGTTCATCATCGACACCGAAAGGTTTAAGTATCCCGAGCGTCCAATTGTATTTCTGTCTGCTTGTTACTTCATGGTAGCTGTGGGATATTTATCGAAGAACTTCTTGCAAAATGAAGAGATCGCATGCGATGGCCGCTATCTGAAGGAGAGTTCAACAGGACCACACTCATGTACAATGGTTTTTCTGCTCACGTATTTCTTCGGCATGGCTTCGTCGATTTGGTGGGTGGTATTAAGCTTCACTTGGTTCTTGGCTGCTGGGCTTAAATGGGGCAATGAAGCCATCACCAAACACTCGCAATATTTTCATTTAGCCGCCTGGCTCATACCCACAGTGCAATCAGTGGCCGTGCTGCTACTCTCAGCGGTAGATGGTGATCCCATTCTCGGCATATGCTATGTCGGCAACTTGAATCCGGATCATTTGAAAACGTTCGTGCTGGCACCGCTCTTTGTATACCTCGTCATCGGCACCACTTTCCTTATGGCTGGTTTCGTCTCACTTTTTCGCATACGTTCAGTAATCAAACAACAAGGTGGCGTCGGCGCCGGCGTTAAGGCGGATAAATTAGAAAAACTAATGATACGTATTGGTATCTTTTCCGTCCTTTACACCGTACCCGCAACCATCGTAATCGGATGCTACCTGTATGAGGCCGCATTCTTTGAAGACTGGATCAAAGCGCTCGCATGTCCTTGTCACACGGCAAAGGGTTTTGGCAAGAAACCGCTATATTCGGTGTTAATGCTCAAATACTTTATGGCATTGGCAGTTGGCATTACGTCGGGCGTTTGGATTTGGTCTGGTAAGACGTTGGAAAGTTGGCGCCGCTTTTGGCGTCGACTCTTCGGCGCACCCGATCGCACCGGCGCCAATCAAGCGCTCATTAAACCGCGACCGCCAATACCACATCCGTATGCGGGCTCTGGCATGGGTATGCCTGTTGGTTCGGCAGCTGGTTCGCTACTCGCTACACCATATACACAAGCGGGTGGCGCATCAGTGGCCTCCACCAGTCATCACCATTTACACCATCATGTTCTTAAGCAACCTGCTGCCAGTCATGTATGACATGGAGAGTCAGGTGGAGCTTCGACCATGGGTGGTGGCGGCGGCGGCGGCAGTACAATTGGCGGTGGCAGCATGCTGGGCGGACACGGTACTCTGATGAGCACAGCGGGTATGAGCAATAGTACGGTTGGCGGCGGCGGTGGTGGTGTTGGGGCTCCTCCTGGCAGTATGATGCACGGTGGCGGTGGCATCGGTGTCGGCCCACCAGGTAATATGGGTATGCCTGGTCATTATGGTAATAATGGCGGTGGTGGGCAAATGGGTGGCAATGGCGGCGGCATTGGTGGTGGGGGTAATGGACAAATGGATTCACGCGCAGTATCCGTGGTTGTTACGTTGCCTGGTGGGCCAGGCGCGCAACATCCCGGGCAAGCGCTGAGCGATTATGGTCCTATATAGTTAATGGTACGACCAGATACAACACATTGGGTGTCCACGAGTAGTTTCTCGCAATTGTAAATGAGCGCGAGCGAGGGGTCGAGAGAGCGTGTGTAATAAGTGTTGTAGCAGAATAGCTGTCAAATATTAGTTTAGTGCGTTATCTTGTAAGTAACTGTAAAGCGTAATCGCGCTCATACCAGACGCTCTCTATTGACGATGTTGCGCGCTCATTTGCAGCGTTGCATTTTGTAAAGTTTATTGCATTTTGGCGCTTTAAAGCTGTTGAAAAGTTAAAAGCATGTAATTAGACGTTGTAAAAAATAAAAACGCCATAAAACTTTTTGCTAATTATTTATAATTTATAGTTGTATAAAAAGAATACTTTTTAAAGCGTGAAAGTTAATTTTAGTAGGAATATGAGGTTAAGTAATATACTCTAAGCAAGCTAAACTACATAAATCTAGTCCATTTTCATTGAAAAAAAAAAGTTATGAAAAAAATATTTTAATGAAAAAAGTTTAAGTAAACACTTACCAACAACAAAGCACAATTTCAAAACAATAACAACTAAACGAAATAAAAAAGTAGTCAATAGCTAATAAAACAGGAAAATAAACATTTTTGCTAGACTTTTTTCTTTTTTAAATAAACAGTTTAAAAAAATATGTGAAGTAGAGTTAAAAACGAGTTACGAAAAAGCTCATAAAATAAAATTTTTTCTAATTTTTTTTAACTAAAAAACTGTTATATCTTTGTTTACATTCTCGCAATTTGTTTTCCATACTCTCTACTCAAATAGACTGATTTAAAATAATAATAATTATATAATTAAATATTTCTTACTAAAAATGCGAAATAGCTTGTTTTAAAAGTATATGCAACAGGGGAAGGGAGGAAAATAAAAGGCTAAAATTTAAGGTAGAAAATTATGAGAGTAAGCGTCCATTCTCCCGCCATCAGGGTCGCGTTTAATTGCCACTGCCAAAAAGCCAACGCCATATTGCATTACGAAATCAAGAACAATAACAATAAAACAAATACAAAGAAAAATAGATTGCTAAAAGAAAAATATGAACAAAAATATTTAAAAAATCCAAAATTGGAAATTCCGTGTATTTCGACACATTCCCGCTTGGAAACACCCGAATTACACCTCTTTTGTAAGTAAGTGATTAACAGACGAGTTGTAATTCTACGTTGCCTGAAGCGCCCAAGTCGTCTGAAGTAGAGCTTTATGGTCTCATTATGTATGTCGAACGATAGCTCAGACGAACGTTTCGTCTGCTCACAATATCGCGTAGCCATCGCATTATCTATCATTTTCGTTCGCTTCATAGCTTTTTTAAATATTTTCAACTTTTCTGTGACATAAAAAACAAATATGAAAGAAAATGCGATTTTGTGAGCTGGCGAATCGTTCGCCACACATAATGAGGCTCTTAGGTCGGGAGATGTGTCGAAATGTTCGAAACTCCACTGGACGTTTAGCTTTCCTTAAAAGCATTTGTAAAGCATATTTCTGTAATAGCATTTAATATATAGACGGCTAGGTGGAAGATCAACCTATTCGAAATATTTTTGAAGTACGCCATTTCTTTATCAAGGGGTGCTTCAAAAATATTTTTTTAAGTAGGGTGATCTTTCACTCAACCCTCAATACCTATGTAGTATACATATATGCATGTATGTACATTAGGCGGGTCTTTAGAAAATTAAATTTTTTCTCAAAACTCGCTTTTTGATTGAAAAGTAGAAAGCAAACGAGAAAAATTTAATTTTCACCAGACAGTCTAATATGCATATATATTACTATGTTTTCTTTGCAAAAGAATGCAATAAAAAAACGTTGAAGATATGGAATCATGCATTTAATAACTGTGAAAAAAAAAAAATTAATTAAAAATTAAAAACAAATCAAAATCCAAATCGCAATGAAAAAATTATTAATAAAAAAAATTTGAGTATGCCAACGAATTAGAACCAGAAAAAGCATTATATATACAACTGTAAATACTACTTATAAGTTATAGTATATATATTATTTGTAGCCATAAAATATGCGTATATTTTCAGCTATAAAAAATTATTTAACTAAAGCTGCAATTTACTATACGTAAACATTAGACTGGACGTAATTTTTTTTTTTTTGGGTTTCGACGGTTTCTCGAAACTAATGCTGATGACACCCAAGAACCCAGGCAAAATTATCAGCCCTTCTAGAAACCTTGAATTTAAAAAAAAAAAAAAATCTTCCGAAATAATATCGTCGCTCGCTTGCCAGAAGCATGAATGTGCCAAAATAAAAATTGTGGGAAATCGTATTTGAAAGTTGATTCCTATCGCAAAATTTTTTCTAAATCATTCTTTTGAGTTTTTGGCGAAAACAAGTTGAAAAATGCTACGATGATTGCAATTTCGATCTTGTTGAAGGATCTTGTCAAACCGCTTTGTATTGTTGCTTAGAAATTTTTCATCACCTTTACTGGTCATCGAACCAAGTAGAGGAGATTGGGAATTTCGAAACCGCAGTGTTTTTGTTGTTATTTTTAGTTCACAATGTTATTCTTACCAAAATTTTTTTTTTTTAATTTTCGTTGTACCAGAAACATGAATATGTAGCACATTCAACAAAAAATATTCAAAAGCTGAATTTTTTATTTTTTAAAATTAGTGTTTTGCCAGAAACACGATTGTGTTGCATGACATCATGGCGTATACGTAACAATTTTGCTACACATTCATGTTTCTGGCAAAACGAAAATTTAAAAAAATTTAAAAATTCAGTTTTTATACATTTCTGTTGCGCCAGAAACATGAATGTGTAGCATATTCGTTTTTCTGGCACAATTTTCAAATATTGAAATACACATTCATGAAAATGGCATTGCAAATTTCGATATTTCCCTGTACTTTGGAAACCCAGGATTTTCGTGAATCTTAGAATAAAGAGAGGTTAATTACGTGAGCCTATTAACTCAAATGTGGAAAGTTGGCACATTTATGCCTCTGGCAAGCGAGCGACGATATTTATTTTGAAATTGCCCTTTTTTCGAGCGGGAACAGAGCTCATCTTCCTTAAACAAAAAACGTATGTTAAAAACGATTGCAAAACTTCTTGAAATTGTCTGGTTGCCATACTTTTCTTTTGTTATTTTATAACATTTGAAAATAATGCTTCTTTTTCATATATATTGCATTTTGTAAAAAGTCAAGTAGTGTTATCGAAACACAATTTAACCCATATCTAGGCATTCAAAAGATAAATATTACGTTTATTATTAATTCTTTAATTTATAAGTGAAAAAGAATTTCCTACTTATTTTAATAAGATTTATTTGCTAACAAAAAAGTAGTATTTTTAAGTGTTTTTAGTTTTATTTTCATACTCTAGTATACATAAAAAATTTTTGTAAAAAGTTGCATTTTAAGTTAAAATAAGTTTCATGTTTTTCATGTGTGTTATTGAACTAAATTTACCAACTATTTGATGAAGTGAAAAATATTACTTTATAGCATTTTTTAAAAGTAGGCAGCAATATTAATACAATTATGTATCTATTATTAAAATTTGTTTGTCAAGTGAAATGAATTATTATTACTTCAAATTGCCTGTCGAGCTTTTGAGGAAGGCAGCTTTCATAAAGTCAAAGCTTCGCACCAGTTCAGATGTTTGCTGTACCTATGAAAGCTTTTTGCAGCTTTCACTCTTGAAAGTTTTATGAACTTATTTTCGCTCTACATAATTTTTGCCATTTTGCTGTTTGAATTCTTTCCTTATGTTGAAATTTATTTTAAGTGAAATTACGATAAGTTATTCTGTGCACTTTATTTAATACTTTATCCTTAACTATTTTATAATTTAACGATTATTGTTTTTTATTTAAAATAATTGCATTAATAAAAACCAAACGAAAAATAATTATTTACAAAATATAATTTGTGTTGTGTTTTTATTTTAAGTTTTTTTAAAATCCTTTTTTGATTTGGGAATGTGTTTTCTCATACTATTTAATGATTTGGTTCCAAACAAAAAGTTATACCTACCATCTTTTTCACTAAAATTTATCTCCCAAAACTGGCGAGAGAGTAGCGGAGTTTCCACTTTAAAAATACCAAACCATTTTCTCTACTAATATTTCATTTTGAAGCATTCTGAGATGCAGTTCATCCCTCGAAACGGTCTCTATTCTATTCTATAAAGGTCCGCCCTTGTGCATAAGTATGAAAACCGGAGCAGAGTCACTCCGTATGCTTTCGAGCAACTATGTATCAAGTTCCTCCATCCGATCACTCTCTAATCGGCACCCTCTGACTTTTAGGTTGCCACAAATAAATAAAAGTAAAGTCAATCAGAACTTCTTTGTAACCATATCGTCGGCGAGGCACACCTAACCTTCCTAGTAGATATGTCGAGTTCATTTGGGATCCCATTTTGACTAGGTTTGCTTGAATATCCGGCACCCTTGGAATTATAGCCTATTTTACGTTGGCTTAACGGTGTGTGTGTGCTCTTTCAGGATTAGTTTGCATTTGGAAAAAGACATTGTCCGCCATAACCTACTTCGTCACGCCCTGTCTGGTAAGTTCGTCTGCCCTACAGTTTCCCCCATTGTCTTTTTGTCCTGGAACCCATGTGAGGTTCACGCGGTTCTGTTGACGCTCCTCTTGAAGAGATCGACGACAGAAGAGCGTTAGTTGAGAGCTGAACGAGTACGAGCCAAGAGATCAAATGGTCGCTTGGCTATCGCTGAAAATAAAAAATATCCTTACCGATATAGTCTGGAGAGTTTCGTTTGGCGCCACCTCTACAGAGCAAGTTTGATCTGTGAACTTTACCTAATGCTATGGATACACACACGGCAATGATCTCCAATAAATCTTCTTTAATCAGATCCCAATTTTACCCTGACACACACAAAATTGAAGATTAACAATCACCGCCAGCTATTGCTTTGGTTGTATTACTTACGTTTTAAAACTAGATGTCGCTGAGGATTGTTTATTTTTTTTTTGTGACTCTAGTGTCCAGTAGCGGTAAAATCGTAATTTTGGTAGTTGTCCTTGCTATTTTTGTTTATTTATCGATGACAGTAGCGGTCAAATCGTTAGCTCGTTTTCTGAAATCTGCTCAAATCTTCTTCATTTTTGGGAGTTTATAGTGATGATTATGCACAAGTTAACTAATGTATCAGGCGTATAACATTCGTAGAGCATTATTGGTCATAAATGAACAAAAAGATAACGATTATAATGAATTCGCTGGCTTTGATAGATGTGACGTCATCAGTATGTACGCAAAGCCAATTATTGCCACCTTCAAAAGAAATGTGTTGTCGGGGCAACCATGGACAATTTTAATATGGCCGACTGAGCGAATAGTTAACAAAGTGGGGAAGTCATAGATCTGATTATTGGTCGTATAAGCGCAAAAAAAACGCAAACAATGATCATGTTGTCTTGACACGCATTCTCAGTCTCGAGGGAACCCCCAATTGTTTATTTCTTTTAATTGTTACTAGTTAAATATTTATTATTTTTTCTATATTTTTTGCTCATTCGTATTTCACATTAAGTACTTCGTTTTCGAACAAATCTCATACAAATGCGTATCATTAGAACTACAGGTAACAACATCTTTCGTAAGCTTTATAGTAATAAACAAATTATGAAACCCCAAGTCGACTTACCTATCTAATTAGCCAATTTTTGTAACAAGTAAAATGTATTAAATTTTTATTGAAATAACAAAAATAATCATCGCTCACATCACACTTGGCTAGTGTAGAACCGAGTGAACATAGGCCTCTGCGAAGAAACGCTCTATAAGCAGTCGAGTTTTGGGAGACATTTAAAAAAAAACCCAGAAGTCGAAAGTCACTTTTGGTCAACAATCGACAACCGTGATAGGCATGAATATTGCGTTGATACAATTTCCATCAAACGCTTTGTATATCTTTGCATATTAGTTATTGAGTAAAAAAAAAAGTTCTAATTAGTCTTCAGTGTGCTTAAGCTAATTTACAAAACACAAACCCTCCTCATATAATCAAAACTAAACGAACAAACCAAAATGTGTATAAATAATTTATTAAGAGGTATGGTATAAATAATAGTAAAAATAATATTAAATAAAAAAGGTTTGTTTGTAGTTATTAGAAATATATAATTTATTAAATTGTAAATTATTTATTAGTGTACCTTAACCTTTCCTAGTAATGTATATGCATTTTATAACAGTAGATTGAAGCAGACATACCGGGGCGCATTTGTTTAACTTAGAAGATAATGAATTAATCCGAATAACTTTATATATTAGTCACTAGTTCAGGCGCGTAGTCAGGGTAGGGGCCCGGACACCCCCGAAATGCGCAAGTTAGTGCAATTTTTTTGTCTGTGATTGTAAAAAAGAAAATTTGGAATATGAATCCCAAACTCATGGGATAATATTTTTTGATTTCCGGTCAAATGACTTTTGAAATAACAAAAATTGCGACAGAGCCAAATTTTTTTTTCAAAAGTCCCTATTTATAACATGTGTGGTAAAAAATTTTTTTGGAGTCAAAGGTGAAAATTTATGGTTTTACGAATTTTTCTCGTAAACTGTAATTTTTTCGAAAAATTATCTGCGACCAAGTTGTACACCTGAAAATTCACTATAAAAATCGTCCTAGCATTTTTCTAAATTACTAGCTGACCCGGCAAACGTAGTATCTCCATCCCGATCCCTATCACAATCTTCATAAGGGGTAAAATTCCTCAAGCGGACCACCTAAAAATTTGATTTGAACGAAATTTGGTAAAAGTGATCTGCTATGTAAGAAAAAAAAAATATCACCAAAGGTCGCGTAAAAATATTGTATGGTTGACGAGATATACAGGTTGGAATTCGCAATTTTTTGTGTATAAGCTTTTTTTTAATTAACATTGCTAGGAAGGAACATAGAAATCGCTTTCTATAGTATTTTTTCCGTTCTTTTCGAATATAAATTTAAAAAAAAATTTTATTGAAAAAATTTATTAAAAATTTTATCAAAAAAATGGTATCAATTTTTTCATATTTGGACATTTTTAATATTTGTTTTGTTTTAATTTAATGCTTGATATTTTTCTCTTAAAATTATACCTTTTTTGTAATGGACCTCGAAAGTTTTTTAATATTCTTTCGAAAGACAATTTATCTATTTTTTGTTGTTTTTTTCTATGCTTTGATAAATTTGGTTCGCGTCTGCACTAGTAACAAAATTAAACATTAGTTCAGCCATTTTCATTTTCCAGTCAAAATGGTTACTATGAAAAAAAAAATTGGATCCCCCGATAATATTTTCTGGATACGCGCCTGCTCTAGTTCAACCGAGGTAGTTCTGGAGAATTTAAAATGGTAAAGTAAAGCTACCATCTCTCGTAGCAAAGTTCTAGATCGATATTTTTCATAGACACGAACCAAGACCCCACAGCAAAAACACTTTTTATTCAGTTGCTATGTTCGACATAGACTTGGTTTTCCATTCAAAAATGTATTCTGAACTTTGAACTTTTGTGAAAAGCTTGGTCTGGAGTAAAATTTATCCATGTTTCGGCGATAACTTAGAATATGTGACTTATAGTTATCAGAAGACTTTTTCAAAAAAGTTCTACTCAATTCTCTTCAAGTGCGCCTTATCGTCGAATACCCCTTTTCCATCGTAAATTGATACATTTTACGCTTCCTTGTGAAACTGATAAAGGGCTTAGGGTTATTTCAGCACAAGGAATTTACGTCGATCACCTGCCCTGAAGGAAACGCGGAGGTGTGTGTGCACTAAATCACCAGTAAATTAGAGTATGACACTGTCGACGAGGCGTCTACTCTTTGACATTGCCTTTCGTGGATACACAGGATCCATACAGACACTGGTGAATTCCTGGTTCCAAAGTCTCCAAGTGGGTATGCAGGAACCATACAGGCATTATTGAATGCCCGGTTTCAAATTATCCAAGTAGGTATGCAGGAACCATACAGAAAGTGGTGAGCTCCCGGTTCCAAAGTATCCATCCGAGGGGGGCCCCACAATAACCATGCGGACTCTACACAATCAGTAGCTTTAACGAGACTGGTCGACTTCCAATGACAAGCGCATGTTACAGGTCTACAGAACATTGCATTGCTCGGGATATAATTGGTGACATGGTGAGCTGAGAATCTATACTGGTTCCTAGTTGACATTTCCTATAGGGTGGTTTAATATCGAAGAATATCAAGAGGTCCATTTGAATGTTTGAATTTAGAGACGAAGGATGACGATGGCTAAACTACGGATGTGTTGCTTTTGATTTCCAATTATGAATTTGGATCTATATCGGACAAAGAAATGCCTACAGCACTAAAACTCTTCTAAACATTTGAGGGTATTTTTTTCTCTAAAAAATAGCAACAACAAAACAAATGATTTGAAGGGAACAAAATTGCCGGTTAAAGGTCTGCTTCAACTGTTTGAAAGCCCAAATAAAAAAATAGTTATAAAAATAAATATTTTTAAATAGATGATAATATATGATATATGATATATGACAATATATCATAAGCTTGATATAACGCAACAAATATACGTAATTGAAAAGACGCTGTTCATATGAAATTTAAAAAATAATATTATTAAAAAAACCAATAAGTAACCAAATTTAGAAAACCGAAAAAGGAGAAAATTTTATCGAAAAAATAATAAATATGTATTAAAAAAAAATAATAATAAAAAAAGCATTTATAAAGTACTAAGATGAATATACATACGTAACTTGTATATAAGCCAGTTTTAAAGTATTATTGATATTAAAAAAAAAACTTACTTTAAGTAAAACCTATTTTGAAATGTATACAAACAAGTAATAGTACATTTACAGCGCACCAAATTTGGCGAAAAATGGCATGTCTGGCGCTTTTTTCCATCCTAATTTCGAATTCCATCACATTTGGCCTCATTCGCCGAACAATACAATCCACAGTTCCTCAAAATAGCAACCCTGCCCGTGTTCCACATTCAGAATTGCCCAGCAAGAACCTTAATGGTAATTAACGTGTGATAACTCTTGCATTATGAACAGCTGTAAATAACAATTTCAACTAGTTTTTTTTTTAAGAAAATGTACTATTTCTACCAAGAAAAGACAGAAGCCTTCTTGACTCTTTTGCATTTTCTTTCGGTGGCTTTGTGTTCCGGTATATGATTCTTGCAGGGAAGTTGAAGCCAAATGCAAATTTGCCAGTGTAAACAGGTTCGAAATGACTCATTCAAACTCGCCAAATTTGGTGCAGTGTAAATGTACTATTAAACAAAATGCGTAAAAATTAAAAGGAGTATTTAAAAAAAAAGAATGTTAAAGAAATGAACGAAATTGTAAATTTATAGTTTAATGTATGTAAAACCGATTACTCGCTGATAAGGAAATACACGGAACAATGTAAAGGGGTGGGGAAGTTATGAGAACACAAATATTTTTAAGAGAGAGAAATGGTGAAGTGGAGCAAACTGTGGTGATATAACTTTTGTTGTGACCTTCATTATTGAGACTTAGCGACAGAGCAAGGACAACGATGACAAGTAAAGCTGTCAAAAAAAAATCGTGCAGTATTTTTATAAATCCGAACACTGTCTAACGACAACTTGACAAATATTATCGAAATTAGCAGTCGGTCGCAAAATCCGTCACTAAGCTGCGATATCGATGTCACAAACTTGTTACAGAATATCACCGCAGAAATACGTCTCTAGCAATTGAAGTGTTAACAAAAAATAAATAGTTTTTGGGAAAAAAAATTTTAGTATAAAAAAGCAAAAAACTACACCAAAAATTTTATTATCTGGTTTCGCAGATTTTAAGCATTTATATTCAATTCAAACATGTATACGATTTAGCATTATTTATTTGCGGTTTAAAAATTAAGAAAAGCAAATTTAAAAAAAAGTGAGTAGTAAAAATAATTAAATTTTGAAAAAAGATTATATAAAGAAAAGATTGAAGAAATTTCAAGTAATATATTTCGGCAAGCAATTTGAGTTTGTTTAAAAAGAGTCTACGGAAAACCTGTAAGTTTGCAAAAAAGAACCAAGAAAACAGAGGACAAAGTAATAAAATCAAACGATTATAAAAACAGTAGGTATGGCCAAGAGATATGGTTATTAAATAAGTAAATAACTATAAAGTAGTTGTGAAATGTGTTTTGTGAATTTTAATTATTTATAATATAAAACTATACAAATAAATTTAAAAAAAAAATTCAAATTAAAAAACCAATTCTGTTTAATTTACAAAAAAAGATACCTAATTTTTAACAATTTTATTTCAAAAGTAAGTAAGAAGAAAGCACAAATGTACATAAAATAGTGAAAACACAACCAAAAAAAAACATAAAAAATATATGGGCCATTCCATGCCAAATCGACAAATTTTTGACCTAACTCCCTTCGATTTCGCTAAAAATTTGCTATCTTTTTCTACCCCTCGAAATACATTTTTCAGAATTTTTTCAAATTTTTTTCCCCAAATCAAAAAAAGTTATGAACTTTAAAAAAAAAAGCTTTTTTTTAAATGCTGTAACTTTTTCAAAAATCGACCGTTTGGGATCATTTTTTTTTTGTTTTTAAATGTAGTTTTTGGAACAAAAATAAAAAAAATTTTTAAAAGCCCAGATAAATAATTTTTTTTTTTTTTTTTTTAAGTGCGACCCTTTTTTTATTTTTATTTTTTTAAAAACTCCAACTAATTCAGCTATAAGCTCCGCTAATAACAATATGTGCCGACAATCGATTCTATTTTTTATTTTTTTTGATCAGGTAAAAAGTTTGTCGATTTGGCATGGAATGACCCTTATGCAGGTGAATTTCTGGACCGGAATATCCAAAAATTGTAAAGCATTTTTGCGTTGTTAGAGCGAAATTTTCCTACTATGGTCGTTTGTAATTTTTGATTTTATGATGAAAAGGGGTACAAAGAATTCCAAAGGAATTTTCTATCCTTGGAGTATATTTACAATAATATTTTCTGTTTTCTCTCATATATTTTAATTGTGAACACCCCTAATGAAATACATAATCTATTAAACTTTAGTGACCTCTAGCGGTAATTTCGATTCGGATAATCCAAAATAGAGTCCCAAAACGGCTTAAAAATTTCGGACTGGATTTCAAGACGATTAATAACCCTGCAACAAATTGTGCGACTAATCTCTAAAGAGAGTTGTCCTAGATTAATACAACAGTGGGGTATAGTTCAATAAAACTTAGTAAAATTTTTATTTTTTTATCATTTCGAAGTGCAGCTTTAATTTTATAGCGTACACAAAAAAAGGGCACTGGTAAAATCAGCAATCTCGTACGTCGTAGGAATAAACTCAAAACAGCACACCAAAAACTGGAGAGAAGCTTGGCGCTAATGCTGGTACACACTCCGTCAAGCCAACGAAAGATGGCAACAATTCCCAGGGTGCCGGATATCCAGACAAACCTGGGGTAGGGGTGCTAACCGGACACTGCCTAATTGATAGGCACGCAGAAAGGCTAGGTGTGCCCTACCGACGATGCTGTATAAGCTGCAAAGATGATGAGGAGGAGAAAACGGTGAGGCACCACATCTGCTTTAAGGGGCGTGGGGACGCGCTTTCTGGCAGTTCCCTTCCTGGATAGCCTACGCCAGAACGCGGAGCTGGAGGAGTAACGGTGTCGCATTAGGAGTGTCAGTCGCGGGATTCAATATGGCCAGGTCCCGGGGCTGACTTTCCTAGGATTGGTAGTATCACAACGGGCCTTTCAAAACTGTCCTAAGTGTACCTTTGCGGCAGCCACTTGAACCGAACCTAACCTAACCTAAGCACAAACATTTGCCAACGCGTGGAGTAAGAAGCGTCAAAGCCAACTGTTGCCTTTGGGAAAAGGATCGTAAACACAAAACACTGACGACATACATTCATATGTACCTACATAGGTACAAGGTAATGACAAAAATTTCTTATTTTGTTGTATACTGTTTTAGCATGGGTCAGTTGGGGTTGATTTTTTGATCACCCTGTTTTAACTAGGCAGACGGCGTAAACTTCAATAGACAGTGAATCAACTTTTCAAGTGTTGTACAGAGTGAAGTGTTGTTGAACTATGGATGCACTTGGCTGGAGTAAAGTGGCTGGACGAATAACCGATGTGTTACAATTGCGACGTTTGCCGCAGTAATGAGAAATACGCACTGTTAAAACAACAACAAAACTGTTGTATTACAAACAACTTAAAGTGGTAATTAGACCCAGGTTGGCGATCCGGGAGCACCTAAACTCATTGCTTGGTACAGTCCTTCTAGGTGTTACTGAGGCAAACGGCAGCTACGACCGTATGTTTTAAAATTAGAATCCATGTATTTTCTACCCAAGTATTAAAAATCTATGGTCCCAGGGAATATTCCTGTCAGCGCCCCACTGGGTGCAGCAGAAAAATAGTTGTTGTTGTTTTTACCGCAAAAAAACACTCCTCGATGGGTTTGGGATTGTAATAGTCTCCCGGGTAGAAAATAATCTAGGCAAATCTATTCTTAATCTAGGCGCTGGCTAGATTTTCCTACAATAGACAATTCTGCCTTGGGTCTGCCAGGGCTCTGGAATGGAAGGCGTATTTTTTTCAATTTACGGGCAATTTATGGTATATTCCGTAAGGGGGCTGCCTAGTTTTGCATACCTTGCACTTGCTCAGTTTTTCGAATCCAGGGCCTGAATATTTTTTCTATATTGGGGCGGCCTAGTTTTTCCAATCCAGCGCCAGGATAGTTTTTCCACGATTATAAAATTTAATTAAAGTTGTTCATTTGCCGAACAAATTTCATGAGTTGTAACAGCTGAATGGATAGAGGTGATGACTGTAATGTGAAGATGCCAGGGTTCAATGCTGGCTCAGGGGCAATGAATTTTTTTAATTTCATTTCATTTCAAGACTAGGCAGGGCCTAGATTTGCATTACCCCACAGGCCCTTTATTAAAAAGCATTAACAAACATATAACCCGGGTAGAAAATAATCTAGGCAAATTTATTTTTAATCTTGGCGCTGGCTAGATTTTCCTACAATAGACAATTCTGCCTTGGGCCTGCCAGGGCTCTGGAATGGAGAGCGTATGTTTTTCAATTTACGGGCAATTTATGCTATATTCTGTAAGGGGGCTGCCTAGTTTTGCATACCTTGCACCTGCTCAGTTTTTCCAATCCAGGGCCTGAATATTTTTTCTATATTGGGGCGGCCTAGTTTTTCCAATCCAGCGCCAGGATAGTTTTTCCACGATTATAAAATTTAATTAAAGTTGTTCATTTGCCGAACAAATTTCATGAGTTGTAACAGCTGAATGGATAGAGGTGATGACTGTAATGTGAAGGTGCCAGGGTTCAATGCTGGCTCAGGGGCAATGCATTTTTTAATTGATTATTAAATGTATGTGAAATTTAATTCAAGTTGTTCATTTGCAGAAAATATTTCAATGATTGGAATAGCCCAATGGACAAAGAAGACAACTGTGTTGTAAAGGTGCCCGGGTTCAATGCTGACTGAAAGGCAATGAATTATTTTATTTCTCAGCTGGCATTGCCTTGGAAAAACTAGGCAGGGCCTAGATTAGCATTACCCGACAGGCCCTTTATTAAAAAGCATTAACAAACAGATAAGGGCCTGTGTAAACTTTCCTTGGCAGGCCCTTGATTTTAAAACGGAAAATCTAGTCAGGCCCTAGGCTAAATTTAACAGATTTTCTACCCGGGAAGGGCCTGCGTAAACTTTCATTGGCAGGCCCATGGTTTTAAAAGGGAAAATCTAGTCAGGCCCTAGGCTAAATTTAACAGATTTTCTACCCAGGCTCTTACGGCAGGCATATGGCCATATTATAAACCCTAACCCGCAAGACCGAGATCTCTTGGTATTTCAAAATGAAAAATCTCACTGGTGCCTAGTTGCCTTAGATCCCCGGTTGGCAACCCTTCCGGCACCATGAACCAAAAGCGTCAACAACGCGAATTGTTATATTGGTCATCTTATATCGCCAAGGTGTGCAAATAAGCCACTGTTACAGCCTCGCCTCACAATCGCTTTGCTAGCATCAGCAGAACACATGAAGCGCCTATCAGCTTTTGATGCTCAGGCAAAACATGCAACACAAGAACAATGTCAACACCCGAAACCAAAAGACAAACGTCCAAGCTAAAACCAACTTTATTGGAACATGAGAAATAAACGAGAATCGTGGCAATCAGTCGCGCAACTACATGATGAGCTCACTGCATCCTCATGTTAAATAATGACCAAAATGCAACGAAGTACAAGAACAACAAAACAAGATGTGGCAACACAACAACAAGGATTACTTAGAGCCTACTGCTGAAGTACAATCAATTGCACAAGTGGAGAAGCAAACACTGAGCTACAGTCGCCTCCACACTGCTTTGCACACCCATGCATGTCCTCTTACTCACTCAACTACACACTGTTTGTATATATGTATGTTTTTAGGGAACGGTCTGTACTAGTAGCTGTGTGTATTTAGCTTAACCGCTTTATCATGTACCTACTTCTAGCAGCCTACTCGGCATCGCCGTGCATCTTCCATGTCGTGTTTATGTAGGTGCAACTGTGTATGGCAAGGCAAAGTCAGTAAAATCAATTAAAATTATTGGCAGTTTGCACCTCGTGGCAATTTTAAGTGCGACATGCAACCACGTGAAGGTAGCCGAAGATGCTTGAGCTTCTAGAAAATAAATTATGGTGCTGATTGATATTTATAGATATTGAGTCATATATTTCCTTTCTTGGGTCACATAGAAAATTTATTTCGAAGTGAAATGTGACTATCCCAGTTTCCTAAATCCAAAATTCCGATCGTTTTTTTTGTTTTTAGGAAGGCATGTTAATTTAACAAGAAGCCGTGTAGATTTAACAGGAAGAGGCGTTAATTAAGCAGGAAGTATCAAAGAATACCAAAATTTCTATATTCACAGCTCTAAACGCTGCTAAGCTCTCATAAACTCAATAAGTACATATGAAGTTCAAGCTCAAATGTATCCCTATGCTGCTTAGCGTGGGTGAGTAGACGATGGACAATGATCTCAATGTCAACCATGAAACTAATGCATGCTCACGATCACAAAGGAGTCAACATGAACATGCTGAACAGAGAGTAGTGTATCACTTATCACAACGGCGACATCGCCAATTCATTGGCAAGCCGTTTAGGTGTATTTTGCAGCCACGAAAGAGAAACTGATTAAAATGTTAAGATAAAACTAACTAAAAGCACGCAATGATCACTAGGTGAAAATAAAAACATTGAACTAATTTTATTATATACAACTTAAACTAAATACCTAGATAATAAATACTTATTTGAAAAAGTTCACCACATAAAAAGGGATTTCAATTTATAAAGAAATTCTACTTAATAAGAGATCATATAATAATTTAACGGTTTTACAACCCTACATATGGGTTACAATTCCTCAAAAGGAACACCGAAAATCTCGATTTGATAGAAATTTGGTGAGAATGATCTGCTATGTAAGACAACAAATTATCACCAAAGGTCGCGTTTAAATATTGGATGGTTACCGAGATATACGGGTTTGAATTCGCAATCTTTTTTCTGTAAGCCTTTTTTTTAATTTTTTATTCGTGCTTTGATATGCAACTGCCAAAATCGCTTAGGCGGTTAAGCGCCAATAAATGAATGATCCAATACTTATACGCGACCTTTGGTGATATTTTTTTTTTTTTTTCTTATATAGCAGACCACTTTCACCAAATTTCATTCAAATCGAAGTGATGAAATGTGTATGTGGTCCGGTTGACAAATTTAGCCCCATATTGGTAATGGCTGGTTTTCATTAGGTCAAAATGACTGAGCTCGGAAACTGACACAACTGTCACCATGTCAATTTGGTGTCATATGTGTTTTCATTATGTCTTTAAAACTGGCATGAAAGTTCACATTTAATTTCTTACGGTAAAATCAGCTGTACGCACGTCAAATTACAAACATTTGCCAACATGTAGGCAAATTTATTTTGTGTGTCAAACGTTGAAAATTCCGCTGGCAAACTGAAATTCGATCGTTTTCACATGCATTATTGGATATGACAATGTGTTGTCAAAATTTACTACAAACGCAATTGACACAATATGCCAGCCGTTTTCATTGGTTTGACAACATTTGATGTCATATTTTGACCTAATGAAAACCAGCCACAACAAAAGCTCGAGGTCTCTCAGGGGGGAGTGTGTGATATATGTATGTATAAATTATGAAACATCGAATTTTAATTTTTTTTTTTTTTTTGTTTTTCAATCAGGTCACAAACACTTACAATTAACTAACAAATAAAATTACCTTAAACTTACAACTATCACTACAATTTCAAATCAACCATATCTACTAGACACTTCACCACTTCCCCGATCACAATTACAATCTGAACTTTCTATTCGTGGATCCTTCGAGGTCAATATACGTACACCTTCGGCGAATTTCGGAAAACCATTCATTGTTTCCTTCAACGTTGTCATCATAACCGGCAAATACATGAAAAAATCCTTCACATGCCCAAATATCGTATTGTAGTCTATTTGTGTATTACTGTTACCATAATTATTGCGCATGTAGTGTCTACCATTACCAACGACACCATCAGCACCAACGTCGTTGTAATCAATATCATTGTTGTGCATAGGCGCTGCATACAGTAATTGGAAGTGCACTAATAAAGTTGAAATTTATCAATATTTTCCTTTTACTTTCCATTGATTTGTCGTAATTTAAATACTCACTAAGCGTAATTAGCACTATACTCGTTATGGCAAATAGTTGACACTTCATGTTAACTATGTTAAGGTTAATGAAGTTCACTTGGGTTGTATACTGTATTCGTATTGCACTTGCTGCGACTGCTGTTTTTACAGAAATGACCCTCGTTTTGGTGCACTTGGCTTTTTATAAAGTTTTCCGCGTCTTTTTGCTAAATTTGCAATTTTTTACTTCCAAGTATTGCTGTAATAGTAGATTTTTTCTGCATAGGGTGCTTCAAAATGAACAATTACATATTAAGAAAATTTGAAAACTACACTTTAGACAAAATCACTTGTGGCACTCGGAGCATCAAACGGTTTACGGGATCAAAGCTTTTGACTTTAACAACGACTTTTAGCTGTAAATGGGTTCGCCAACCAGTGCCCGAGAAGGAATATTTTCAACTATCCTAATATCAATAGCAAAAATTTGTGTATAATAATGGGTCCTTTACAAGAAATTCAGTTATTAAATAATAGGGAGAGTCACCAAACCTTATCTTATAACTTTAAACGAGCTAAACTTGTATATTTGTATATCCGGACTATCTCGGGAACCGCTTGAACCATTTGGATGAAATTTGGAATATAGATACTATGCTTGATTCTAAGACTTTCCACTTGGGGGTTGCCACCTGGGCGGTTTACAGGGTTGTCACCTTTCTCAATTTTTTTTTTAAATTTTGTAGCAAATTATGCTAATATTGGTATCAAATGAAAGGTATTTTCAGCGACATGACAACTAAAATATTTTGAAGTTGGGTTGCCACCTAGGGTTGCCATCTTACCACAGTATACTTGTATATCCGGACTGTTTCGAAAACCGCTTCACCGATTTGGATGAAATTTGGCATATAAATAGTGTGATTGATTCTAAGACTATCCACTTGGGGGTTGCCACTTGGGGGTGTACAGGGTTTCCACCTATCTGAATTTTTTAAAATTATGGAGCTGCATATGCCAATATGGTTTTCAAATGAAAGGTATTTTCGCCGACATACTACCTAAGATATTTTCAAGTAAGTATGCCGCCCAGGGTTACCATTTTATCGTATTGTATTTGTATTGTATTTGTATTGTATTTGTATTGTATTTGTATTGTATTTGTATTGTATTTGTATTGTATTTGTATTGTATTTGTATTGTATTTGTATTGTATTTGTATTGTATTTGTATTGTATTTGTATTGTATTTGTATTGTATTTGTATTGTATTTGTATTGTATTTGTATTGTATTTGTATTGTATTTGTATTGTATTTGTATTGTATTTGTATTGTATTTGTATTGTATTTGTATTGTATTTGTATTGTATTTGTATTGTATTTGTATTGTATTTGTATTGTATTTGTATTGTATTTGTATTGTATTTGTATTGTATTTGTATTGTATTTGTATTGTATTTGTATTGTATTTGTATTGTATTTGTATTGTATTTGTATTGTATTTGTATTGTATTTGTATTGTATTTGTATTGTATTTGTATTGTATTTGTATTGTATTTGTATTGTATTTGTATTGTATTTGTATTGTATTTGTATTGTATTTGTATTGTATTTGTATTGTATTTGTATTGTATTTGTATTGTATTTGTATTGTATTTGTATTGTATTTGTATTGTATTTGTATTGTATTTGTATTGTAATTGGATATTTGGATTATTTTGGGATCATTACGAGATCATTTACGGATCACTTTATGATAATTTTGGGACTGTTTTAGATCATTTTGTGTTCAATTTTGGAGTAATTTGGGACAATTTTTGGGTCATTTTCGCATCATTTTGGAGTCATTTTGGGATAATTTTTCGATCGTTTTGGGATAATTTTTGGGTCATTTTGGGAATATTTGAGGGTTTTTTGGGCTCGTTTTGGGATTATTTTGGGATAATTTTTTGATAATTTTGGGGTCATTTTCGGATCATTTTGCGTACATTTAAGGGTGCTTTTGGGGACATTTGGGAATCATTTTTGGATCATTTTAGGGTCGTTTTGGGTTAAATTTTGAGTCATTTCGGAAACATGTAAGAGTCTTTTTGGGATAATTTTAGAATTATTTCAGGGTAATTTTCGGATAATTTTGGGTAAGTAAAGTTAGCGTTAAATTGATAGCACCAAGCAAGCTCGCTCATCCAGGTACTAAACACCTTATAAAGCTTTTAAACGTCTATTTTGGTGTAAAAGGTATACGAAATCGCTTCCCGACCACGCCCACTTTCGATATGGAAAATTGCCAAAATCACATAAATGAATAAACAAAATTCGGTTAGGTAAATAGCTAAAATAGTATAATTTTCTGTTAAACTTTAGAAGTGGACGTGGAACTGTGAATTTTTAAGGGGGCCATTTTTGAAAATTCGTTTGCTCATAACTTTTGGGTTAACAGGTTTCATGGAGGAAATATTCCTAATGAAAATGGTAAAAATCGCTGGGTATTTAATGTTCGGTTTACCCGAACTTAGACTTCCTTAATTGTTTATTTCAATTTTTTTCTTGAAACTTTCATTCATTTTTGAAAGCTTTTTCAAGATTGAATTTTGTCCACACCATTTATGTGTGCGATGTAGCTCAGTGGTACAGCAGTCTGAGTATAATGCTGAGAGTATTGGTTCGAGTCCCAGCCAACGGACAAAAACATTTATTTTTTCCTTAAAAAATTCTTAAAACATTTCTGGTTTAAAATTGAAACCCCATTTATTTAACCAATTTTCTTGAAAACTGGTTTCCAGTTCATACATATGTATCTTGAAAAAAACTCGGGTTTACGTACTTATCATAGTTTTATGCTAACCTTGCATTTCTTAGCATTTCTAAAATTTAAATTTTTTATAACTCGGAAACTTTTTTGCACCATTGTTGTACATATGTACGTATATAAAATGCAACTGGAGACGAGTGGTCTGACCGACCAAGAAGTTTTATACCTATACATATAAATGTTTTTAAATTTTTATTTTGAATACATGCTAAAGGCAGTCGCGTTGATTTAGTGGGGCAGGTCATTTTGAAATATTTCGGAAAATATTAATAAGTCCGCTTTTACACTTGTCAAGTATTGCTTTCAATTCTGCTGCGACTTAGGCGGTGGAGGTGAGCGGCTTCCTCTTCTCGCATGTAGCGCGACTGAGTTGAATTCAACTAATTTGCTAGTGTAAAAGCGGACTAAAAAAGTCGGGTCCTTCTTTTTTTTCTTATGCCTCAAAAGAGAAGTCCCCAAAAGCGCAAATAGGGTTTGATAGTCCTTCACCAGCTTTTGTTTTTACGTGTTGTTGTTGTTGTTGTAGCGAGGTGTAGCCCTGCCTAAATGTCAGACAGGGTCACCCCGAGTGTATTGCTCTTGGCCGGGTCGATATAAGAAAACGGCCCGGGTCGTTTCGGCACGATGGGTACAGCACAAGTACTGGTACCGTTCTCGTAGAACCGGCAATACGAGAAACTAGCCGTGTAGGCTATGTAGGTCATTTAGCGTTACCCAGGGTGCACCAACTGGGAGGCGACCTACTTTTACACCCCTTGCCTCTTACTACGGTTAGGCGGGGGAAGTTACGGAACCGAAAACTTTTGGGAGTTATATTTTTCCCCAAACAATTTAGCCCTTAAAGGCTGGTTTTCATAAAGTCAATGGTGTCAAATTTCATCGACTTTATCGATAAAGTCGATCAAATTTCACCTAATGAAAACCAGACCACGTTGATTACAATTATGTTAAAATCTATCAACAAACTTCGCATGCACCTACCATCGAATCTTTGTATGACGAATAAAATTCAATGAATAAATTACTGCTTCCACTCAATTTAGCCTACATATTTGTTGTCAGCTTTTAGTGCGTGATTATACTTAAATATCAATTCATCGTCATACCATTACAGCTTAACCATTTCAATTTTGGAAATTTTCTAAATTTGCGTTTTTAACGCGCCTATCACACCCCGACAGTCACCATCAGACTGTACTAGTCCAAAGCATCTGCATCCTCATCAGTGGGGATAATCTCGAGTGACAGTGATTGATGTTTACGAAATTTGAGTGATACATTTGCTTGGTGGCCCTCACCCTTTTCATTAATGAATGCTGCGCCCACAGCTTACAGCTTTCAATTCATCTACATGGGAAATGACAATAGAAAAATAAAATGAGCAAAATCAAATACGCTTAAGATCCCGCTGTGAAATTGCAACTTTTTTTAAATGAATAACAGTTTTTTGTCTCGTTTACAGTTAGTTGTCTCAAATTAGAATTTTAGTAGTTACCCTGCTAGACAGTGCTATGACATTCAGTCAGCTTTGTAATGTTGCCTTTGAGAACGTGATGGGAATTCGTGATGTAAATATAAAACAGCTGATATTTACATCACGATTCACCATCATGTTCTCAAAGGCAACATTACAAAGCAGAGTGAAAGTCGTAGCACTGTCTAGCAGGGTAATTTCTATATTTAACCCGATTCCTATATCTATTTTAATCAATATCCTTATCTCATTCGTATAAGACGCCCCCTTTTTCGTTATCCCCATTTTTTTTTTGGAGGTGGTAAGGCTCGATCTCATACAGTCTCTCACCAAACTTCAGTGGTCTAACATAAATAATTCCAGAGATACGGACAATGAAAAATTCCATTTGTATGGGAGGTGCCACACCTCCTATATATGTATATCAAAATATTTTTTAGCTTGTGACCATCCCTGTGTAAAATTTGGTTACGATCGGCTTATTCGTTTATGAGCCAAATATGTCTGAAAACTGCTCCCTGCGAAAACTCTCATCAACACCTTTTATTTGATACCAATATTGTAAAAAACACATTCTGGGTCACCCCTGGTCCACATTTTGATCAATATCTCAGGATTCCACAAATTTGTTTAACTTTTTCTTTTTTTAAAAACCTTCTCCGGGGAAAAACAAATACAATAAAAAAAATTTGTTAAATCGGTTAATACGTTCAGGCGTGCTGTGATCACCAAGGGAAATGGGCATCCATTTTTATATATATAGATTTCGGGAACTTCATATTTTAACCTTATGTTTATTGTTGTAGTACTAGTACTTGTGCTTTCAATCATCTAGCTCGATCAAATTAGACAATTCAAATAAGAGAAAATCCGGCCAAGTTCAAGTTTTTATAGAGAGCTTAGGTTTGGCGTTCGAAAAAAAAGCTTCAAAATCCAAATCGATCTCATGTGTGCTAAAAACTTATTCCAGGTCAAAGGTCAACATTTTAGATTTCTTGGATTTTTCTTGAAAACGGTTATTTTTGTTCAATAAACTTCCGAGACCAGTCCTGAGATCTCGCGATTAACTCTATACATTATTTGGACATCGCTTTTTTAGCACACATGGGACCGATTGGAACTTTTGCAATTTTCTTTTTTGGGGTGAGCTTAAGCTTTCCACAAAAGCTTGTCTGTTGGAATTTTTTTTACAAGATATCTTGAAAAATGACCCCCTATCTTTTGGTGAGAATAACAAAATTGGAGTGTCTTTTGGTCTTTAACCATCCTAATGATGATGCTGAACCAAGACCATTTTTCGCTTCGCTGTTTCACTTGTTAGGCGCTGCTGAAATATTTAAAATTTAAAAGCCGAATCTCTTTCGAAATATGCATTACATTTGTCCCATAGAAAAATAAACAACATCAAATTGAAGTGATGATTTTGATTAATGTTGACAAAGAATGTTGACAACTGTTTGTCATTTGGGCTCCAATCATACCAGAAATTCGAAGTGTCGCTCTTGAGATTCTCATCCCAAGCAAATGGTTACTTGTGAATGATTGAGTAATGTTTTTAGTAAATAACATTCAAAAACCAAGTGAGTATCGTTCGTAATTACGCAACACTTTAAATGATTGAGCTATCAAATCCCCCTTGATGGGGATCTTAATTTCCCTAAAAACATTCGTTATAAATGATTTGTGCAGTGACAGTCTCAATGAGGTGCCTGTTGTATTTGAGTATTTCCCAAGTGTTATGAAGTAGTTTTGATTAAGAATTACTTATTGGGTATCGTTTACTAAAATGCTAGCACTCAAATAGACTTATTTCCAAAAGAATGGTTGATGGGTGCAGCGAGTCCCCACTCGCTGGGAGCTTCCTAAAAACTTGTATACCAAAAACTCGCATAGCTTTTTTTTCGACACTGATTACAAGCCATATATCAGGACAGCTATGACGAGAGCGTTATGGAGCTTGAACTTTGTACGTCAAGGCAGGACTTCCGCCTTTCGTATTTGTAATTGGTTTCAGTGATAGCTTAGAGATGGGATTTTATCCCACCACTAGCTGCCTGCATATATCCCTATCCTTATCCCTATTTCTTAGCCTAACCCTCTCCCCAGTCCCAGCCCCAACCCAAGAACGTGATGGTTTTATATTTACATCAGGATTTACCATCATTTTCTTAAGGGTAATATGAAAAAGCTGTCATAAAGGCGGCGATATACCAACAGGTTATCATAAACTGTAATGAGATTTTTGCCGACCTTCTCTTCCCACTTGTAGTGTGCTGCTTTGAATTTATTTTTTCTACATGTTGGCGGGACCACCAGCTTTTTACCGACTCGGAACGGCTGTTTGCTGAGAAGCTGCTCATGGCAGAAATACACCCGGAGAGTTTGTCAAACTACCGCCGAGGGGCGATCCCGTTTAGAAATGTTGATGTTGTTTTTGCCGGGCATTGATATGACACGACTTGGTGTAGTAGGCCGAGCACTTAACCGCTACACTACGGCGGCCGCCGTCTCAATCTCTTCAAAAAGGTTGATTTGTTCCAATAGCCAATGTTACTTTTTCTGCTGACTTGATCTTTGGTCTGTCGAGTTTAGGGGTTGATACAAAAGAACATATTTTTGTTTGAAGACTTTGGGAACTGATTTGTTGTTGTTTAACGTATCTCAATATACTCACACACCTACTTACACACATAAATATAAGCTTACTATGCATGTTCTTGTTGTTGTCACCTAAGGAGTTTTCAGCGATAAGGAAATCTTTATTTTTGAGGATCAACAGGTATAATGTGCCACCAAGTATTCGTTAATCCTTTTTAAGCTGCTACTGTATTGTTCGCATTTCATCATTTTTGTTTGTTCCAGCCGCTTGGATTTATATTTTTACTTGTAGACAGCGGCTTAGCCAGGGTTTCTGACTAGAAGGATTACTCCATATTTTCTGGGTAACATTATACATAGTTAGAGAAATTCGAATTGCCACACATGGCCACTTTGGCGATTTCAAGGCTCTGGTAGCCTAACTCAAGGACGTGAGGCTTGGTTAGCTTCTTACGCAAATAAAACCCAAGGTATATAAATCTATTTGTATAAAAGAGGGGATATACTTAAACTCTATTCCGCTTTGAAACCTTTGTCTGAACTTACGAATTCTCCTAACGGCAAGATTTTTGGTCATTCATAGTAGTCTCCCCTCTTCCTTAGCCCTGCTCTCGCAGCGCCACTGCTTGTTATCATATGCCAAACACGTATGTGGTGTGGTAATCTCTGCTAGTCGCCAGTATGTGAGTTAATCTCTGAAAGTTGTTTATATTCTTAAGAATCCTATTTCAACAATTCATCCTTCGTTATTATTATGACTTTGCATGTCCACAAACATAAATACATCTTTTCTAACATTCATTCAATTCAAGGATATCTCAGTATTTATGTGCTGCCATATTCATTTAAAGGATTTGTGTTTAGAATGACAATTCCAAATCACAGATAGATTTTGTTTATGTAACCTAGCAAAACCCCAAGGAAAAATTAGGAGCATATAGCAGCTGCTGAGGAGTTGTATGCCGTAAAGAAAGCTCGCGGAAATTTTTATTGACTATATCTACTTATACACGTTGTCGGCTAATACAAAGTGACTTAGATCTAGATCAGGTTGGTAACCACCTAAAATTTAATTAATTATAGACCAATTTACACTGCGGCTCTTTGTGATCATCTTGTTAGCTAAGCCAACTCTATGAACTCTATATTTTATATCTAGTAAGTAAAACTGTTTTTATACCCAGCGTAATAACACTAGTACAAGGGTATTGTAATTTTGTCCACATAACGGTACTATGTAACGGCACAAAATAATCGAGATAGATATAGAGTTCCATATATGAAAGTTCTTTGGTTGGAAAAAAAGTTCATTACGGCATGTCCGCCCGTCTTGAGTAAAAATTGAGATATTTGCATGAAATTTGGTATACAGGTTACTTTCTTGCCAAGGTAGGTTGCTATTGAAATCGCATGATAACCATCCCCCTTTTTCGATATCGAAGATCACATAAATTGACATAACTTGAGATATTTCCATGAAATTTGGTACACAGGTTACATTCTGGCCAAGGTAGGTTGCTATTGAAATGGGATGATAATCACGCCCGTTTTTCGATATCGAAAATTTCGAAAATCACATAAATTGACATAACTTGAGTAAAAATTGAGATATTTGCATGAAATTTGGTTTACTGGTTTCACTCTGGCCAATGTAGGTTGCCATTGAAATCGGATGATAACCACGCCCCTTTTTCGATATCGAATATTTCGAAAATCACATAAATTTACATAACTTGAGTAAAAATTGAGATATTTGCATGAAATTTGGTTTACTGGTTACATTCTGGCCCAGGTTAGTTGCTATTGAAAATTGGCGAAATCGGATGATAATCACGCCCCCTTTTTCGATATCGAAAATATCGAAAATTTCGAAATACACATAAACTGACATAACTTGAGTAAAAATTCAAATATTTGCATGAAATTTGGTAATCGGATGATAATCACGCCCCCTTTTTCGATATCGAAAATTTCGAAAATCACAATTTGACATAACTTGAGCAAAAATACCAAATGCATGAAATTTGGTATACAGGTTACTTTCTGGCCATGGTTAGTTGCTATTGAAAATTAGCGAAATCGGATGATAATCACGCCCCCTTTTTCGATATTGAAGCTAAAATAGTATAATTTGGTAGGTAAATCCTGCTGGTCATTCTATTTTGTGATTTCCTGTTAAACTTTAGGAGAGGGCGTGGCACCCTGTACTGGTCATAACTTAAGGTTAGCAGGTTGCATGGTGGTATAGGAAATATTCCTGATGAAAATGGTAAAAATCGCTGGGTATTTAATGTTCGGCTTACCCGAACTTAGACTTCCTTACTTGTTTAATTTTTAATCTGTAGCCACCGTAAAGCTAGGACATTTTTATAAGCAAAATGCAGTAATCATACAAATTCAACACGCTTGCGTAAACAAACGATGCAACAGTTAATTCTTACAGTTGTTCTAACCGTTCGGACTGTATTTACTTTAATTGTATTTTCACTTTTTTATCAGCCACCTACAACTTAAGACTTATGCTGGAGGCGCTAAAAAATGCCGTTTTTTTCAATTTTCCGCCGTTTCAACTTAGTAAATATTTGTGCAAGCAAACAGCCAGAATGACTATCGCTTACCTTTTACAATGAATGTAAATATAGACAGTTTTCAGCAAATATTTGGAAGCTGCCTCAGCGGCTCTTGTAAGACAATAGCGCAACACACCTATACTATTCTTTAGTAGATAAATGTATTTCAAAAAGAAAAACAAAAAAATAACACAATTTAAGAAAAGAAGTTACACCCAAACCTAACAAACAGTAGTCCACAACAATTTGTCGTATTTCTTTGAAATTATTTTTAAATTATTTGTTTGTTCTGTTATCTATTTGTTCTACTGTGCACTCTGCCGTGGGTCGAAGCGTATACCCATTGGGCTAATATACAACCAATTTTATGGAGATGTAAGAAGTTATGAGAGTGAAATGAAATAGAGCCCCAGCGAGTTAGGGGCTTATAAAATGGCCGAGCCTAATGCAACATTCAAAACTTGCGCTAGGTCGAGGTAGGATTGAGATATTTACATAGAAAGATCGTGCGAAATTGGCGAACGTGGAGATGGATTTCAAAATACATGACTTTCCCTTGATTTTGAGTCTAGGAATTATGTCTCAAAAAATAAATGTCATTGAAAAGTGCTAAAATTAGACAATTACTAATCAAGCTTAAACCGTTCTTGAATTGAATGGAAATCCTTTTCAAAACAGAATTAATGATCCCGAAACGTACTCAATTTAAGCCAGGTTAGGTTAGGTTCAAGTGGCTGCCGCAGAGGCACACTTAGGCCAGTTTTAAAAGACCCGTTGTTATACCACCAACACTAGGAAAGTCAATCCCGGTACCCGGCCATATGGAAAATCCCTGAGTTGTTGGATTCATCTACATAGCAGAATCTGACGCTCCTAAACCGACACCATTACTCCTCCTCGAACCAGTTAGAAGGCCATGAAGTCCTTTATGTCCAGTTCCGCGATCTGGCGTAGGCTTTCCAGGAAGGGAACTCTTAAAAAGCGCGTTCTCGCGCCACTTGAAGCCGGGCAGTTTCCTCCCCCTCATCATCTTTGCAACTCCTACAGCATCGTCGATAGGACACATCTAGCCGTTCTGCGTGCCTACCAATAAAGCAGTGTCCGTATGAAACACCTATTAATATGGAGATTTCTCTCCTTCTTAAGGGCGTGAATGTATCTAGATCTTTTATGATCCCATTTCGGCCAGGTTTGTTGGATATCCGGCGCCCTGGGGATTCTCGCCATCTTTCGTTGGCTTGACAATGTGTGTACTCCTTCAGCATTAACTTGCATGGGGCAAACGGCATACCTAAGCGCTCTTTATCCCGTAGAATCTGCTTGGTCGTACCCTGCCTGGCAAGTTCGTCTGCCCTACAGTTTCCCTCAATGTCCCTATGACTCGGGAACCATGTGAGACTCACGCGGTTCTTTTGGGCCATCTCTTGAAGAGATCGACGACAGCTTAGCGCCAGTTCAGAGTTAAAACGAATAAGAGCCAAGAGCTTTGATGGCTTATCCAGGGCGCGGCATCCAAGATTGCTGAGACTTCAGCCTGCAATGAGCAGGTAGTCTGGAGAAGAGCTCAAGTTCCAGATCCCTTAAATAAAACCCAACACTGCCGTCTAACTTCCAGCCGTCAGTGTAAACAGAAATGCCGCCATAAGTAGCGGGACACCGATCCGTCCTCTCCCATTCCTCTCTACTGGGAATTTTTGTTTTGAACGATAACTTTTCAACGTACTACAAGTTGGATATATGTATGGAACTTCATTCGAAATAAGCGATCGAGCGTTCTTTGTAACACATGAATACGTCTTGATCTATCCACGGTTTGCGAACATTACAAACTAGACTTGTATAAACCCTACAATTGGGTATAAGTTTTTTATATTCCACTTCTGATTCTGAGATTCACCTAATAAAAGGGCATGTGAATTTTTACTCCATTTTTCTTTTTGGATACCGCCTTTGTTTTCCATTATCTGGTGCACTGGTGACCATATTTAAAGAGATTACAACATGAAAACAATGTACGTATGTGCTCTTTGCCACTTTTTTTACAGTGAATTCGTATGCGCTTAAATGCCAATATTTATTTTAGTTGGTTTTTTTTTTGGTAATATATGGTTTACTTTATGCAACAAAAGATATTTTTATTACTTTCAAATGCCGCCCGCGGTATATCAAAGGCTTTGGTTGTGAAATTTAATTAAATCTGTGGTACAGTTAAAAACATATTAAAGTAAACCCATTTAAGCCTCAAGTGTCACTGTTTGCCGGCGAAGGACTGCGGAAACCTTCATTTGGTAGTTATTCTAACCGTATGTTATGTACAGGACAGCGTCATCTCATCGATCTTTGTCACATGAAAATGTGATTTGTCTGCCACAACCGATGCATATTTACATTTGAGTCTCAATTTTAGCCTTTGCAGTGCCTTATGTTACTTTTATGAAAATTCAATTAAAACAAACACATCCATTCATAGTTTCATTCATCTGGAAAGCGCTTAGCGTCCATCGTCCAGTTTTAGTTGGCGTAAATTTGTTATGTCTAAAAGTTTCTACGTCTAATAGTCCTAAACTATACTTCTACAATGACCCTGCTTTCACTCAGAATCGCTTATAAAATCGTTTTTAACACGATGAATGTATTTTTAATATCACTCTCACCCCATTCGAATATGTAATCAATTTACCTATCTATCAATCTTCTATTACTCAAATATATAGGTACTAAATTGCTGGAAAAGTAAATTTAACGAATAGATATGTATATATATTGGGTGATCCATAGAGTATTTTTAACTTATTTAGACAGTGACTTATCTTTCCTGGTGGATATTTTGATATTTGGTTGGGAAAAATATATCTATCCCTTTTTCCTTAAAAAACTTTGCAATTCAATATTGAAGCATATGCTTTTCGTGGTAGTATTTGAAGAATCACATTTTCTCCAATACGCCCTACCTTTCTTACATTATGGCAACAGTGTACGGACTCTGAGGACCACGGCTAGCGAAACTCTGAACACTATTAAAGATAGTTTTCTTTCGGGCCAAAGTTTATGGAAGTTGTGTATAAAGTGACAGATCAACACTTGACAACAGGAAGTTCCATCAGCGAAGACCCGGATTTGTGGTATTCTAAACTGACTTTTCCATCTGCCTTCTATCATTTAATATTTAAAAGAACCTTCTTATGTATCACCCTTACACAGAACACCGTAATAGATACGTCACATTTTGCTGACAGTTTCATTTACGTAGAGCTGGGACAACCCATTTCCAAAGGCGATGCTAAAATATAAATAGTTATTAGGTATTTGTTAACATCTACAATAGTTAACATTTAAATTTAACATCTGCCCCTATTCGAGAGTGGTAACAAAACTTCCTCCCCATTTTCATTTCGCCTTTCTTGTAGATTGGGAAGAGTATATGTACGTCTTCAATGTGGAGACATGCACTCGTTCGAGCATATCCTGCATAACAGGTAATCCATGCTTTGGGATTGGAATGACGGATTAGGGTATCGGAGTCGTCATCTCTGACGCATTTTAGCAATAAGGAGCAGTGTTCCCTCCATAACTTAAGTACGCTCTGTACGTCGGTGTCCCAGGTGTCCGATAGCAGGTGTGGGAGTCGAGTGGATACATTACCAGCTGTCTGCGTGTACGTACCCTGCAGCAACTGGTTGAAAACTACTTTAAAACTAGTTGGTGCACCAGGCCCAACTAGTCAGTCTTTTGTCTTTTTTTCGTATAAGCGTCTGATATTTTTTACTTGTTGATGTCCTACGAAATGTCAATCAGATTTCAATCAGAACATACCAGTCAGTACTAGTCATGATATACTAGAATTATACTAGTTTTAAAATACCAGTTCTACTAGTTACCATACTTGTCCAAAAGCATTGAACCTGGACTAGAATGATTTCAACTAAAAACTAATAGTCGCATTATTTTCATGACTTACACTTTATTTTATCATTGGCCTTCATTTTCATGTTTATTCTATTTGTATTTACCCAAACACGAAAAACCACCTGTGAATTACAAGAGAAAAAGAAGCAAACGAAACGAATGAATTTGGATTTTTGTAACTGGTATGATTTCAACCAGAAAAATATAGTTGCATACTAGTATGGAATGGATTTTTCCTGACTAGTATGAGTTTACCCAAAAAAAATTTGGTTGTATATATGTAAATATTTAGCTTAGGCGTGTCGTAGGGAGGTTCACATGCAAAATCTAGCTCCGATTGGAAGCGCCTAAGGTGTGTCGCAGGGGGGTTAAAGTTGAATTTGTCTTGCCCACACTTAACAAATCTCTCAACTCCTCCATTGAGCCTCCTGTAATATTCCAAAATAAATTTAAAAACTCAACTGCGAGTCTGAAATATTTTAAAATTTTAGTTACTGATATTTATTTGATAGATTTCGATTGAGAAAATCATCACCGTCTCCACGCAAACCACCATTATCCAAAAAATTTAACGCCTGCTCCTTGGCATCATCGTCTAATACCATTTCGGGCCAATATTCCATACTTGTTGTGGCTCTCATTTTCCGATATGACTCGGCTATATTCTCATCCAGCATACGATCCACAATATTAGCCTGTTCTAGCATATGACGCACTTTGTAGTCCTCAGCCCTATTATCACGTGGTGGCTGATTTGCCATTGAATCGATAGTCACGCCAGGCCTTGCTCCTTCAACGCCACCAACTTGCTCACCATCATGCCCGCTTAGAAACTGTACCACCTTTTCGCGTTGCTCTGCCATTTTGCAGAGCTCGCAACGTTTTTCCATAAGACGTGTCTTTAATTGTTCCAATGATATACGCTCCTGTGTAAGCATCATGCGTTCTTGTGACAAATTCACCTCCTTCTCACCCAGTTCACGCATGCGCTGTTGCAAATGTTGTATTTTCATTTGGAAATTTTGTTCTGCTGTACGTGCGCGCTGTTGCGCCTCTTGTGATTTATGTTCAGCCATGCGGAATGCGAGTGTTTCCTGTTGTAGCTCATCTTCTTTGGCGCGTAACGTAGTCTCCTTATCAATGAGCTCGCGTTTTTGTTGCTCTAGCTGACGCAGCGATTTGTGATAGCGCTCACGTTCGGCATCCGCTTGACGCGCCGCATCTTGTGCCACTTTCATAACGGCATCCATCTCGAGTCGTTGCTTCTCCACATCATGCTCGGAATGCAGTTGTCGCTCTGTTTCAATTTTGGTACGTTCTAAGTAGATGCGTGCCCGCTCTTCCTGCAATTCCACTGCAACGCGTTGAGATTCGGCGAGCTGTTGCTCCTTCAGATCGGCTAAACGTTTTTCATCGCGCGCTATTTGTTCGCGCACAAATTCTTTTTCTTTTTCAAATGCTGCCTTTTCGGCTTCGAGTGACGCCATGCGCTGCCGCAGCTGCCAATTCTCTTCGGCTGAGTCTTTGGATAGCTTATTCAATTGTAGCTCCAAACTACTAACGAGCCCCATTAGACGCTTCTTCTCCTCATCTGCGGACTCTTCATTCATCTTCAAACGCCTCTCGGCATCCTCGAGACGTCGTTCACGCGTCTCCAACTTTTTCTCTTTTTCTTTATGAAGCGTATCGAGCCGCGTTTGCACATCATCACGCAAGCCCTGCAAATCGCCGCTCAAATTCTGAAGATTGCTTGATGCAGCTTTGAGTATTTCCATGTATGAGCCGTTTTCTTGCAGCGCGGCAAATTCGAGCATTTTTGACTGTCGTACGTTCTCCAACATACGCCGATGCTCTTCTCTTAATATCTCCAAGTCATCCTCGTGCGATTTCTTCAACTTGCGCAACTCATCTTCGTGGTCCTGCTTTATCGTGCTAGCATCAGTTTCGTATTCTGTTTTCAATTTCAGCTTTTCATGCTCCAGCGCTTCGAACTTTTGTGTGTAGTGCTTTGTAAGCTCTTCAAGTTCAGCCTTTAGACGCGTCTCAATCGATAGCGCTTGTTGCTCGACCACCTCCAGCTGTTTCTTGTAGGAACGCTCAATCAATTCAATCTCGCTCTCATAGTTGACTTTTTGATTTGCCACCAGCTCTTCCAAACGCAATTTCTCTAGCTCTAAACGCTTTAAATCAGCCTCCAATTTTACCGTTTCCAACATAGCATTTTGCGGTGAATTCGGTCTACTTTGGCTGCGACTACGACTTCCGCTGTGATTACGGCTGTGACCGCGTAAAACTGCCTTACCGTCTTCTGATTTATCTGGCGTACCATCGGGTGAACCCATGCGCTCGCCTAACTCTTCATGCGTCTGCTTTGCCCGTGGCAGTGACATGGGCGCCAGCAATGCTGGTTGGGACATTAACAGTTGGATGTGTGTGTTTATGCGCTGCTGCTGCATCTTTATGTGCTCTTCCATTTGTTGTTGGCGGTGCATCTGTTGTTGCATCAGCGTCTGAAATTGACGTTCCTGCTGTAGTAGTAATAATTCTTGCTTGCGCTGCATGTCCATTAAGACGCGTTCTTGAGTCTTCATTTGTGCTGCCAATGTCAGTTGGGACTCTTGCTGTTGCAGAGCGGTGTAAGCATTTTTCATTTCCAGTTGATGTGTGTTCAGAAGAAATATATTTTGTGCGGTGCTGTTACTAGGTGCTACAGCAGGCATTGTCTGCGGTGCGCTTTCCTCTAGTTCTAGCTCTTGTGCATCCTGGACTTCCTCAGCCGCGTTATCTGGAATTTTCAAAATTTCTACATTCTCCCTACTTGCTGTTGTCATAAGCTGTTTTACTGTACGTTGTGGCGATTCCGCTGAAGTTTCGATTTTGCTTGTTACTTCGGGTTCAGCGCTCAAACCCAACCAGTCGGCAGTAGTGCCACGTTTTCTTGTATTCGGCGTTGACATACCCGATGTAGAAATGTCCTTTTCTCTATCCTTAACTGGTCCACCAAAGAGGCCAAGCGGATCCGTAGTCATAGCATTTGAAGCACTCGAGCTCCGTCGCCCTACAGAGGTTTTAGGACGTTGTTGCGTGAGTGGCAGATTGGAGGTCTCCCCACTAGTATCTGTTGATTGTCGTGATATTCCAGGTCTATCTGTGTCTCGACGTCCAGTTGCTGGCAGCGCAGTGGTAGGTCTTCTCGTCTCGCTAGCGCTTGAGCTGGCAAATAAATCGTCCAATAAATTTATCTTACTACCCGCTTTGGGTTTTTGTGGATCGAAACCCAAATCATCGTCATCGTCTTCGGCTAGTAGTTTAGTTTGTGCTGAGTGTGGGTTCGCTGGGCGTGGCGTGCTGGCTAAGTTTGTTGTTGTTGCTGCAGTGGAGTGGCGGGCTTTTGGTACGGACTGTGTTTTGGTTCCTTCTGTTTCCTCTTTTATTCCAAATAAATCATCCAATTTGTTTGTACTTTTGTTTATACGCTGAGTGAGTCGTTTCCCAGTTGGATTTTCGAAGAAGCCGTCGTTATCAAGACTATTGTCGCTTAGTAAGTCTGCTAATGGATCTTCCCCGAAATTCATAGCGGTCAGCAGTGGATGGTTGGAAAGAATCAATTCACACTAAATAGGAGCAAAAAGTCTTAGTTATAAAATTTGTTGACGGAAAATTAAATAAATATAAAGTAGTGCAAAAAGAGCCGTGCAAAAATTGTAGGAAGCTCAAGAAATTACGTCTAAAATATTTACAGTGACAATCATATAGACTGGAATTCAGCCCCTGGAGAAGTGCTTACAATAAGCCTAAAGTAGGATATGATGACGGAGGGTGTGCCTAAAATTTACGATACGAAGGCTCGGGATTCCTGCCTTAGAAATTCGGGTTTGAGCATCGGAAAGACCTGACGATTTGTGCATTGATCCAATCGCCGTTACTCATTATCAAACGAAGGGCGCAGTACCTACGTACTCTCGGTAGAAAGCACTCGCACATTTATACGGCTCCGAACAAGCCTTAACTTCGAGGCCAATAAATAATTTTTGGGTGGTTTTCGTCGTTGCCAACACCAGCACAGAGGTTGCAGAACCTTAGGGGATCCTCTAATTTGGCGCCGTCTGCTTGGTCGGCGCATGCATTTATTAAATAAATGCCTTCAAACAGAGAGACAAATTGTTGGCAATTGCTCGCTTTTCAGCGAATGGTGATAGAGAGAGCGACGGTGGAAGGGGACGGGTACCGAGTTGCCGGTGCTCGGTCTACACGCTTTATGTTGCCACTTTTCTCAACTTCGTTTTATCAGCCGCAATTTAAATTTTCGTATTTTTTTAAGTTTTTTTTTTTTCAAATCCGAACCCTGCCGTTTGGAACCAGTGCTGATGTGTCTCATCCTGGCGTCGCATATCTATCACGGTGTGTTTCCACACTGTTATGTCAGGTTCCGGTTTAATATTACTTTCTGCCGCCTTCCTGCTCAGACTATCCGATTTCTCGTTCCCATCGAACCTTTGGTGGGCCGGAATCCAGCCTATCTTTTGTCCTGGTTTTCAGGCAAATTATCCGCTCTACGCATTTATGAACTAGAGCAGGTTTGGGTTTGGTGAAGACGGTTGTTTTTGTTGTTGTTGTAGCAAGGCGTAGCCCTGCCCAAATGTCAGACAGGGTCACCCCGAATGAATTGCTCTTGGCCGGGTCGATATAAGAAGCACAAGTACTGGTACCTTTCTCGTAGAACCAGCAATACAAGAAACTAGCTGTGTAGGCCATGAAGGTCATTTATCGTTACCCAGGGTGCACCAACGGGGAGGCGCCCTAATCTTACATCCATCTATTCGCCTGATCTTCTAACACCCATTTCCCTCTGGACCAATCCTGTAGAAACTGCTAGTTTTGTTTAAACTAGGGGTTGCATGTGCATGTGTAATGGAGTGTGGTTTCTAAGCGACCTTGCTCAATCCTGACTCTTGCGTCCTCGTTCGTGCACTCTGGGCAACGGGAGCTACCTAGGCTCGCGGCAGAAAGAGAGGGAGCCCCGGTGGGGCCACTCTGACATACTTGGTTTAAGGGCTCACCGAGGTCTTTTTCGCAGCGTCTGTTCACCACATGGTGCGGCTGCAAGCGGGTGTCTGTCTTGTAGCAAGCGGCTCGCTATATAAATGTGTGAATATTTTTTTATCAAAATCCCGGAGACGGGTTGTGCGCTGGGTTTGGGACCCGCCACGTAAAAAATTTAGTCCACTGAAAATTTTAATAAAGCCTCGGATGAGAACCCCCTTTAATGTTGACGACCCGGCAAAACGAAATAAGGACTACGAGAAGGATATTAGGGCATGTACCTGGAATGTCCGGACCCTTTCAATGGATGGTACCGCTGCCCGACTGGTTGATGTCCTCATGAACGCAAAGGCTGACATCACCGCCCTGCAGGAAATGCGATGGACGGGACAAGGAAAGACGACCATCGGACCTTGTGACGTTTACTACAGTGGCCAGACACGCGGCAAAGCGCGTGGTATAGGATTCGTGGTGGGAAAGAGACTTCGCCGCCAAGTATTAGCGTTCACTCCTGTGAACGAGCGTCTCGCTGCGATCCGCATCAAGGCGAGGTTTTTCAACATAACATTTATCTGCGCCTATGCGCCGACAGAGGAGACGGACGACGCAGAGAAGGACTCCTTCTACGATAAACTTGAACAGACTTATGATCGCTGCCCCCAGCATGATATCAAAATCGTGCTCGGCGACTTTAATGCCAAGGTGGGCAAGGAAGGAGTCTTTGGTCCCACAGTTGGAAAATTCAGTCTCCACGATATAACATCCCCCAACGGCACTAGGTTGATTGACTTCGCCGCTGCTCGCAATATGGTCATCAGTAGTACCAGGTTCCAGCATAAGCGAATACACCAAGCCACATGGCTGTCCCCTGATCAAAGAACTAGAAACCAGATTGATCATGTCTTGATTGACGGCAGACATAGCTCCACCGTTCTGGACGTGCGTACACTGCGTGGTCCCAATATTGACTCTGACCATTATCTTGTCGCAGCCAAGATACGCACACGCCTCTGTGCAACGAAGAAAGTGCGCACAGTAACGGAAGGAAAGTTTGACGTCGAGAAGCTGCGCATGACACAGACAGCTGATAATTTCACAACTCGACTCTCACACCTGCTGGCAGAGGGCAATCCTCGACCTAACGATGTAACCGAGCAATGGAAGCATATCTCTCACTCATTGCGTACCGCCGCTGAGGCCACTATAGGGTTCCAGCGAGCCCGCAAGAACAACTGGTACGATGAGGAATGCAAAACTGCCTCGAAAAAAAAGGACGCTGCCTACAAGGAGACGTTGCGAACGGGCGCAACCCGCAGTGTATGGCAACAATATCGTGAGGCAAAGAAGGAAGAGAGACGCCTTTTCAGAAAAAAGAAAAGTGAGGCCGAAAGGCGTGAGTGTGAGGAGCTTGAGATGCTGGCAGACAGGAATGATGCCCGAAAATTCTATGAAAAGATCCGGCGGATGACGGAAGGTTTTAAGACCGGGGCAAGCTCCTGTAAGGACAATAATGGCGACCTGGTAACCGACGTACAAAGTGTACTTAAATTATGGAGGGAGCACTTCTCCTCACTGCTAAATTGCGAGGGAGACGTCGAACCCGATACCCCAATCCCTGACGATGGAAAAGTCGTCCCACCACCTGACTATGATGAAGTGAGGATAGCTATATCCCGGCTCAAAAACAACAAAGCGCCTGGAAAAGACGGACTACCCGCCGAGCTGTTCAAACACGGAGGCGAAGAGCTGGTAAAAAGCATGCATCAGCTCTTATGCAGAATATGGTCAGACGAATGCATGCCTCCGGATTGGAATTTAAGTGTGCTTTGCCCAATCCACAAGAAAGGCGATCCCGCTAACCGCACCAACTACCGCGGAATTAGTCTTCTTAATATCGCATATAAGGTTCTTTCTAGCGTGTTGTGTGAAAGGCTGAAGCCCATCGTAGACAAACTGATTGGACCTTATCAGTGTGGCTTTAGACCTGGTAAGTCTACCATCGACCAGATTTTCACGATACGCCAAATCCTGGAGAAGACCCATGATAAGAGAATCGACACTCACCATCTCTTTGTCGATTTTAAAGCCGCTTTTGACAGCGTAAAAAGGAGTTGCCTGTATGCCGCCATGTCTGAATTTGACTTCCCTGCAAAGCTTATACGGCTTTGCCAAATGACGTTGAGCAATACCAACAGCTCCGTTAGAATCGGGAAGGACCTCTCTGAGCCATTTGAAACCAAACGAGGCTTCAGACAGGGCGACTCCCTTTCGTGCGATTTCTTCAATCTGATGCTGGAGAAGATAATTCGAGCAGCAGAGCTAAACCGCAATGGTACAATCTTTTACAAGAGCGTGCAATTGCTGGCGTATGCCGATGATATTGATATCATTGGCCTTAACAACCGCGCCGTAAGCGCTGCCTTCTCTGGACTGGATAAGGAAGCGAAAAAAGTGGGTCTTGCCGTGAACGAGGACAAGACGAAGTATTTGCTGTCATCAAAGAAAGAATCGGCGCACCTGCGCCTTGGCAGCCATGTCACTGTTGATAGTTACAAATTTGAAACTGTGAGAGACTTCGTCTATTTGGGAACCAGTATTAACACCGAAAATAATATCAGTCTAGAAATCCAGCGGAGAATCACTCTTGCCAACAAGTGCTACTTTGGACTGAGTAGGCAATTGAGAAGTAAAGTCCTCTCTCGAAGAACAAAGATCACGCTCTATAAGTCTCTCATCATACCTGTCCTGATGTATGGCTCAGATTCATGGACAATGTCAAGAGAAGATGAGATGGCCCTTGGAGTATTTGAGAGAAAAGTTCTCCGGAAGATTTATGGTCCTTCCCGTGATGCCAACGGCGAGTATCGAAGGAAATTTAACGATGAGCTGTACGAGCTCTACGCAGATCTGACCATAGTCCAGCGAATTAAAGCCCAAAGACTCCGCTGGCTGGGCCATGTTATGCGAATGGACAAAGAAGCTCCAGCACAGAAGGTTTTCCTATCGTTGCCTGAATTCGGCAGCAGAGGAAGGGGGAGGCCTCGACTGAGATGGAAACAACAGGTGGAGGATGACTTGAACTCCCTTGGGGTTTCCAATTGGCGTCGGTTATCGCTAAAAAGGAATGACTGGCGTGCTTTGATACGAAACGGCCAAAATCGCTTAGGCGGTTAAGCGCCAATAAATGATGATGATGCATGTGCCAACGATTACAATTGCCTACCTACAACATCCAGTACAACCGCTGCGTGGCAAGTTCTACAAAAAAAGCTATCCAATAATTATTTGCAAAGCAATAAATATGCAACGAAACTTACCAATAAAATGGTTTATGGATTATTTGTTACCGCACAGTAAATGAATGCTGCATTCTTTAATCAAATTAAATTTTTATTATATTCTAGCAAATATCTTTGCGGAAGTGAAAAAATTACGTTAAAATTGTTTACCAATTACCGTTACCTAGCAACGTTTGAGTGCAACTGTGACGATTGCTGCGACTGCACTGAACATACGCAAGTCAAATGTTAACACAAACAGCAACAGTGGCTCTCAAACGCTCGGAATCAGCTGTTTGCGTTGTAAAAAAAATAAAAATAAAATTAAAATTACGAAATTCTAGCTGTTTAATTAGTTTAATTTATTTATCTAACAAACAATTAATATTTATACCCGCCATGTTACGTATGCTAAGCAGATTGAGAACAGAATGCTTGCGCACAAGTCGTTTACGTCATCAATCAACAAATGCAGGCGGAGCTGCCGGTGACACAGCGCGGAAGCAGCGCCTGAAATCAACACTTTACTATCTAACGGCTGGTGGAATATTTGTTGCTGGTACCAGCTATGCGGCTGTGCCACTCTATCGCATGTTTTGCCAGGTGAGTACAACTACGACAATCCCAAACAAACCATTAATACATTTCCTCACACTGCATATATGTAGGCATACAGTTATGGCGGAACAACTGTCCAGGGTCACGATGCGGAAAAAGTAGAAACGATGCTTAAGATTGAGGATCGCATATTAAGTATACGTTTCAATGCAGATATTGCGGCGTCAATGCGTTGGAATTTCAAACCACAACAATATGAAATCAAAGTTGTGCCCGGTGAAACTGCGCTGGCGTTCTATACGGCGCGTAATCCCACAGATAAACCTGTTATAGGAATTAGTACATACAATGTGCTACCATTTGAAGCTGGCGCATATTTTAATAAAATACAGTGCTTTTGCTTTGAGGAGCAACAATTGAATCCGCACGAAGAGGTAACTAGATCCATTTTATTTCTAAGAAATTACCACGATTATTGATTGCCTTTTCATTTTAGGTCGATATGCCGGTATTCTTCTATATAGATCCTGAATTTGTAAAGGATCCAAAATTAGAAAATGTCGATACCATAACGTTATCGTATACGTTCTTTGAATCTAGGGAAGGTTTAAAACTACAAATGCCCAACTATGCAAGACCACATGTGGCGTGATCGACTACTCATTTAACATATGTATTAGGTTAATCAAGTCATATTACTAGATTTATAATTATTAAGTTGCCTTGAACTGTTTTGTTGTATGTAAATAGAATACGTATTTAAGGTCAGAAAGAGCTGAAGGTTGTTGTTGGTGTTATTGTTGCTGTTGTTGTAACAGTACGTGGCCCTACATGGCCAGCGTATCCATTCTTGGAATTGGAAGGGCGGACCAAGAATCCCATGATACCCTACATCTCTTCAACTGTCCAATTGCACCTACCCGTTAGAAGAGCTTGATGAAGATCTTCGGAATGAGCATACACTCTAGGCAGCGCAATACATTGTTAACAACAACAACATCCCCTTATCTCTTACGACAAGCGTACCTATGTACCTCAGACATCTTGTAACTCCCTAATCCGCAGGTTGTGGGTACTGTTGTGCGAAGGTTTTTGAGGATAGCTGCCGACTAACAATCTCTGGAAGGATATGACCGAAACCAAATCAATCGCCCTGTAATCTACTTAAAACAAGTGTGATGGTGATGTGCATAATATCCTAAGTCCGAATATAAACACAATCGGGGAAATTCCTATGTCAACTCCCGTCCGGGAAATACCGTCACACAAGCACAAGATACTCTTTTGCTGCAGAGGATCGCGGAGTCTCTAAAGAGACAAGTGTCGCTATGCGCAACCTCAATCTGGATACTGTAATATGATAAAATCTACAACAGTAAGATGTTGTTGTAACGAAGTGTAGCCCGGTCCAACGTGTGTCCAACGTTAGCCTAAATTGACATCAATGGCCTACACGGCTAGTTTATTGTATTGCCGGTTCTACGAGAACGGTACCAGTACTTGTGCTGTACCCATCGTGCCGAAACGACCCGGGCCGTTTTCTTATATCGACCCGGCCAAGAGCAATACACTCGGGGTGACCGTGTCTGACATTTAGGCAGGGCTACACCTCGTTACAACAACAGCAACAGCCCTCTCCCAACAATCGGAATCCACCGACTTCAGGACTGCGACGACGATAGCGACCTAGCCTACAACCATCCAGGCAAGTGCATCAGTCCCTGACTCCCAGAGTGACCATTGCCTCTCCATCACACTTTAAAATAAAATCTTACTAATCCAGACTTGCCGAAGGTATGTCCGACCTGCTGCTTGTTCCCTCATGATAGCAATCATCTATTCACCTGCTCGCTGTATCAGACTCTTCTAACGCCGATCTCGTTCTACGTTCTCTGGTTACACGAAATTGATAACCATTTGGGGTAAGAAACGTATACGATTACTTCCCGGTAAAAGTAATCATAGTCCTCAGCAGGCTTAGAATGTACATAAATGCGACTTAAATCAAAGACCCGAAGGTCAAACAAATCTCTCCCAGGCAATCGGACTAGACCGTGAAGGTAGCCGCAACGTACCGGATTCATTTCCGGTAAAGGATGGTACCGATTTAATTTACTAAATCGCTGCCGGTTCACGCATCTAATGTGTTCTGCGCTTAAGCCAGCCAGCTAACTATACAACTCTGTAATTATAGCAGTTTGCGAGCCACTGTACTTTGTTCTGTTTTTTGAGCATTCCTTTTCTGTTATCGGCTTTGTTTCTTTCCTGCTAATTATCAATAATTATTCCTAAAAAAGTGTTCTTTGAAAAAGCGTACCGGGGTCATATCCGGCCAAGGACTGTCAACTTCGGCATCAAGCGTTCAGCAGAATCAATCCGTGACGTACGTCACGTACGTCGAAATAACTGACAGCAAAGTAGACTGCGGATGTTTGTATGCGTAACGCCAGATAAGACGGATACGTCAAAGTAGAAATTGCTCTAAAATTGACGTACGTGACGTAGCTGACGTATTGGCGGACTGATTCTGCCGAAAGCTTTACTCCCCAAAACGTTCGGGGAGTGTTTTGCTGTTAACAACAACAACAACAGCTGATCGGTGACATATCAAAACAACAACAAAAAAATTTAAATTCAAATTGTTAGCCAATCAGAAACGTAACCGCTGTTTTGTCTGCAAGTTTCTGCTGAACCCTGACCGACGAAAAATGAGCAGAAATGAGATTTTGACAGCTTTTTACAAGACTCTCTTCTGCTGACAGTTCTTTGCTGGAGGATTTCAAGAAACAAAGCTATCATTCGTCGAACGGGTTACAACAACAATTACACAACATTTGAATTTGTTTATGATAAGAGACCATGTTTTTTGTGTATCTGTAGAATTGGTGTCACTTGTGCTGGAAGCAAATTAATGCCGCGTCCGCTAAGTAATTAAACCGTATGTATATTAAAATAGATTATAAACGAAAAATCTCATATTTCGCTTCAGAACGTTCGGTACTGTCGTGAGTGAAACATACGCATAGGCTAAAAGTTTTTGGAGCGCTTAAAATCCATACTAAATAAATCACAGCTAAAAACTTGATTGCGTTGAAAGTGAAGATGCGCAAATTTGCAATTTTTGCTTTGCTAATTGGGCTGTGCGCCTATTACAGTAGCGCTGTTGCGCCACCGGAAACAACAAAGTCTTCGTCGACGTACACCGTACCGACTCTGGATGAGCTGCACGCCATGTTGCCGGCGGATTTGGTGGATGAGCCACCCACTGTGGTGATAGCGCTTCTAGTGAGAAATAAAGCACATATTCTACCATTATTTTTAACCTATTTGGAGCGCCTCAACTATCCAAAACAACAAATTGCCTTATGGTATGTATACTATAGTTTATAAGATGAATCTAATTCTGTACTATGTAGTACGTATATATATTAGGGCGGGTCGATTTCAAAATCGCTCAGTGACAAGAGTAATCATATGCTTGCGAACAAAACAAGATACTTTGCCGAAGGAAGCATGCCTCTAAAACGAATTCTAATGTTTGACTTTTGCCAATCGCATGGGTGCGCCTCCAAAGTTAGTGGAGGTCGGGTACACATTTGGACTTGGTTTGGGGACTCCTAAATGGCTCGAAGTAAGATTTTTTTTCGAACTTTAACGCTCAAAGTCCAAAATCGGGACATCAAAATTCATTTTCTAGGTATGCTTCCTCGGTCTAAGTATCTTATTTGATCTCTAGAATACGATTTTCCTTGTCACTTGTGCGATTTGAAGTTGACCCACCCTAATACGTATGTATGTATGTAACTGTGTTATCGCACTTACTATTAGCCGGGTGATAAGTCACATTTGGTTTCCATTTATAGGATACGTTCGGATCACAATAGCGACGCAAGCTCTGAACTACTACAGCTATGGCTCAATCACACTGCCGACTCGTATCATAGCGTCGATTTTGTGCATGACGATAGCGTGCAACGTCATCAAAATGAGAGTACTCCGAATGATTGGCCCGCTGAACGTTTTCATCATCTCATACGTTTGAAAGAAACAGCGCTCAAATATGCTAAGCAGATTTGGGCTGATTACTTATTTGTAAGTATATATGAATACAAATTCCGATGCGCAACCTAAATAAATCTCTAATTTCTTTTCTCTTCCATATGCAGTTCTTGGATGCTGATGTACTACTAACACATCCTGATACCCTAACACACTTGACCAGTCTACGCTTACCAATTGTTGCACCTATGCTACTTTCTGAAGGTCTCTATTCAAATTTTTGGTGTGGCATGACAGGCGATTATTATTATCAGCGTACCGAAGAGTATAAAGAAATCTATAATGTGAACAAAGAGGGTGTTTTCCCAGTGCCAATGGTTCATACAGCTGTACTGATAAGAATGAATTATCAGGGTGCACGTTATCTAACATTTGATCGTGAACGTCTTATAGAGCAACAACAAAATGAAGTTGAATGGTCTGAACATGAAGGTTTGGAAGCGTGTCGCTCATATGATGGACCAGTTGATGATATAATTGTTTTTGCTGTATCGGCAAATTGTTCACGTATACCATTATTTGTTAGCAATAAACTGCCTTATGGCTATCTGATGCAGCCTTTAGAACCAACCGATGGTCTGGATGAAGATTTGCAGCAAATAGTTAATTTGCGCGCCAACATAGTGCATGATCAAGATGAAGTGGCGCCGGTGAATGAATACTTTGCGCAATACAATCGCTATCCAAATAAGTAAGTAGAATTGGAGGTGCGAGCTGGGCTGGAATTGTTCGAGATTGTCATATAATTAAGATTAAGGTACTAATAACCTAAACAAAAAATTTATAGAAATTTGTCAAGACGTTTTCGTGCTAGTAGGGGGTGTGCTGAAAAATAAATTTAGTGCAATAAGGTGGCAACCCTTACCTAGAAGGTGCTTTAAATTTATAATTTTACCTATGTTTAAAATATCCCAAGTCGTTTTTAGCGAATATGACAAAAAAGAAATTTATATTTATTGGGATTAGGTGGCAACCTTCCAACGTAGGCCTACCCAGAAATGTTTTGTTTCTTGAAATACGACGTAAATGATGTTTCGTTTGATACCTATGTATGTATGTATTGGAATATTTCACCATTTTTTTTGAAATTACAAATGGGTGGCAACCCTGCTAAAACTTCCTAATGGCAAAACCTATATAGGGGCGCATCAAATTAACCATAATTCTCTATTCAAAAGTTTTTCCATTTTGTCATATTACAATATTTTTTTTTTTAATTTCATATAGGTGGCAACCCTATAAAAACTTTCTAGTGACAGAACTTGAACAAGATAGCTTGAAATGTACGATGTTGTGTTTTTTGCAATCAGAAGTTCATACAGCTAAGTCAAGTCGTTTACGAAATAATAGTGGATGTTTCAAGAAATAAATATTTTGGAACTGGTGGCAACCCTACATTTTTTTTTTTTTTTTTTTATAAAAAATAGTTTTCGCTACGTATACATATTAACACGTAAACACGTATCTCATTTCGTTAGAAAAATAAATAAGTGTCAACCTAGTCAAGTCAAGCTGAGTGGCAACACCTACATAGGTAGAATGTAGTACACTATCTATAACCAAATTTAATTCAGATCGATCAAGTGCTTTTCTTCATACTACATACAAATGTGCTAACAGGAAAACTTAGAGCAGACGATTCCGCCTTGCCATATCGGCATATTTCACACAATTTTTTTAAACTTCATATAGGTGGCAACCCTGCAAAAACTATTTTGTATTATTAAATCTTTTTTCAATATATTTTAGAACCAAGCTAACGCTGGACCACATATACATGATCAATCTGGAACGACGTCCAGAAAGGCGCACGAAAATGGAAAGACTTTTTAACGAAATCGGATTGGATGTTGAATATTTTCCCGCTGTTGATGGAAAGTAAGTGCAAATTATTGCAGATTAATCAATTTATTAGCTACAACTCATTGATTAACCAAAATAAACCACTTTTAGAAATCTAAACACCGAAGTGCTACAAGAGATGGGCGTTAAATTTCTACCAGGCTATGAAGATCCCTATCATGGGCGTCAAATGACAATGGGTGAAGTTGGCTGCTTTCTGAGTCATTATCGTATATGGGAAAAAATCGTTGAACGTCAACAAAATGAAGTGCTAGTGCTAGAGGATGATGTGCGTTTCCAACCCTACTTCAAAGATAGCGCCATACGTGTGCTCTCACAAATACGCAGTGTTGTGGAATATGATTTGCTGTGAGTTGAATGGAAATATTTTTAATTTAACAAATTCTTCAAATACTTTTTCCGCCGCATTTGCAGTTACTTTGGACGCAAACGCTTGAAGGAGGAGAAGGAGCCATGGGTACAAGGCGCTGAAAATATTGTGCACGCTGGCTACTCCTACTGGACTTTGGGTTATGTTATAACACTACAAGGTGCGCGTAAATTGCTTGCCGCCAAACCACTCGAGAAAATGTTGCCTGTTGATGAATTTTTGCCCATCATGTTTAATCGCCATCCGAATACGACTTGGAGCACATTCTTTCCGCAACGCGATTTGTTAGCATTTAGTGCTGCACCTTTAATAATTTTTCCAACACATTATACCGGTGAAATGGGTTATATATCAGATACTGAAGACTCTGAGATAACTGCAGGCGGCAATGGTGATGGTATTGCGCAATTGAAGAGTGATCGCGAATTGGAATTTCCTGTAGCTGTGGAATCACAAGCAGCTATACAGCCAACAGAGGATCAAATTCTGGTGGATTTTAAAGATAATAGCGATAGTGGTAAATTTCATCAAGATCTCTATTTGTCCAAGAGTCATGAAGAGTTTTAAATGTTTGATGCTATGCTATATAATAAGTTTTTTTTATATTATCACTACTGCCCTAATACTTGCCATTTCTTTATACGAAATGTATATTATTCTTTGTGCATATATGCACAGCATACTTATGTATAAATGTCTACATACTTATGTAGGTATATATGCATATCCTTTTGATGTGCCTTACTAGCTTTAAATCTTATATATAGATGTAAATGTAAACCCTATATACTAGAGCTCTTGATATCCGAATATTGGAACTATTCGAATAATCGAATAATGGTCGAGTACTCGATGATGAACAATTCGAATATTCGTATCTGCGACCTTATCATGTAATCCGATCACAAAGGAAATGCCATTCGAAAGCTGTCAAATCACATACATTTTTTTCAAATTCGAAAGAAATTTGTTTCGGATGGGATTACATGATAACCCCCATTTTCGATTATTCGAGCACTTGCCGATACACATTTTTAAACAGAAAAAAATTATTTTGTAAGAATTTTATGTTTTTTCATGCAAGTGTTTTACAACCCACCTAACAAGTATTCGAATAATCATACTTCATCGAATATTCGAAATACATATTCGAATAATTTTAAGAGCCCGAATTTATACTCATTGTAGTTCCATATACTAACACGAATTTTTGCAATAATTTGCATCATCGAAATACTCTTTACTCATTTAAATTATGTTTAAAGTCAAGAACTGAAAGCAAGTAGTGAACAAGTTTGATAAACATGATTCGAACAATGAAGCTGTTGGGCTTGAAATAAGATTGTTATAATACGCAAATGAACATGCGCGTAGATTTTACAATCAACTCGCAAAAATTATTTAAACAAAGACGTGCGCGTGTGAAGGTATTATGTCGCACATTTCCATAACCCGCTTTTTTGAAAATAAAAGTATCTAACGCTGTTATCAAAAATTGGCTCTTAAACTAAATTTTTTTATATTGCGACATAACACCCATATCCCTGCACGTCTTCCAATATAAGCAATCGAAGTAAAAACCAAAACTGATTAATAATCAATCGACGTAGCTATAAACTATAATAAATTATTCAACTTGTTTTTTTAAACTGGTTTATTGTCGTTATGCTATCTCTTAATTACCAGTGAAGCTTTAACCAAAACTATGAACTTCATAGCTTCTTAAGTTCTCTTTTTTTTATAATTTGATATTGTGTTTCCATATCTATTTTTAATATGCCCCTTTTATACTTATTTGTTAATCGCCAAAGTAATTGTATGCCAAAAATTATACGCACAAAACTCCAATAAAAAGTTCAAGGAACTTCTAATAAATAAAATTTGATACAAAATTAAGGGGCATATTCATTTTAAGGACACTGAGCTCGGTCTGAAAAGAAAGTCACCGCAGAAGTTCGTAAAGCTGGCTGTTGTTGTTGTTGTTGTTGTTGTTGTTGTTGTTGTTGGTGTTGTTGTTGTTGTTGTTGTTGATAACGACAAAAATACTCACCGAAGGTTTGGGGAAGTGATGTCGAAATTGACAATCCTTGTGCACATTAGTCGCCTCTTACGCCAAAAATAAGATCAGAGTATCTTAATATCAGTGGTGGATCAACGGGTGTGGTTTTCAGGTTTAAATCAGTTATAGGAAAGACACTCAGATAAAATAATGAACTTTGTTAACAAATAATCCAGCATAACAAATGAAGAGACCGAAAGGAAAGGGAAGGAATACAAAGGAAGGAAAAGAAAACGAATGGTAAGGTGAGAAAAGGTAAGAAGGATAAAGAAACGGCAGTAAATGAAGGGGAAAGGAAAAAAGGGACAGGAAGGTAAATTTAAGGACGGAAAAAGAAGGAAAGGAAAGGTAAGTAAAATAAAGGAAAGAAAAGGAGAAAAATTACATGCAAGGAATGGAAAGGAAAGTATAGGAAAGGAAAGGAAACTAAAGGAAAGGAGAGGAAGGGAAAGGAAGGAAAGGAAAGAAACGAAAATGCAGAAATGTAAGAAGGTGAAGGAAAGGACACTTTAGAACAAAGTTAATTAAAAAATCATATGAATTAAAATAAATAAAAATAAAAATTGGTGTAGAAAGTAAAAGGCAGAAGGAAGAAAAATTTGAACAAAGGAAAAATATAGAAAAAAAAAGAAAAACCTTAAATCAAAGAAAAGACAACTAAAAAAACGTAGTAAATTTGGATAAGCTTTTGTGGTTGAATTTCAGCAAGTATTAAAAACTACAAAAAAAAGATAGTAAAATTTACACAAAAACTATAGTAAAAATAACTTAAAAATACAGAAAAAATTACACAAAAATTATAGTAAAAATTACGTCCAAAATATAGTAAAAAATTACACCAAAAATACAGTAAAAAGTTCACGAAAAATATAGTAAAAATACCACAAAAAATAAAGCAAAAGTTTACAAAAAATATATTAACATTTACACAAAAAATATAGTAAAACTAACTCAAAAGTATAGTAAAAATAACTTAAAAATATAGTAAAAATTACACAAAAATTATAGTAAAAATTAGGTAAAAAATTTAGTAAAAAATTACCAAAAAAATAAATACAGTAAAAATTACATAAAAAACAGTAAAATTTACACAAAAAATACAGTAAAAAAAACACAAAAAATAGAGGAAAAGTTACGTAAAAAAATGATACAAAAAATATTTTAACATTTACACAAAAAATATAGTAAAAATAACTTAAAAATATAGTAAAAATTACACAAAGCTACCCAAAAAAAAATGCAGTAAAAATTACATAAAAAACAGTAAAATTTACACAAAAAATACATTCAAAATTACACGAAAAATATAGTAAAAAAACATAGTGAAAATTAAAAAAAAAAAATAAAAAATAAAGTAAAAATTACACTAAAAATAAATCAAAAGTCACGTAAAAAAATTATTCAAAAAAATATAGTAAAAATAACTCAAAAATTTAGTAAAAAACATAATGAAAATTACACAAAAAATATAGTAAAAAAAATTAAAGCCGCCTCACTTCCCAAAATTGTGGATACGCCACTGCTTAATGTGAAATTTTCTCCTGATTCCGAATATCACATCTCTTTTCCTGTGGCAGATCTAGTTTCTGAGATAACGGTGAAAGTATGGAAGGCCCCCATTTTGCTAAACATTGCTTTATACAAATAGTTTGAAAGTAATTTATAAAATGACATTCTGATAAAAATAGTTTTGTATGTCGTTAAAATTGTTACGCTCTTTAAACTAATGCACTTTTCTATAAATTTAATATTTACAGTGTGTCAACAATATTTAATTGCAATTTTAATTATATTCATTAATCTACAACAATAAAATATGACAGACTGGGTGTCCGCCTTTGTTTTACAGCTAGAATTTTAACGATCGATTTATAGATGCCATTTATAGACACAAATGTATGGGTTAACATGCGAGTAAAACGTGCAATGAATAAATAGAAAAAAAGCTAGAATCAATTAGTCGAACATAGAATTTATTGATATCGCATTTTATTTAAAACGCTTGTCGGGCTTCTGCACTCACAGCATGAGTCGCCAGTTTTTAAGCGAAACAAGAAAAACAATGCTTTTTTAGTTCGCATAACTAGAACTTATTTATTATTTTAATTTTTTTTTTGTTAATAATAAATTACTTTGTTTCTTGCTATAAAAACTGCATCGCCAGCATTCATACTCATATGTCAATGCTGCTATTTACAGCTACTTGGCATTGACTTTGAACGCTGCATTGGTTGCTATTGCTGCGAGTGAATGCACTTTGCGAGAGGTAAGAATAGCGATAAATGTTTTATGTAAAGAAAAACAAATAATTAACAACTGTTTAACTGTAAGCCAAAGGTGCTCGCTGTGCAAATGCATTTGGAAAAAGCCTACAAATCCAACAAATGGGAAAGTCTAAGTTGTGATGAAACTGAACATTATCAGTTGTGAGCAAAAAAACATCATAGACGAGTCATAAATGATTCAGAGACGAGTCATAAATGACTCATAGATGTGTCATAAATGGCTCATAGACGAGTCATAAATAACTCATAGACGAGTCATAAATGACTCATAGACGAGTCATAAATGACTCATAGACGAGTCATAAATGACTCATAGATGTGTCATAAGTAACGCATAGGTGAGTCCTTTCCTTTCTTTTCCTTTTCACTACCGCTTCACCACAGCGGCCGCCATTCTAACACCTCCTTCAAAAAGAGGGCGAGGAAAAGGGGGCGCGGTACCTCTTATGCTAATTGAATATTCCATACTCTATATCTCTGAAAGTATTCTTCTGCATGGGCTGAGAACACATTTAAAACAGCATGAGACTGTAACGCTAGGATAGTTAAGAGTACTTGGCGGCAAATATCAAAAGACTTAAGCAACGAACTCACAAAGCTAAGAATCACAATCGCTATGTTATCATAGGCGCTAACTAAGTATTTTTTTTTTTTGTAATTTATTATAGTTGATGGCATTAGCAAAAGGTATCTAGTTTACATTTCACTGAAAGGGTGATTAAAAGTTCTTTGCGCATAAGCTTAACGTCATGGAGAGAATGCAATAACGCAATGGGGCAAAATGACAACGTGAGTCAAAGGATGCAGCAAAGCAATGACGAGTAACAGCCTGCAAGTCATATAAGCCTTTTCAATGAGACAGTGATTAAAATGCAAGCATCCACTTTTATGATAAGCACACTCCCTTTTTCGATATCGAAAATTTCGAAAATCACATAAATGGACATAACTTGAGTAAAAATTGAGATATTTGCATGAAATTTTATACACAGGTTACTTTTTACCTAACTAGGTTGCTATTTTTGAAAGTTCGACTGAGCGTAACTTTTGAACTGATTATGGTAAAATGATGAAATTTGGCACAAGGCATACCTGTATCGTTGGGAGTATACCTGATGAAACTGGATAAAATCGCCCTCCAACCACGCCCACTTTCGATATCGAAAATTTCGAAAATGACTCAATTCGGTAAGATAAATGGCTAAAATAGTATAAACTTTTAGATAAATCCACCTGGGGCCTATATCATTGTTATCCCGTTCTGAAAACTAGCGCCTGAACTAAGACTTCCTTACTTGTTCTAATTAATTTTGATGTTGCTTTTGCTGGGTATCGATACTCGACTACTTGGTGTAGTAAGTCGAACACACTACCGCTACACCACGGCGGCCACCAGGAGGAGGTGTTTACATACATAAATATCATGACAAGTTTCGAACACGGTAATCAGACAGGCGTGCAATAAGTTAAACATGTTTTGATCATATTGGCGAGGCGTATATAGCTCATAATCGTCCAGCCCATGGCATTGTATGTTGTCAGCAACATTATCATTGTGTTGCCAGCGACTGATACACGATTATACCTATGGACGTCGAAATCACCTAAGATTACTATCAGAAGATGCCTCCAACTACATGCTTAAATAACTCGTATGTAGTTTGAGCTGCTTGTCAAATATGGTAAACTTACATTAGCACAAACTGTGAGAGGCGTTAATTAAAACGACACGCAATGAAGTTCAATGTAAATATTTATTTATAGGAGAAATGGCATATTTCACTAGCTTAAATAGAGATAAAAATATTTAATAGTTTCTATTTGATATGGCATGTACCTACCTGCTGTTTATTGTGTCATTATGAATAATTAAAAACTCGTTGATTATCTACTTAAATTCACAAACATTGTAGTCTATTAACTATCCATATATGAATGAATTAAAGTTGACTACTCTTTTTATCAGATTTTTAATTGAACTTGACCAATTTTTACAAATGCCGGTAGTCAATGTAAACAGCAACAACAACAACAATAACAACAGTACTTTTGTAAGTGGTCTTGTTGCATTTCGAAACATCATATCAACTGTAGCCAAATATGTACATTAGGGTGATTCAAATAAAAAAAATTTGTTTTTTTTTCGGTCTTACTCCCTTTAGGTATTGATGAGAAATAAATATAGTTTAAAAAAACTAAAACTCACGCTTTTAAAGAGTATTGAACTAAAAAGTTGAAAATAATTTTAAAACCCCTACACAGTAGTATTGTGGAAAAAGCGTGGTCCGCTTTGTTCCATAATCTTCGTTTTTTATTTAAATTTTTTTTACCTTTTTAGTGCGATATATTTTAAAAGCGCGTGTTTTCGCTTTTTAAACTATATTTATTTTTTACTTTTTAGTTAAATGTGTTATGAAGTAATCGATAAATATATCGAAATATACCGCAGTGCAAACGAAACCTCTGGGCCTCCACTTTCGGTTGATACCCATATTGTAGGCAATTTTGAATATTATTGGACAACCTCATTTTGACCGATAACTCAATTATCGATAAATTTATCGAAATATGTCGATGTCCAAATGAAACCTGGGGCCTTCCCCTTTCGTTTGATACCCATATTGTAGGGAATTTTTTAGGTTTTTGGGCAATCATATTTTGACCGATAACTCAGTTATCGATAAATTTATCGAAATATATCGAAGTCCAAATGAGACCTGGGGCCTTCACCTTTCGTTTGATACCCATGTTGTAGGGAATTTTTAAGGTTTTTGGGCAATCTTATTTTGACCGATGACTCAGTTATCGATAAATTTATCGAAATATATCGAAGTCCAAATGAGACCTGGGGCCTTTCCCCCTTTCGTTTGATACCCATATTGTAGGGAATTTTTAGGGTTTTTGGGCAATCATATTTTGACCGATAACTCAGTTATCGATAAATTTATCGAAATATATCGAAGTCCAAATGAAACCTGGGACCTTCCCCTTTCGTTTGATACCCATATTGTAGGGACATTTTACGGTTTTTGGACTACTGGGTCTTAGACCGAACGAGAGGCACATAAATACAAGCAAGCAAACAAACAAACAAACATACAAGTGAACCTAATAAAAGCGTGGTAAAAAAGCCTTGCAAAAAATTAGCGCTCTAACTTAACCCTTAAGAATGGCAATTTTTTTCGCCCTTTCCCATACATTTTGTATTGAGAAAAATGGCATTTCTTTTTCAAAGTAAATTTTCTTTTAATTTTTCTTAAAGTTGAATCTTTGAAGCTTCCAAAATGCCACGTGAGATAATCGCAAATGGTTTAATGGAAGCTTCAAAGCTATCTTTCTTAAAAAGAAAATCAATATAATTTTTGAAAAAAAAACGAATCTTTTTTTTTTTGGCCCAGTCTAATCTACATATTACTTTCTATCACCCTTTAAGTGAAATGAAAATTATGTTACTGCTGCTTATGCCATGAACTATAATAAACGACAGTAAAATGTTAGCGTCTATGTCAACGATTGTGATTGTTAGCTTTGTGAGTTCGTTTCTTAAGTCTTTTGATATTTGAGAGTGGAAATAGCTACTATCATCGTTTTTTTTTGTTAAAATTTGACGGCAATTGTGTTGTGATACGACCTCGTTTCTGGCAAAGTGTCATTCCGATCTCTGATTGACGATTGAGTTGAAATATATCCTTTTTTAAGATATTTCTTATAATCTCCTACACAAACTTTTGTTGTGCATGTAGATTTTCTATTTGCATTGCCTCAATTGATACTTTGTTACTAAACTTTATGTCGCCTTGTTGCATTCGCTCAACTTGAACTAACTTACTCACCCTGCAACTATATTGATTCGCATATGCGGTAGTTATTTAATACAGGGGAAGGCCAGTCTATAGAACTTTTAGCTGATTATTTTATTGATTTACAATGTTTATTATCTTGCTTGTAAAACTTACAAACAAATACGATAAAATAATAGATGAGGTAAGAGATGTTAGCTTTAGCACTTATGTCAAATGCATTTCAGAAAAATGGTTGAAGATCTACAGGATAAAATAAACGAATAATACAGAAAAAAAAAAATAAAAATTTAAATAAAGTAAAATAAAATAAAATTAAATAATTAAAACAAAATAAAAAATATTTAATAAAATAAAAATATGTAAAAAAAAATTGAACAAAGTCACATTAAAATAAAATAAAAACAAAAGAGATAAAAATAAAATAATATAAAAAAGAAACTAAAATTAAAATAACAAAAAAAACAAAATAAATAAAAACTAAACAAAATTAAATATATAAAAACAAGTTAAAAAATAAATAAATAATAAGATAATATTAAAATAAAAAATTAAATAAAATAAACAAAATTTAATCAAAAAAAAAAAAAAATTAGTAAAATGAAATGACATTCAGTAAAATTAAATGTGCTAAATAGAAAATAAAACAAGACGTGAGTACCAAGTACTCGTGACGTTTGATGTTTAAACACGTGTATTCGCACATAATTTTAATTAATTATTTTTAAGCGAGTTTCCTTACTACCAAATGCGAAAATATTGCTGTTTTTTAATCGAATTATCTTCAAAACAACAACATAAATTTTGTTATTTTTTCTACCTTTGCAAGGTCATTTAAATGATCATAATATGACCCCGAAATGATCCTATAATTACCTCAAATTGATCCCAAAATCACCACGAGATGATCCTAAAATGATCCCAACATGATCCTTAAATTATCTGAAAATAACCCCAAAATAATCTCAATATGACCCTAAAACGACCCCAATATGGCCCCAAAATTATCCCAATATGACCCCGAAATGATCCCAAAAGTACACCAATATAATCTCAAAATTACCAATATGATATCAAATTACCCCAATATGACCCCGAAATGATCCTAAAATTACCCCTTTATTTTCAATCTACTCTCCTTTCTTTCCTTTTCTACTTTTTTTCATTCCTT